>VBSM01002035.1:724704-758263 GCA_008086735.1 Cheirogaleus medius | reverse complement strand
AAAAAAAAAAAGTAGAAAGACTTCAAATAAACAACTTAACAATGCACTTCAAAGAACTAAAAAAACAAGAACAAACTAAACCTTAAATTAGTAGAAGGAAAGAAATCATAAATATCAGAGCAGAAATAAATAAAATTGAGACCAAAAAATACAAAAGATCAGCAAAATAAAAAATTGGTTCTTTGAAAAGGTAAACAAAATCAACAAAGCTTTAGCAGGACTAAGAAAAAAAGAGAGATGACCCATGTAAATAAAACCAGAAACAAAAAAGGAGACATAACAACTGAGACCTCAGAAATAACAAATCATCAGAGACTATTATGAACTATACACTTAAAAATTGGAAAACCTAGAAGAAATGGATAAATTTCTAGACACATATAACCTGCCAGGATTGAACCATGAAAAAATAGAAAATCTCAAAAAACCAATAAGAAGTAATGAAATGGAAGCCATAATAAACAGTCTCCCATCAAAGAAAAGCCTAGGACCTGATGGAGTCACTGCTAAATTCTACCAAACATTTAAAGAACTAATACCAATCCTCCTAAAACTTCAAAAAAATTCGAAGAGGAGGGAATACTTCCGAACTCATTCTATGAGGCCAGCAATACAAATGCACAACAAAAAAGAAAACTACAGACCTGTATCACTGATGAACATAGATGTAAAACTCCTCAACAAAATACTAGCAAAGCAAATTCAACAGCACATTAAAAAGATCATTCACCAGGATCAAATAAGATTCATCTCAGGGATGGCAAGGATGGTTCAGCATATGCAAATCAATAAACTTGATATATCCACATTAACAGAACCAAGAACAAAAACCAAATGATTATTTAAATAGATGTCAAAAAGCATTTAATAAAATTCAACATCCCTTTATGATAAAAACCCTCATCAAAATGAGTATACAAGAAACATATCCCAAAATAACAAAGGCCATATAGGACAACCCCACAGCTAACATTGAACTGAATGGGGAAAAATTGAAAACCTTTCCTTTAAAGACAGGAACAAGATGAGGATGCCCCTTTCACCATTATTATTCAACATACTACTGGCAGTCCTAGCTAGAACAGTCAGGTAAGAGAAAGAAATGAAGGGCATCCAAATCGGAAAGGAAGAAGTCAAATTAGGATTATTTGCAGATGACATGATCTTATACCTAGAAAAACCTAAAGACATCACCAAAAAACTGTTAGTACTGATAAACAAATTCAGTAAAGATGCAGGATATGAAATCAACATACAAAAATCAGTAGTCTTTAAATATGCTAACAGCAAGCAATCTGAAAAAGAAATAAAGAAAGCAATCTCATTTACAATAGCTACAAAAAATACAAAATACCTAGGAATCAGTCTAGCCAAATAAGTGAAAGACCTGTACTAGGAGAACTATAAAACTCTGATGAAGAAATAGAAGAGGACACAAAGAAAATAGAGATAGTCAATGCTCATGGATTAGAAGAATTAATATTGTTTAAATGACAATACTACCCAAAGCAATACAGATTTGATGCAAATCCTATCAAAATACCAATGACATTCTTCACAGAAATAGAAAAAAAAATTCTAAAATATATATGAAACCACAAGAGACACCAAAAAGGCAAAGCAATCTGGAGCAAAAAGAACAAAGCTGGAGGCATCACACTACCAGACTTCAAAATTTACTATAAAGCTATAGTAACCAAAACAGCATGGTACTAGCATAAAAACTGATACATAGATCAATAGAACAGAATAGAGAACCCAGATATAATTCCATGCATTTACAACCAACGAAGACACCAAGAACATATCATGGGGAAAGGATAGTCTTTTCAGTAATTATTATTGGAAAAACTGGATAACTATATGCAGAAGAATGAAACTAGACCCCTATCTCTTACCATACACAAAAGTCAACTCAAAATGGATTAAAGACTTGACTCTAAAACTTGAAACTATGAAACTTCTACGAAAAAAACATTGGGGAGCCTTGTGAGACCCTAAGCAAAGAACCCAATTGAGCCTGCCTAGACATGTAATTTACAGAACTGCGGGGATAATAAATGGATGCTGTTTTAGGCTGTTAAACAAAACAAAACAAAAAAACATTGGGGAAACACTCCAGGATATTGGTCTGGGTGTTGAGCTCAGGGTCCCAGCCCCAGAGCTCAGTGCAGCACATGGGAAAGTGGATTGCCCCAGCGTTTGCCACTACTCTCTTGGGTTGGAGAATGGCCAGGGCAGAGCTGGTAACATTGGGCCTGGGTCTTTCACTTCCTATTTATGAGTGAAGGAATGAATTGCTTTCTGTAGCTGGCCAATGTGGATTTCCTCTAGTGTTTAGGGCTGTTTTCCCCCAAAGACCCTTCCTCTCATGGGACTTGGGCTGTGTGCTCCAAGGGTGGTGACTCACATACACTTCACTCTTTGGAAGAGGGGTGCTATCCACACCTACCCCCACTTACTCAGAGGAAACTTATACCATCAGCTCCTTATGCAAATCAACTTCTGCCTCCATTCAAAAGCAGGAATAGACAGCCAAGGATTACTAGAAGCAGAAGAAAATCTATAAAGTGAAGGAGGAGAACTCCAAACCAAAATACAAGAAAACAGAAATTAGTTTCGCTGGGGAAATTTGAGAGGCTGTTGCACCTACAGGACAATAAAAGATTACTATAAAAAGGAACAGAACAGAAGAGCTTGAAATTTAAAAACATGATTGCCAAAAGAAGGACATACCACTGAAGACAGAATTAGTGAGCTGCAGGGCCAGGACATCTTTCCTGAATGAGGAACAAAAACATTGAGAAATGGGAAAATATGAGAAAAACAGTGTAGATCTGGCAGGTCTGCGGTGGACTGTGGTAGCTATTGTTGTCACTGCCCAGCAAGCTCTCCCACTTCTTCTGGGGACAGATCTTCCCCACAAGCCCCCACCAGGAGAAAGGGTGGGCACATGAGCCAAAAAAGACCAATCAGGGCTCTCTCTAGAGGGAGCCGGTTTCACTTTTCACTGAGGTTGTTCAGCTGGGAGTGTGTGAGCCTGCAGCTCTGGGTGCAGAGTGGCTAAGAGCCCTTGCCAATAGGGGAGAGAAAGACCAGCAAAGAAAGAGAAGCAGAGTTGAGCGTTGGGGGTGGGACGGAGGTGGGGAAGAGGGAAAGAGGAAGGAGAATGAGAGAAAGCAGAAGGCCGAAGGAAAAGGTTTGAGCCCTGGATTCAGCAGGGCAGGAATGCCCAGTCACATGAGCCAATGCTTTCTCCTTTTTGCCTAAATTGGTTATGTCTGTGTCACCTGCAACCATAAACATTCTGATTAATGCAAGGGCCTTTCAGAAGCAGGAACAGAGACAGAAAAGGAAAGGAAATAAGCAAAGACTTAAAAGAAGGCATTTTTCCTGAGCTGACGGCAGACTTAGCTTTCAGATTTAAAGCCAAAATGCCCTGCAGGACCAGTGAGAAGACTCACATCTAAACCCGTGCTGGTCATCATAGAAAAGTACATTCGAGTGACCATAAGATGGTCAAGTTCAAAAAGTCAGGTAACATTTGTCATTGTGGGAGTGTAGGTACAAGTATAAAATGAGTCTTTTGGGACTATAATTTAAGAGTATCCACAAAGATTTGACATGTGCATTTACATGTTTATAATGAAACACAAAATACATGCAAAAATGAGTATAAAACACACATACAGCTTAGATATATATATACAGTTTAAAGAATAATAATAAAAAGAACACCTACGTATCACCCCGACCCAGCTTCAGAAACAAAATATAACCATCGGCCAGCTTAAGAGAATATTTGCTTCAGAATAATTTGGGAAGTGAGCATTGGGGGGAGAAGTGGATGGGGGATATGGATGAAACAATATTTGCGTTGAGTTGAGGATTATTGAAGGTAGGTGATGAGTACATGGGGGCTTATTATACTACTGTATTTTTATACATGTGAGAAGTTTTCCACTAGAAATAAACAAAGACAGAGAGAGGGAGGGAAAGAAGGAGAGGTGAGGGGGAGGGGAGCGGAGAGGAGGAAAAGGGAGGGGGAAGGAAGAAGAAAGAGAAGAAATATTACACCTTTGAAACCTCTAGCATGTTCCTCCCAGGATATAATGGTATTTGCTCATTTAAATATGTGCCCAATTTTTTGTGTCCATTCTCCTGTTGATAAATATTTGTTGTTTCTAGTTTTCATTGTTAGGAACAGTCTAGCTCTGAGTATTTATTTCTACGTAAGCATACATCTCCCACTGCACATGTGTAAGAGTTTCTCTGGGAGTATATTTACAAGGGAAAATACTAGGTAACAAAAAAGTGTTTTCTAAAGTGGTTGTACTAATTTACCTCCCTTTAGTATACACACTTTAGAAAGATATACCCCATAATATTACCAGTGAATTATCTCTAGGTAATGGATTATGAGTCATCTTAGTTTTCTTTCCTGTAATTTTCTAATTTTATAGAATAAAAATGTATCAATAGCTTTAAATTCAGGAATAGCTTGAGATAAATATGTAATTACATATGACATGAATAAATGTACCGTGACTGTGCGTAAAGTCTGTTGCAAAGGCTCTTCTCACTCCCCTTACCTCCAGGCCCCGTTTTCCACCTGCAGCTCCAGGACGGTCTGCAGGCGCTGGCAGCGCAAGGCCTCCAGGGTGATGTCCACTCTGCACTGCCCCAGAGGGTGAAGGTAGCCACTGGAAGGCTCAATGTTGAAGGGAGACACCTGATCCGGAGGCCAATCCGGAAGGATAAGAAGTGAGTACACTTGGAGTTGTGCAGAAGAACTGAGGGCAGGCCACGCCCAGCCAGGGTCGCCCCCAAGCTGCCCCCAGTTCTTCAAAGCGCCGTCTAGGATTCAGAAGGAGACAAGCAGGTGGGAGGACCACAGTTGCATGAGTCTCGGGGTAAAGAGGACAAAAACTAAATCTCCTAGTAAAGGAATACACAAGCTGGAGGTCCCCATGCCCTGAGCCAGATCTGAGAGTAGAAGACAGAGGGAGGTACCCCAGGGGGAGTGGGGAGGGCTGGGGAGCAGGAGGGGAGCCAGGGAGCCATGCTGGTAGGAGGGGTGGTGGCCCTCTGAGCAAGCATGGGTCAGAACCCTGACAGGTTCAACCAAGGAAAGCCACCAGGTCACCAGACGGGAGGAGGGGAGAAGCTGCCCATGGCCACAGATTTCTCCTTTGCATCCATGTGGTCTTTTCCCTACCCTCCCAGCCTCATTCACTCCAGACCGACCCTCCCCCCACACCAGCACACAGACAAAGGGACAGGGGAAGGGAAAAACCTTGGGAAGAAAAGTGTCCACATCTGGGAGGTGCTCTACATTCCATCCTCCCTGACCCTGGCTGCGAGAAGGGGCACTCTGATTGAGTAGCCTGTGAGCTCCCATAGGCCACACTGGCTAGTAGAGGTGCCACTGGACCTTGAAAGGTCACACTAAGAGGGACAGTATCACTCTCTTTGGCCTCTCCCTTCCATGAGACCAAGACTATGAATGCAGGGTTGTACGGTTGTACCTTCCTAGAGGTGACAGGAGCTTGGCCTGGCCTCTCCCACCACACCCTCTTCAGGCCACAGGCTGGTGGCGGGGAGGGGGGGGGGTGGGGGGAGCTGTGCCCTCTTGCTGGAAGTTTTACCTCCCTGGCACTGCTGGGCGGGATGGGCTGGCTTTAATGGAGGCTGCTCAGGCCTCACTCTCATAGAGAAAAAGGGCTCCATGTGCTCTGGCCCGGCTCGCCAGAGCTCAGGCAGTGGAGTTTGGGGCCCACGCTCAGCTGCCAAGGAAAGAGCTGCTTTGCTTGATTCTGTCTTTGTTGTTCATGTTGCTCCCTTGGAGCCCTGGGGACTCGGGGAATGGCTATAGTCTGGGGCTGGGTTTCAGTAGCTCTGGGTCCCCTACCCTGAAAGTATCTAACAAACTCCAAATCCCAGCATGATTTTGAGAGCTCAAAAGAATAGAGTGCAGAGAACTGTAGGGAAAGGATTTCCACTAGCCTCGATTATGACATAAATCTTAATATACTATGAAATTGACAATTATTTCAATTATAAGATGTAGTTATTCTTCACAGTGGGAGAAGACCACAGACTGGGGACTAGAGACCAGGATTGCATATGTTTCTACCACCCGTGAGCTGTGCGGCCCTGGGGAAGCCCGTGCCTCCCTGTCTCTCCTCTGTCAAATGAAGAGCTTGGCTGAGGTCTGTATGCTTCCAGCTGTGCTCCGGGAAATCCCAGGAATTCCTTGGAAGTGCCTTGGGTGGGGGACTGGGAGGTGGGGAGAGGAAGGATGGAGCAGGGGCACCTAACCAGGGGCTCTCTGAGTGGCCAGAGCAGTCACACTTTATTCTATAAATTGGACTTCTGCATAAGGTTTCATTTGAAGAAAGGGTTCCTGGCCAAACACAACGTGGACACTAAAGATACTGATGCTACCCTGCCCCCACCCCCTGTCCTAGCCCTTGTGTGATTCCAGGATCCACCCTAGGAGACCAATGACCCCTGGGAGGGAGGCGCTAACTCTTAACAGATACTTGGCAATGGCATTGGTGTGACTCCATACAAACTGTCATAACTTCTAAGTGCCGGGCTAGAGAAGTGAGGCTGTCAGGCAAGGAGAAGAGCTCCCCTGAGTAGAAAGGAAAACCCTGGTAGAAAGGGACCGCACACTGGCAGATAAGGTACACGTGTGGCTCAGACTGTCTTCCCTCAGCTTCTGACCATGGAAGGAAAAGTGTGCAGTGTTCTGACTGGAAGGGCAAGGGGACAGGCAGAATGGGGACTTCGGCAGGAAGCAGTCAGAGAGTGGGTGCTGTGACCAAGACCAAACAGTCATGGCCAGGGTCTCACATGTGCAAACCACCAGGGAGCCACGGCCATCAGGGGTGAAGAGACGTGACATTCAACTCATGGCTGGCAGTTACGGAGTAACTGAAACTTTGTCTTCTTCCAGATTGCACATTGTATTTACATGCGATGACACAATTTAAATATGATAATGATAATACTTAGCCACTTTTTTTTTTCTTCTATTTTCTAGTAAAAAAGAAAAGCGCTATTTGGATGCAGATGAATCTCGAATTTCCTTTTTGAAGCCTTTGGGTTTGGGCCACAAGCCCATGCCCAGGTGCCACCTGGTGGCAGGCACTCAAACTGCAGGCACGGTCCCCAGGAAGCGGAGAAGCTTCAGAGGAGGAAATGTGACCTTAGCAACAGCAGCCTTGGAGGCTTCCTGCCCAACTCAGCTGCTCTGATGAGGAAGAAACCCACGTCCCATTTCTGAATCCAGTGGCAGAGAAAGGAGCAGGAATCGCTGGTGTGGGGTTAAGTTCAGCTGCAGAGAGGAGCTGCCTCAGTGACGAGGAGAACTGGAAAACTACAGCCAGGCAGGGTTATCCTCTCCCAGCTCTGATGGGAAAGTTCCAGTGCAAGTTTCGCTGCTTACCCTGACACAATGGGCTCGCGGGGGAGGAGGCACCATGGGAGCCAGCAGTGCCCACTTACATCCTGAGGCCTTTCTTCCAGGCAGACGGGGCTCTCCTTCATGTGCCACTTGGCTGGGAGCTGGCTGATGTTCTGGATCTCGATGGAGTTGGTGGCTTTCTGCCCCAGGCGGAGGAGACCGAACTGAAGGGCTGAGACGTTGATGACCAGGACAGGCCCCTGAGATACCCAGAGCGGCTTGTTACTAGGACGCCTGGAGACAGGCTCTGTGTCCTAGCCCTGCCACCTTCCTGGGCCCCCCCAGCTGCCCAGCCTCCAGCTGCGTCACCTTGAAGGCCGCCTCGATGTGTAGCACCACTGGCGAGGGCGAGTCTTTGATCTCACACAGCAGGTCCTGGGTTGTCGGGCCAGGGACACCCCCCGTAAAGTTCAACTCAAAATTCTCGACTTCGCTGGGCTCTGGGAGAGAGATGGGAAGTGAGAGGTAGAGAAAAGTGGGGGCAGTTTTCTTCTGTGGTTGGGCCCAGATGTCTGGCCTTCACTGACTTCTCATCTGCCACACGTCCCAGGCCTTGGCTAGAGCTCATCACAGGACACCAAGAGCTCTACGCAGGCCCCTTGAACTATGGCGACTCCTCCCCAAGCCAGCCCTGGGCAGGTCTCCACCCCTCCTGCTGTCCCCAACGTACCTATGACCCCTGCGCAGGGTTCTACTTCAATGATGTGGCCGTCACTGATTTTCCCCCACGTGTATTTGATGGGCGACTTGCTGTTGTTCCACATCTAAAAGACACACCACAATTGTACTGCCCGAATACTGCCCCTTCATGTCAATGCTGTACCTGCCAAAGGACTATGGGATTGTGGGCTCATGAAGGGTCCACTTGACACTTTCTTGGCTAATTCCTAGCCATGAGAAGCCATGAACTTCCCAGCAGCACCCTCACTCCACACTGCAGTGCATTGGGAGCCATATCCTGCCAAAGACGGGAATGGGTTCCATCGCCCTAACTTTCAGGGGATTCTGGGAAGCTGATAAAATGAGACAGACACACCCGGCCCAGGCATCTGTGCAAGCCAAGGTGGGTTCAAGGGCTCTAGAAACAGCCCCAGCCTCCATGCAGCGGCCACTACCATGCTCCTCTCTGGCTACATCCTTCCTGTGCTCACGCCACGTCCAGCACTGCCTGAGCCAGCGCAGGCAAGGGAGACACAATGACCTACCTTAAAATCTTTCTTCACATTTACGCCAATGTAGTTCTCCCCTGGGATGAAGAGGGCGTATGGTTCTAAGAGAACCTGGAAGGGCTCTACCGAGCCTTTCACTTCAATTTCCAGGACAATCACATCATCCACGGAGTATGAAACATCCTCCAGGCTCTCCGCTTCTGAGCTGAACACAAACCTACCATGAGCTAGGATCCCACACAGCCCAGAAGCATGTCCCTGCATGTCCTTGCCTCTGCCCCACATCTTTGGTCTTGTGTAAAGAAAACGCTGCTCAACCCATAGCTCCCAAGCCCCTAAAATCAGAGGCATCAGCCAATGCCCTGAAAAGTGATGAATGCCTATGGCTGTGACAACGATCTAGCCTAAGGCCTGGAACAGGGGCATTGCCCTCCCTGCTGCCTCCAGGGAAGACCTAGCAGCATCCAGCCTGGGATCTCTACACCAGGCTCACTGGAGACCACCCTGACTGTTTACACCTGAGACAAAACCTTCCCTCGGCCGTCACCACCATCCAGGGGCCACCAGTTTGGCTGCCCGAGAGTGGTAACAAGCCTGGGGCACAGCTCCAAGGTTCCTGGGGTGGCCTTGTCGTGAGGTCAGCGAGCTCAGCATGCTGAACCCACTCCAGACCTAGGCTGCCGGGGCAAGGCGGAAACACTTCCACTCCCAAAGCCTGCCGGAGTCAGGCCACCCATTCTCCCTTGCCTGGTACCTTCCCCAGAACAACGCCCAGGGGAGGGAAGGCCCAGCTGCCCACCCCTCATCCAGGGCCCAGACCCTGCTCACCTTACGGGTTCTGGGACTTCTTCTAGTACCATGTGGAGCACACTGTGAAAATCCCTCGGCTGCAAGACAAATACAGCGCCTTGAAAACACAATTGCATTCAAGCAGGTTGTCCTGGAGATGGCTGGGGCCGTGGCAGGAATTTTTCCCCCCGTAGCCTAGCCATCAGAAAAGCCTGCTGAAAAACCCAGGGCTGCTTCCCTGCTACGTCTTCCCTGCCCTACGGAAGGTGGGGTTGCTGCCGGGACATGAGCCCTGACTCAGGCGCCCGCCTCAGCCGGGCCTGGGGACGGGAAGGAAAGGCCTCCGGATGCTGACATTGCCCCTTGGCGGTGCCCTCAATGTGTCTGAAGCACCACATGGTCCCCAGGCAGACAACGAGGTGTCTGGACGCTGGGTCCAGCGGCAGACCTGCTCCTCCTAGTCCCAAACCCACTGAAAGGAGCCCCAGAGCGTCCTTGTCACACCCAGCTTGAGCTCCCCTCTCACCCGCCCAGGGCTTCCTTCCACAGTGGGGCCGGCACTGTGCTGACCTGGCCCTCGAGGCCCTGCACGCCACTCTCTGGGGTCTGCTGTGGGACGGGTGGGATGGACACGTTCTCTGACATAGAAATGTGGAAGACACCCAGAGCCGAGGAAACAAGCCCAGAGTCTCGCTGCAGGTGGGGTGTGTGTGGGGTCAGGACCAGGCACAATGAGCTACTGCGTCCCACACACCCCGCACCTCCTCCAGCCACGCTCTCAGCTAAGTGCTGGCCTCGGCAGGCCCAGCTGTGGCTTCAGCGTCATTAGGGAACATGGACGGAGGGCCAGAATATCATGATCGGAGCATGTTTGGCTACCGAGATGACATCATCTTAACCTCATGAGGAGAAAAGCTCAGGGTGAACTCTTGGTCCGTGTGGGGGCTGAGAACACCGTTTTCGGGCACGATGGAGAAGGCAGTCTCCCTGTCTGGGTAGTATTTGATGCTGTCCATGCTGTAGGTTTCTCCAGGCATGAGGGGCTGCAGGTTGGGCTTCATGATCTGCCAGTGGAAGGCCAGCTCCACGTGCCTGTGGGGGCAACACTGACAGTGGGCGGTGGATCCAAGGCCATGTCCCAGTCTTGCCAGGACCAGGTCCTCCCACCCCATGCTCCGGGAGGGAGGAGGAAAGGATCCAGGAACAGGAAGTGACCAGGCCAGTGCCTTCAAGCCCTCTCCATGGAGGAGCCTGGGGGAGCTGGGTAAGGAGCGGTGGGCAGGTCAGGGTGTCTAAGGGGGAGTCCATGTAAGGGAGCCCCTCTCTTCCCACCCATGGCAGCTAGAGGTCGAAGCTACAGTGACTCAGGGGAAATCATGCTCCAACCATTAAACTGGAGGGGTCAAGGCATTCCCCAGATATCAAGAAGATCTTCTGCAGTGTCTCCTACCACCCAAGAGGTCCCAAGGTTTGTCACATGGACACCACTCCTGACCTCTGCCTCTCCAGCTGGCCTCTCAGGACAGCTGTGTCCAGAAAGATGTATGCCCACTGGCTACCCACAGGAACAGTGACAACTCCACTGCAGTAGAAGGGGCAGGACTCCAGACATGCTGCTTATGGGCAGCTGTCACTGGGGAGGGATGGCAGATGAGTCTCTTATCATGCTGGGTAATGATAAGAATCCTGGGTAATGCCTGTGATCCCCAGGCCAGCCCTGAGGGAAGCTCTCTGAGGTCTGTCTTGGTATGATGGGGCACTCAGAGGTGGGTCAGGAAATAAATGGCAGTAAGAACTGAACCCATAGGCCATCATCTGTCTAACCCTGGGACTTGGATGGCTTCCCCTGCACAGGCATGGCATGACCTCTTTGGAAAACTGTTCCTGTCTAGGGATGGTCCAGGATGATTGAGAGCATCACTGTCTAATACAACTTCCTACAGTGATGGAAATCTTACATATCTGTACTGTCCAATATGATAGCCACCAGCACATGTGGCTACTGAGTGCTTAAAAGGTAGCTAGTGTCACTGAAGAAGTGGGTTTCTAATTTTAATGAATTTAAATTTAAATACCCACGTGTAGCTAGTGGCTACCATGATGGACTTTGTAAAGCTGTACCTTTCTATCCAATCTGGATCCATTCTGTGCCCAGGAACTTCCTGCCTTGCTGGGAACTCAGGGCCAGGGGAAGGGGGAGAAGGGCTGTGTGCTGGGGCCACGCACAGGGGCCACTCACGTAGCGTTTCTAATAATCAGCTGTTTCTTAGCTGTGGACAGAAGGTTTTGAGGCTCAAATCGTATGAAATGCTGGGCTGTTAAGTCTGTGAGCTCTCCAGGTTCCGGCTCACTTTTTTCACCAGAAATATGGATCAGATCCAGCGCAACCAGCTGCCCGGTTCCTGACAAAGTTAGGGTAGTGAAGTTAGTGGGGTTTCACTAGGGCTGAAATCCAGACTCCATGGCTAAGGCTTCGGCAGGACCCATGGCCCCAGCCACATGCAACTGGCCCTGGCCGTGATTCCTGGGGTGCACATATGAGGGGAAAAGGGGCCATTAGCACAGACTCACGTCCTCACCTCTTCACAGACCAAAAGGAGGTGATTTGGGGAACCTAGTACATAGCAGACACTTAGTTAATGCCTGCCGGGTGAAACTGGATGGATACACAGATGGCTAGAAAGAAGGAACAGGGCATCTTGGGGTGATTCAGCAGTATGCCCCTTCTAACCCTACAGAAATCTAGAGCAACCTCTGGTTGTTCATGTGTGAGTCCCTGGCGATTCCCCAAAGGAGATCAAAGTGAGTTTCGAAGTGAAACAAGGAAAGATTTCACCCCAGGTGTCCCTCTGTCTCTCACTAGGAGGCTCCTCAGATTGTCCTGGCGGCGACGCTGGCATGGGTCTCCAAGGTCAGACCAGAGAGAGGGGCCCAAGGCTGGACCTAGGTGCCTGGAGGCTGCAGCACCCCCTCAGTGTGCTCCCTGGCACAGAGAGGGCACAGCTGTGCAGCTGCCCACCTCAGTGCAGCGGGTGGGCCCTGGAGCTGGGGCAGCCACTCCAGCCCTGCCCCTGGCTGGGAGCACACGCAAGCCCACCTACAATCACCACCTCCTGTATCTGGCAGTTGTCACACACGATGATGAAGGTCTGCTCTGCCTTCCCTAGGCTCCTTGGGAAGAACAAGATCTGGGGGAGAGAAAGGTTGGTCTGTTACCTCCCATTAAAGGGCTTCCAGCCCCACCTCCCACCCTCCTCTTCTCAGAAACACACCCCTCCCTCTCCTCTCTGCCCCCTTACACTGAAGGCCAGGGTTTCCAGCCTGGGCTCCACCCCGGAGCGATGCAGAGAGCATGCTCAAAGGACAGGAAGGGAAAGTTCACAGAGAATAAAATATAAATGGCACTTAAATACATGGCGACGTGTACCCTCACTCACAATAAAAGAAATGTAAATGAAAACCATCCAGGAGAACAGATTTTCACTCATCATACAGGCAAAGAGCAAAAAGTTAGCTGTCATAAATACAATGATTTTTTTTTTTTCTATTTTTTTCCCCAAGCTCCCCATTCCCCTTAAGCCTTGGTAACCATAATTCTACTTTTTGCTTCTATGGGTCCATTTTTTTATAAGTGAGATCATGCAGGATTTGTCTTTCTGTGCCTGGCTTATTTCAGTTAGCATAATGTCCTCCAGGTTGATCCATGTTGTTGCAAATGACAGGATTTCCTTCCTTTGTAAGGCTAACTAGTATTCCATTATGTACAGACATCTCATTTTCTTTATCTATTTATCTGTCAACAGACACTTAAGTTTGATTCCATATCTTGTCTATTTTGAATAATGCTGCAATGAACATTGGACTGCAGATATCTTTTCAACATACTGATTTAATTTCCTTTGGGTATATACCCAGTAGTGGGATTACGGGATCATATGATAGTTCTATTTTTAATTTTTTAAGGAAATTCCATACTGTTTTAGTAATGGCTGTACTAATTTACATTCCTGCCAACCGTGTGCAAGGGTTCCCTTTTCTCCACATCCACACTTATCTTTCGTCTTTTTGGTAATAAATAGCCATTCTAATTGGTATGAGGTGGTATCTCATTGTGGTTTTAATATGCATTTCCCTGATAATTTGTGATGTTGAACATTCTTCATATACCTGTTGGCTATTTGTGTCTTCTTTTGAGAACTATCTATTCAGGTTCCTTTGCCCATTTTTATAATCAGGTTGTTTTCTTGCTATTGAGTTGTTTGAGATCATTATATATTTTGGATATTAACCTTATATCAGATGTATGGTTTGCAAATACAGCATTTTCTCCCATTCTGTAGGTTGTCTCTTCATTCTGTTGATTGTTTCCTTGGCTGTGCAAAAGCTTTCTAGTTTGATGTGATACCATTTGTTTATTTTCACTTTTGTTGCCCGTGTTTTTGAGGTCAGGTCCAAAAAATCATTGTCAGACCAATGTCATGAAGATTTCCCCCCATGTTTTCTTCTAGTAGTCTTACAGTTTCAAGTCTTACATTTAAGTCTTTTATTTTTTAGACAGAGCCTCACTCTGTTGCCTGGGCTAGAGTGCCGTGGCATCAGCCTAGCTCACAGCAACCTCAAATTCCTGGGCACAAGCGATCCTCCTGCCTCAGCCTCCCAAGTAGCTGGGACTACAGGCATGCGCCGCCATGCACAGCTAATTTTTTCTATATATTTTTAGTTGTCCAGATAATTTCTTTCAATTTTTTAGTAGAGACTGGGTCTCCCTCTTGCTCAGGCTGGTCTCGAACTCCTGAGCTCAAACAATCCGCCCGCGTTGGCCTCTCAGAGTGCTAGACATTTAAGTCTTAAATCCATTTTGAGTTGATTTTTGTATCTGATTAGAGATAGGAGTCTACTTTCCTTCTGACAAATGCAATTATATTACGTTTTGATTCTCTCCAAAATAATCTAGGAAGGGCAGCGTGAGGATTTGTTGAGGGAGATGGAGGGGTGTAGATGCAATAAGATAGACCAAGAGTTGATAATTATTGAAGCTGGGTAATGAATACATAAGTGATCATTAAACTATTCCCTCTACTTTTGTATATGTTTAAAAATGTCCATGATAGCAGTTTTTTTTTTAAGTTTGGTAACACTGTATTAGCAAGGGTTTAAGGAAACAGGCACCCCTACATATTGCTATTGGAAGTATAAACTGGTACAATCCACCTGGTGGGGATTTTGGCAACATAGATCACAACTGTGAAAGCACAGACCCCTGAATCAGTAAATCCACTACAAGGACTGTATCCTATGGGTAGACTCACACTTGGGACAGGGTGAGGTATGTCTAAGTCATTTGCTGAAATAGCCAGAGATCTGGAAGAATCTTTATGCCCATCAGTAGGGAACAGCTGAACTAAATTACAGCCCATTCACCCAGTGGAATACTATGCAGTTATAAAAAATATGAGAATGATCTCTGGGATACAGTGTTAAATGCACAATGCACGGTGCAGAACAAAGTGGTCAACTCTGTGTATGAGGGAAAAATGGAAACAAGGAAAGAAAAAACACACGTGTAGTTGCTTATAGACTTAGGATATCTCTGGAAGGGCACTCAGAAAACTGGTCAGGTGTGGCCTCTGGGTGGCTGAGGAACTGGGATAAAAGGGAGCATTTCACTGTTTGCGTATCCGTACCTTTTGAATTTCCAATCATGTGAATTTGTTTCTTATTTGGAACTATGAATAAATTTAAAAACAAAACCCCAAACAACCAATAAATAAAATACACAAGGAATGCACAGGGGAAAACTTCCCCTGACTCCTTCACTGCTCCCCAAAGAGTCCTGCGGCTACTCTTTTCCTTTCCTTGGAGATCACAGGAGGATAGGATGAGGGGGACATCCAGAGAAGACCAGCCCCAATTCCTTGAAGCCTTCACAAGGCTCTGACAAGGCTTGGGCTACACCAAGAGGACAGAGAGCCTGGCCTATGCGTGGGCCTTGCAGACCCGATCTGCTCCAGATAGTAGAGGGGTGGGGTATGGTGACGGAGGGCCTGAGAGAGATTAAAGAGCTTGGAGGCAGCTTAGATGTTGGTGGAGGTGACTCTCAGGCTACAGGTATGGGCAAGCAATGCTCAGGCATTGTGATGATAATACTTGGACTGTCTGCTATTGCTTTGCAAGAGAGGTGATAAGATAATCAAATGACATCACCCTAGAGAATGCAAGAATACGCACCTACCCAGAAACCACTAAGGCTGGGACTGGGAATAGGAGTGGACATCTGGGTCCTTAAGACATAGAGGCAAATGCAATCATGCAAGTAGTTGAGGAAATAGCCATGACCAATCATAAAGAGAATGAAATATATACATATATGGCAATGTCTAATTACCTACCTCCACTAATGTGGCATACCCCGGGGCCAGCTCAAACACTGAAGGCAGGATTCCAAAGGGAAGTTGCTCAACAAAGCCAAAAGTTGCAACGGCCTTAAAGAAAAGCAGATTACACAACAGTGTGGAAGAAATTATAAAATCCAGTGCTCAGATTACAAATTTCTCTCCTCCAAACAATCATTTTCCAATTTAAAGGATCTTAAGGATCATCCAGCCCAACTGAGGCTCATTTGTGCAGCGTTTACTCAACCATCACCAGTGCTATGGTTTGGATGTTTGCCCCCTCCAAAGTTCATGTGGAAATTTGATCCTCAATATTGGAGGTGGGGCATGTTTGGGTCACAGGGGCAGATCCCTCATGAAGAGATTAATGCCCTTCCTTGGGGGTGAGTGAGTTCTCACTCTATTACTCCCCCCAAGAGCTGGTTGTTAAAAAGAGCCTGCCCCCCCAACTTGCTTCCTCTCTTGCCACGTCATCTCTGCAGACGTCAGCTCCCCTTTGCCTTCCGCCAGGAGTGGAAGCAGCCTGAGGCCCTCATCAGATGCAGATGCAAGTGTCATGCTTCTTGTAAAGCTTGCAGAACTGTGAGCCAAATAAACCTATAATAAACTGTGAGCCAAATAAACCTAACCTTATTCTTTAGAAATTGCCCAGTCTCAGGTATTCCTTTATAACAACACAGAATACACTAAGACAACCAGACACCAGGCACCAGATGACGTTCTGAAGGTTAAAGACAAGTAAGTCATGGAACATCCATAAAGATCTGATTGCTGGCAGGATGTGCAAGAAATACCATTGCCAAGTACTTAGGACACAAAGTGGGAGGTGTATGAGAAAGCCTGACGCAGGCGGTGGGCTGACAAGGCCCTCCCCTGGGCTCCCAAAGCACATTGTCCTTTCTCAACTACAGCACCCTGTGTCGTGGGTGCCAGTGTATGCATCTGCCTCCACCCCCCACCTACCCCTGGCTATAAGCTCCTGAGTCATGAGGGCAGATGCCATCTTGTTAGCAGAGCTGCAGCCCCAGTGCCAACAAAAGAAGCCACTTTGTATGCCAGGGACACGAATCCATGCCTACAAGATCCCGGAAGATAACAGAAATGAATGAATGTTTTCCTTGGAACATGTGGTCCTCTGGATCTATAGCTTGTTTTCCGGACATATAGGTACAGAGGAATATATCTATTGTAAGAGCAATAATGGTGTGAGCATGATGATGGGTGGTCTCAGTGCTGGGGATGCTCTGGGGTGGGGGGGGTGGCGACGGGCAAACTGAACAGAGTGCACAGGCCTTGCTTCCCAACTGTGGCCGACAGGGTCACTGTGAGTCCTGGTCTAGGCCTGCACATCTTCCAATTTTCCAAAGAGATTGGAAATACAGACTTTTATGTGAATCTCCCTATTTGGAAAATGGTGGCTCACAAATGTTTTGAAGCATTGTGCCAAACGAATACCAGCAGAATTCAGCCAACGAGCTGCCAATTTGTAACCTCTGATATATTCAGACATTTGCTACAATAAGAATGGGCTGAATGAGTGAATGCAGTGACATTTGAGCAAGGACTTGAAGGGAAAGAGCGGTAATACAACTGCCCAGGGTTGTGCAGGTGCTAGTGACAACCACGACTACAGCACTGGTCCCCACACACATTCGTTCTCATTCGAGTGATGGCAGTTGCACAGAGAGGTCATGACATTCTCTTTCTGTGTGTTTGCAATCGTAGGTGCACTCCAGTAAGTCCCTCTGGGGGTTATTTCCTTGGATGGATTTGCTCTTTTTCCAGTTAGCACTTTGCGATCACTCACCCTGAAACTTGGTGGCGGCCAGCTCTTTTGGGGCATAATGCAGAACTTGCCAACACTGAAGCCCACATTTTTGCAGATGAATCTGGTCAGCTTTACTCCCCCAATGAGGCAGTAACCACAGTCCAACACTGGTGACACTGCAGCCATAGGAAAAGATGTACAAGAAAACAACAGGACACGCTGAATAGGCCTTGCTGTCATGGTTCTCCTGAGGTCTGGCCCGAGCTCAGGGCAGCTGTGGGAGGGCCAGCCCAGCACCCTGAGCAGAGAGGATGAGTGGGGACATGCCCTGACTGCTGCACCCACCTGGCCTCTGCCCGGGCTGCTGCTGGGTCCCATGCAGTAGCACATGGGACTCTATCCACTCCTGGCTACAGCAGCAGGAGTCAGTGCCCACTGTGGACTCAAGCCTCAGCCAGGGCCACCCAGCATGGCCATCAGGCTGTGGCAGAAGTGAGAGGGGTCAGAAATCCAACTTCCAGCCTGTGCCCAGCCAAAGAAGCTTGTAACTAAAGGAACTCAGTCGAAGCCAGCTTTTAAAGGAAGCTCATGCCTATAGCTATAAAAGACAACATCTGCTGAGGGCTCCTCGGGGTGCCCAGGCATTTCTTCCTTGCCTGGTGTGGCATGGGCCCACTCAGAGTGTCCACAGCCAGCAAAATCTATGTTGGTTAGAAGGACTGCTGGCCTCCTCCCCTGCTGTAAGGCAACCTCCACTAGGAAGACTCCAAAGCAAGCAGGACAATTATGGCCT
Source organism: Cheirogaleus medius (assembly GCA_008086735.1). NCBI lineage: Eukaryota > Metazoa > Chordata > Mammalia > Primates > Cheirogaleidae > Cheirogaleus > Cheirogaleus medius. The sequence goes on along the minus strand of VBSM01002035.1, from coordinate 739,878 downwards.
GACACTGTGGAAGACTGCAGAAACCGCTAGCAGTTCATCCTCAGGACCCAGGGCCCCTGCCCAAGAGGACCAAGCTGTGTGCTGCCACAAAGGGGACCTGAGAGGCAGGCAGTCCTTATGGGGACTCTCCAATCCTACCTGAAGCCACGGGAAGGTGTAGCGCACACTCACATGTCAGCACCGGGGGTGGCCTCCGGGCCTGCAGGGGGATCAGGAGTGTGTGGGCTGACTGGGTCTCGACTAAAATAAAATCATCGAAATCCCCAAGGCAGTCAGGAACAAACTGGACAATGTACTGGCAGGTCATTCCAGGAGCCACCATTCCACCTTTTCCTGGAAACATCCCTGTGCAAGACAAAGGCCTCGAATGAGGATCAGAGACCAGCCAGCCACCAGGGCTGGGGCTCAGCTGCTACAGACACCAGCTGCAGCTGGGGCTGGCTCTCTGAGTAAATGCCTTCTGGGCCAAGGCCACGCTGCTGGCAGAACCGCCAATGCACACGAGGGGAGCAGGCTGAGAAGGCAGAGACTCAGGTTAAAATGCAAGGGCCGCGGGGGAGTGACACGCTCCACCTGGAACGGTTAGGTAGGCCCTATGGCTTAGAATTTCTTTGAGGGCAGCAGAGATCCCTTTGAGATTTCTGAGCAGGGGTGACATGATCACAGTTCTTCTCAAGACAAAAACACTGTGACACCGAAGCAGGAAGGCTGGCAGGGAGGCTGCTGCAGGGGTCTAAACAAGGAATAAGCAAGGCCCGACCGAAGGCCGTGGCGGCACGAGGGGTGGGGAGACGGCAGAGCCAGTGCCCAGTGAGCAGGAGAAAGGAGCTGTCAACGCGCTGAGACCTCACTGCCAGCTGACTGTGAGGGGCTTCGGGACCCCTGCGGGACACGGCGGGAGTCAGCAGAGGGCCAGGTGGGCCAGTGACTGGCAGCAAGCCCAGAAAATAATTTTGAAGCAGTCTAGACAACTGTCACACTGAACTTACCCAACCCCAGAGCAAAGTGCGGGGTGGAAGGAGGGAGGACTCGCAGGTAGCGGCTGGTCGAGGTGGTGTTCTGCAGCGCGATTACCATCTGTTCAAAGGTAAAGGTGATCACTTTCAGACAGCAACTTTTGTGGATGAAATAATACGATGTCCGGGATTGATTTTAAGTAACACGGGAAGAGGGTAGGGGGACAAGTGAAATAAGCCTGGCCACGTGCCAGTAACTGTTGGAGCTGACTGATGGGAACTTGGGGATTCATTATGCTGTTCTATCTACTTTTGTCTGTCTCAGAAGGTTTCCATAGTAAAAAATAAAATACATGGTAAAAATGAAGGTGGGAATAGATCTGACCTATTCTTTGTACTGTTGTTTAAAATAGCCACTACTTGGCCAGGCGCGGTGGCTCACGCCTATAATCCTAGCACTCTGGGAGGCCAAGGCGGGATGATCTCTCGAGGTCAGGAGTTTGAGACCAGCCTGAGCAAGAGTGAGACCCCGTCTGTACTAAAAATAGAAAGAAATTAGCCAGACAACTAAAAATATATAGAAAAAATTAGCCGGGCATGGTGGCACATGCCTGTAGTCACAGCTACTCGGGAGGCTGAGGCAGGAGGATCGCCTGAGCCCAGGAGTTTGAGGTTGCTGTGAGCTAGGCTGATGCCACAGCACTGATGGGCAACAGAGTGAGACTCTGTCTCAAATAAATAAATAAATTAATTAAATAAAATACCCACTACTATATACTGAGCACCTGCTCTGTGTCTCCTCAACCTCACAACCACCAGAAAAGGTGAGAACTGTCTCTTTATCTCAGTGGAAGAAAGTTCAAAGAGGCACCTTAGCTGGTAAACAAAAGTATAGAGATTTGATCCCAGGATGTCTGGCTCCAAAGTTCTGCCCATGTCGCCTCTTACTTACTGTCTTCTTCCCCACACAACCCTCTGAGCCATTCTGCCCACGGTCCCGGTCTAGGGGTGTTATGGGCACCTGGATGCCGGGGTTGCAACTGGTTCTCTCTCCATCACTCACCGCACCTTAGACCCCTTTCTCTTCTCTCCACTTTCTCTTCCCTCTACCCCAGACTGGGAGACCCCTAACGGTGTGGCCAGCAACTAACCCTCCAACAGCACCCAGCACAGTGCCTAGCTAATATTTTGTGAAAGTTTATACTTAAAAAAATGTATAAATGATAACATGACAAAAGCCATGTTTCCAGCACCCAGCTTAAGAAATAAAACATTACAAATGCAGTTGAAGTCCTGTGCCAGCTCGCTGTCACGTAAAAATCTATGTATGTCCTCACGTTTTTATTCACAGGTTTGTATTCCTAAATCAGCATTTAAGTCCACTTTTGGCCAGCCTAACACATTGCGTCTATGCATCTGTGAACCGGGCCCATATTGTGGTTTTAATGTTCATTTCTCCGTTGTTAATGATGGTGAGCATCTTTTCATATGCTTATTTGCCATTTAGGTTTCCTCTTCTGGGAGCTGTCTATTCGCATCATTTTACCATTTGCCATTGTGTAGTTTGGCTTTTTCCTGCTGCCTCAGCCTCCCGAGTAGCTGGGACTACAGTCATGCGCCACCATGCCCGGCTCATTTTTTTCTATATATTTTTAGTTGGCCAATTAATTTATTTTTATTTTTAGTAGAGATGGGGGTCTCGCTCTTGCTCAGGCTGGTTTCGAACTCCTGACCTTGAGTGATCCACCCGCCTGGGCCTCCCGGAGTGCTAGGATTACAGGCGTGAGCCACCGCGCCCAGCCTGTTTATTATGTTTTTTAAAAAAGGAAAAAAATTTCTATTTTTAGCCACTTACATTCACTGACTAAACTCAGTTTTGTACCTTCAGTTCTGCACACGTGCACGGACCAGCCCTAACAAGAGTATGCGCTGTTGCCTTGGTCGTGAAGCTACTTGCAGCCACTGCTGTCATTGCAGATCAATGGGCTCCCAGCAGCAGCTGCTCCTCACGTCAGCTGGGGCAGCCTCACAAGAGCCTTGTTGCAGCCACACAGGGCAAATCTCCAACCAATGAAAGGCAGGAGCCAGCGGTTTATATGACTTCTTAGGGGATGTCCCACAAGACGAACTAATCACTTGCACTTAATGGCAGTCAGCTCCATAATACATTCCCATATTGGCTTTCCCTCCTTCCTTCCCTTTTCCCCCTCCTCACTGGAATTGTATATGCTAGCCACAGTATCACCCCCTCAGGGTCTGCTTTACAGGAAACTTAGGCTATGACAGTTGGCATCGGAGAGGTCCTAAAATAGCAGACCCTTAGGATTCGATTCTGAAATTGGCTTGCTCACCAGCGTGGTGGCTGTCAGAACTCTAGCTGGTGGGAAGTAGGGCGTGAGGACCTGGTATGTTGTTGTCATGATTACCAGGGCTTTTCCTAGTGGGCAACTGAAATGCGGTGCAGGTGGAAGGTCAGACAGTGGAACACATGGTACCGTGTTTCCCCGAAAATAAGACCTACCCATAAAATAAGCCCTAGCAGGATTTCTAAGCATTTGTGCAATATAAGCCCTACCCTGAAAATAAGACCTAGTGATGGGCGTGGCTATGCAGCGTATCTGCACAACCCATGCATTTCCTCTCAGAGTGGTAAAGAAGACGAGCAGCCCTTCTCATCTGCCCCATGAGAGCTCTATTGCTCGACATGAGAGATTGGGGCCAATGGTTCTAAAGGAAATAGAGTCGCAAGAAATTTAGGACGGAATTCAGGGTTTGGAGAGTTATGATGACGTTCCAGAAGAAGACGACTTATCTATATTTGAATAAAGGTAGATTGTTGTACCATACTTAAAAAAAATAACACATCCCCTGAAAATAAGCCCTAGGGTGTCTTCTTGAGGAAAAATAAATATAAGACCCTGTCTTATTTTCGGGGAAACACAGTAGCTACGGTGACTGCAAGGTTTGGGGCAGTGATAATTATAAAGATTGTGGCGAGGACTGGCTTTCCTTAACAGCACTGGAAACCTTGGAGGAAAAAATGATAGGGTCAGGGCAGCCAACTGCCAACTCAAGGCCTGCTGTGAAGACATTCCTTGGATTCCTGGGTTACACATAATTTGCTCCTCCTGTGTGTATGTGCGTGTGTCTGTGTTTTGGTTTTGGTTTTTTTTTTTTTTTTTTCCTGTTTGATTTGGTTTACTGTTTTGTACCTAGTATTTCTGCATGTTCTTAAGCAAGACTGGCTTATGTTTTTTATTTGGTGTCAAGGTAATTAAGCTCATTACCTAATAACAAAGGTACATTCCCTCTTTTCCAAGTCTCTGAAATAGTTTATATAAAATAGGGATTAGTTTGAATGTTTGGTAGTATATACCCGTAAAATGATCTGGGCCTAGTATTACTTTTTGTGGAAAGATTTTTTTTAAAAGAGTTATTTTCATCAAAGTTAGACAGCCACATACTTTAAAGAGTCAGAGAGTTCCATAAGGTTTTGAAAAAAGAAATCCTGCCCTCTTCCCCCGGCGCCCACCCTGCCATTGCCCACTCCCCAAAGGCAAACACTTGTTCGTCCTTTAGCAGTTATTTTGGTATTTATGTCCATGTCTCCAAATAGCATACTACTTGTTTTCCAGTTTTAGGCATTAATTATGGATGGGTGATGTGGATGTTCACTCCCTGCTCTTCCACATCCAACTGGCTGTATGACACGCCTTCCTTTCCCCATCTGCCCAATACAGCTATGCCATACTACTGGTTAGATTAGTAATTCATGTTCATATTAGAGTTATTAAGGAAAAGCTATTCACAGCTGAGCAGGAGGTAAACTACAATTCCTTTCCCTCTCTTGTACAATTTTTGGTTTTCCTGGAATTAATGATCAATTAATTATTTTGTTTGCTATGTACTTATCAATAATTTAGTCCCTCTCCACTACTGTATAAATCTCTTCCCACTATGTCCAAATGTATAAGGGATTCTTATCAATGTCACCTCCATAAATAAACTTCTTCTAGAGCCATCTGACCTCGTGTGATCTGGGCTAGTTGCCCACTGCACCTATTGCTAAGTTATCATACAGGACAACCCCTGCAGCAGTTTTAAGACACATCTATAAGTTCTTTGAGACTCCTCTCATTAAGAAAAAAAGTCTATGTATTTTCCCCTTGAACCTGGGCCAACCTTAGTGACTGCTTGTAACCTACAGCATGCAGAGGAAGTAGTGCTGTGTAACTTGAAATGTCAGGTTGTAAAAAGTGATGCAACTTCCATCTTGCTTGCTAGGATAGTCACCGAGAAGCTCAGATACTCATTTTGAGTTGTCATGTAAAAAGTCTCATTACTGTGAGGCCACCATACTGTGAGGAAGGCCAGGCCATACAGAGAAGCCATGTGTAGGTACTCTGGCAGAAAGCCTTAGCTGCCTAGCTACAACCAGCATCAACTGCCACGTGAGTGAAATGCCTCAGATAATTCCAGCCCCCAATTTCATGTCACTCCTCAGCACTGATCCTTTCCAGCTATGGCTTCAAACGTTGTTGGAATAAGCCATTCCCATTGTACACTGTCTAAATCTCTCACCCAAAGAATCTGTAAGCATGATAAATGGTTGTTTCAGGTTGCTAAGCTTTGGGGTAATTTGCTTTGTAGCAATACTATAACAAGTGCAAAATCCCTTAACAATGATTAACCTGGGGATTTCCTTCACCTCTCTTCTATATTGGGTTTTTGTTTCCCCATTCCCTGCCTTCCTCTTTCTTGGTTTATTCACTTCTATTAGGGGAGCATGTTCCCTGGGAGCTTCCTCAGAAAGGATGCATAGAACATAAATTTTTAAAGACTTTGAAAATTTGAAAATGTTTTTATCCTTAAACTCTACAGCTTAGCTGGGTAAATAACTGTTATATACACAGTTATACGCCCAACTCCATTTCTAAGAGACATCACTAGATGTAATCATATAATAGACTGTAGCAGATTGCATTTTCCAAAAACGGCCACAGCAATTATTTCTGGTCTAACATGCTCTTCTAGAACCTTGCCACACCCAATCAATAGGGGTGTGTGTTTGGTGTGTTTGTGTGTATGTGTGTGTAACTTTGTTCTGCCTTTCTCTTTTGGGGAGGTTTGCTTTGGGGAAACTAGCCACCATGCTCTGAGGAAGCCAAAACTAGCCTATGTGGAGAAGCCTTGGAGAGAAGCCACAGGGAGAGGAACTGAGGTCTGAGCTAAAAGCCAGCATCAACCACCAGACGTGTGAGTGAATGACATTTCAGAAAGTTCCACTCCCAGTCATCTGGCTGAGACCCAGACATGACAGAGCAGAGATAAATTGTCCTCACTGTGTTTTAACTGATCAGCAAGCAAATGGCTGTTTGATACTACCAAGTCTTGGGGCAATTTGTTTCATGGCTATAAGTAACTGGAATACTGAATATAGTAAAAGAGACACCTCCATGAGATCCACTTTTTAAACTCCTACATGTGAAAACATTCAATATTTTTCTTTCTGTGCCTGGCTTATTTCACTTAACATAATGACGTCGTCCAGTTCCATCCATGTTGCTGCAAATGACAGGATTTCATTCTTTTTGTGGCTAAATAGTACTCCATTGTGTGTGTGTGTGTGTGTGTATAAATGTGATATATATATATATGCATCACATTTCTTTATTCATTCATCTACTGGCAGACATTTAGGTTGAATGATAGTTACCAGAGGCCGGGAAGTAGGGGGAGGATGAAGGGAGGTTGGTTAATGGGTGCCAATATACAGATAGATAGAAGGAGTAAGTTCTAATGTTCCATAGCACGGTAGGGTGACGACAGTTAACAATAATAGTAAATTACAGTAAGTATATTTCAAAATAATAAGTTATAGTAAGTATATTCCAAAATAGCTAGAAAAGAAGATTTGAAATGCTCCTAACACAAAGAAATGCTAACTGTTTGAGGTGATGTTTTACATTTAGGGTACCCTAAATACCCTGATTTGATCACTACACATTGTATGCATGTATCAAAATATCACATGTGCCCCATAAATAGGTATAATTATTATGTGTCAATAAACAATAAATTTTAAAAAGAGACACCAATGACAATTGCCCTTAAGACTATGCAGGAAAGGACCACTTCAAATACTTTTTTGTTTCTTTTCTTCAGTCAAGTCCTTTTAGCTATAAATACCGTTCTTAAGTTTCATAATATAATACTTCTGGGATATATGCCTCTCAGTGTATAAATGCTTGGAGTTCTACAATTAGACATCCAGTTTCCCTGGAGAGCTAACTCTGAGGCTCACTAAAAAGTCACCATATGCAGAGACTTCCAGAAGTAGCATTTTATTCTGAGATTTTTGGGTGATTATAGAAGAAGTGAGCTACAAATATAGAATGAGGAAAAAACACTGTGGAACTAGATTGTAATTAGAGGTACTAATATGAATTTGTGACTTTAATATGTATGTACATGTGTATGTACATATCCATGAATGCGTGTATACACACATATACCCATACATGGTTGAACCTATAAAATTACCATTTTCCCCCAGCTCTGTTCATTGAAAGGACCTGAAAGCCATGATACCCCAGCAGCAATGAACAGACTTAGTGCTTAGACTTTGGTTTCTAATTACCATTCCCATTAAAAGAAACCAGGGCTTCTTGGAAAGTGATTCCAGAACTGGGACAAACAATGTATAAGATGAACCTGGAACATCTTGAATGCCAAAATGTAAGGAAGTGCTCAAAAAAAATGCTAGGTGATGTCAAAAGAACATAGGAAACAACTTGGAAAGCTCCCACTGGACAAATATGGGATAATTTCAGAAGCAAAATGAATATTGTCATTAAATGAAATAACTCATTTTAGGCTAAATGAACATACTTCATTATGTAGAATGATTCTAAACAGCAGACATGCCCTTGAATATTGACCAAGAAAATGAAGTCTATAAAATAGCTAATATATTTTCTAGTTCCTGGATACATATTTTGAAAAAGATGAAATAATCAATTAATCAAGGGAAAAAACCAATTACTTAACTAAATTCTCTTGATTACATTGATCAAAAAATTGGATACAAAATAGGTTCCAAATGTTTCTTATAATATTTATCATTTCCCTCATTGTGCCTTCCTCTCATTTGATATTCAGGTGCTTAAATGTTGCTATACAGCCAATATCAAATTGATATTCAATAATGATATCCAATAAGTATAACTAAAGCCCTTATAGTTAAATCCTCTCCTTCAGGAACTTTTGGCCCAAATGGGGGGAGTTGAGAAATTTCGATGAGGAAATGGTGCAGACCTGGCCTAACTATTATAAAATACATACTAATAGAAGACACTGGAAGACACAGTCTGCCACATACATTCCACAGTTAACTTCTCAAGTTCCTAGAAAATTCGTTTAAAAAACCCTACTGTCGTTTTGATACCCTTATTCAGCTTGCTTAAGGACAGACTGCCCAACTGGCCTCTTTGCTACCACAAAAATATGCAAACGAGATTCACTGTCTCCAGACTACCTTTTCCTCTCTCCCCCTTGGTTATAAATGCTACTTTTGCCTTTGTTCACTGACAACATTCTATTGGCTATTATTCTTCAAATAAGCATACTGATAACGAATACCTCTGAATTATTCTTTGACAACATCTTCCTATTAATGAGTTTTTCAGCAGTGAGCTAGCAAATGTTTAACAACTGACTATTGTAAGTAGGGGAAAGCCCCGATTTGGTAGTGCTTGCTGATTTCCATGGTGTGATATCACTGAGCTTGGAGTTGGGAAGAGATGCTCATGGTCAGCTCTCACAGGCTAATATAAGTTGGCTCCAGCACAAAACTGGGTATATTTACCCATCTATTTGGGTCTCCTTTAATTTCTTTCAATTATATTTTTTGTTTTCCATCAAAGTCTTGCATATATTTATTTAAATTTATTCCTAAATTTGATTTTATGCGTGGTAAATAGTATTATGCTTTAAATTCATTTTATAATAATTTTTTCTGGTACATAAGAATAAAATTAATTTTTGTATATTGACTCTATATCAAAAGAATTTTACTAAATTAACTTATTAATTCCAATAAGTTATCTGTGGATTCATTTGGATTTTTTAAATACACAATCATGTCATCTATGAATAATGACAGTTTGAGTTTTGTAGGTACATTTTATACAATTATAAAAGGTATTGTTTTTTCTATTTTTGAGACAGAGCCTTACTCAGTGGCCCCAGGTAGAGTGCAGTGGCAGCATCATAGCTCACTGCAACATCAAGCTCCTGGGCTCAAGTGATCCTCCTGCCTCAGCCTCCCAAGTAGCTGGAACTACAGGTACGTGCCACAACACCTGGCTAACTTTTCTATTTTTAGTCACTCTTGCTCAGGCTGGTCTTGAACTGCTGAGCTCAGGCGATCCTCCCACCTTGGCCTCCCAAAATGCTAGGATTACAGGCATGAGCTAACGCACCCAGCCAGGTATACTCTGTTTCTAGTTTGCTAAGAGGTTTTTTTTTTTTTACTATTCTTTTTTACTTTATTCTTTATCATTGATTATCCTATATGCAGAGTCCAACAATTAACTATGCTATTTATAACAACATAACCTGGTGATGCTTTAACAGGACTTTTGTATTCTTTTTTGAAAATGGACTAAATCTTTTTCTTAATATTATTTCAGAATATTATGGGGGTACAAATTGTTTTGGTTACAAAAATTGCTTTTGTACTATTTGAGTCAAAGTTATAAGTGTGACCACCTCTAGATACCGTTAGATGTGAATTTACCCATCCCCTCCTCCCCTCTTCCCACCTGCCTGATTTCCGATGAATGTTATTTCCATATGTGCTACATAAGTGTTGATTGATTAGTTCCAATTTAATGATGAGTACATGTGGTGCTTATTTTTCCATTCTTGTGATACTTCACTTGGAAGAATGGTCTCCAGTTTCATTCAGGTTAATACAAGAGGTATTCACCATTTTTTATGGCTGAGTAGTAATCCATGGTATACATATACCAAATTGGGCACTTGGGTTGTTTCCACATCTTTGCAATTGTGAATTGTGCTGCCATAAATATTTGAGTGCAGGTGTCTTTTTTATAGAATGTCTTTTTTTTCCTTTGGGTAAATATCCAGTAGTGTGTCTGCTGGATCAAATGGTAGGTCTACATTTATTAGATCTTTGAGGTATCTCCATATTGCTTTCCATAGAGGTTATACTAGTTTGCAGTCCCACCAACAGTGCATGAGTGTTCCTATCTTTCTGCATCCACACCAACATTTGTTGTTTTGGGACTTTTTGATAAAAGCCATTCTCACTGGAGTTAAGTGATATCATTGTGGTTTTGATTTGCATTTCCCTAATGATTAGGATGTTGAGCATTTTTTCATATGTTTTTTGGCCATTGGTCTGTCTTCTTTTGAAAAGTTTCTGTTCATGTCTTTTGCCCACTTTTTAATGGGATTATTTGATTTTTTTCTTGTTAATTTGCTTGAGTTCTTAGATTCTAGTTATCAGCCCTTTATCAGATATATATCACGCAAATATTTTCTCCCATTCTATAGGTTGTCTACTTGTTCTAACGATTGTTTCCTTGGCTGTGCAGAAGCTTTTTAATTTGATTAGGTCCTACTTATTTATTTTTGTTGTTGCTGTGATTGCTTTGGGGGTCTTCTTCATAAATTCTTCGCCTAGGCCAATGTCTATAAGAGTTTGTACAACATTTTCTTCTAGAATTTTACCATTTAATGCTTAGGTTAAGCCTGTTACCCATCATGAGTTGATTTTTGTGAGTGGTGAGAGGTGTGGATCCTGTTTCAGTTTTCTACATGTGGCTATCCAATTTTCCCAGCACCATTTATTGAATAGGGATTGTTTTCCCCAGTGTATGTTTTTCTCTGCTTTGTCAAAGATCAGTGGCAATATGAGGATGGTTTTATATCTGGGTTTTCAGTTCTGTTCCATTGGTCTATGTCTCTGTTCTTGTGCCAGTACCATGCTGTTTTGGTTACTATAGCCTTGCTGTATAGCTTGAAGTCTGGTAAAGTGATGTTTCCTGATTTGTTCTTTTTGCTTAAGGTTGCTTTGGCTATATGGGGTCTTCTAACAGTTTTTTTTTTTTTTTGGCTTCCCCAAGCCCCTAAGCGATCAGCTGTAATAAGACTGCCCGCAGGGCCCTAAAAATATATAATATTTTTAAAAAGGAGGTTTTTTAAAAATCAGGAACAGGTATTGAATTTTATCTCCACCTATTAAAAGCCATATGAGTTCTCTTCTTTACTGTGTTAATGTCATGAATTATACTGATTGCTTTGCAAGTGTTAAACTAACTTTATGCTGCTAGATCAAACCAAGTTGGTTGTGATGTTTATCATTTTTACATAAAGCTGAACTCAGCTTGCTAGCGTTTTGTCAAGAAATTCTACAGTTCTGCCCATGACAAAGTTTAACCTAAAAAAATAATAATTTTTTTCAGATTTTTTAATCAAGATTATGCTTGTCTTATAAAATATGTTGGGTTGTGTTCCCTTTTTTCTATTCTCTGTGAGAATTTGTGTAAGATTGTTGCATTTCTTCTTTTATTAGAAAGAATTCACTGGAGCCCCCAGAGCCTGAAGTTATTTGTGGGAAGGTTTTTTTTTAATTGTTGTTGTGGTTTTTAAAGAGATTTATTGAAGTATAATTTATTGAAGTATAATTCACATAATATAATTCATACATAGTATAATTCATACAATTTGCCCATTTAAAGTGTATATATAATTCAATGGTGTTTAGTATATTCACAGAATTGTTCAACTCTCACCATGATTTAATTTTAGAACATTGTTAGGTTTTAAATTATAGATTCAGTGTCATAATATAGGACAGTTCCAATATTTTATCTCTTTTTATATTGTATCTGTTTTATAAATTGTACCTTCCTGGAAATTTTCCGATGTCATCTAACTATTCAAATTTCTAAGCATAAAGTTGTTCCTAAACCTCTCGTTATCTTTTTAATGTCTGTAGGATTGGTAATGATGTCTTCTTTCTCTCTGATGTTGGTTATTTGTACCTCTCTCTTTTCTCTTTGGATCAATTTTGCCAGGGATTTATCAGTTTTATTAATCTTTGACTTTGGGCTTTACCACTACTACTATATGTTTGTTTTCTATTTCATTAAAGCCTTTTCTTGTCTTTATTATTTCCTTCCTTCCAGTTTCTTTGGATTTAATTTACTATTCTTTTCTAATTTTTGAGATGTATACCTAGATAACTGATTTTCAGATGATTTATTTTCTAATATGTAAATATAAGTTTACATATTTTCCTGTAAGCATGGCTTTAGCTGCATCCTACAAGCCTTGATATACCATTTAAAATTAATCATTATCCATATGACTTCTTCTTTGACTCATGAAATGAATTGCTTAATTCCCAAATATATGTGGAGTCTCTAGTTATATTTTTGTTATTGGTTTCCATACTAAGTCCACTGGGTTCAAACTCTATATGCTTTGAATACTTTGAAATTTTTGATAATTGTTTATGACCCAGCACACAAATAATTTTGGTAAATGTTTCATGTGCACTTTGAAAAGAAAATATATACTGCAATTGCTGAGTGCAGTGTTTTATATGTAACTCAATTAGGTGCAGTTTGTTAATTATATTGTCAATTCTTCTACATCCTTACTGGGTTTTTTTGTCTACTTGTTCTTTAAGTTTTGAAAGAATGTTAAAATCTCCTACATGTTTGTTATCATACTTGTTTTCCTTCTATTCTTATAAAATTTTGCTTATATATTTTGAGGCTAAGTCATTAGTGTATATGGATTTTAAATAGTTGTATCTTTTAGATGGAGTTTTAAACTTTTGATCAGTACAAAATCTATTAATGCTATCTATTAATGCTTCTTGCCTTAAAGTCTACTTTCTCTGATATTAGTATAGGCATATCAGTTGTCTTTTGTTTAAAGTTTGTCTGTTATACCTTTTTCCATTCTTATATTTTCAATCTTTTTGTATTCTTACTTTTAAGGTTATCTTACATAAGCAGCGTTTAGTGATTTTTGTTTTTCTACTCAATCTAATGATCCCCCTCTTTTAATTGGAGTATGCAATCCATTCACATTTCAAGTAATTACTGATAAATTTAGGTTTAAATCTACCATCTTATTACTTATTTTCTATTTGTACTACCAGTCATGTTCCTTTCTATCCTTTCTTGCCTTCTATTAAATTAATCAAGAATTTTATAAAATCTATTTCTAGCTCTATTAGTTTTGTACTTTAATATTATTGTACTATTTGATTAGTGATTACCCTAGTGATAACAACAGGTAAAGTCATATTTGTGGGGGATTGGTTCCAGGACCTCCTGAGGATACTAAAATCCGAGGATGCTTACGTTCCTGATATAAAATGGCGTAGTATTTACATATAACCTAGGTACATTCTCCATGTGTACATATCTATGTACATAATGAAGTGATATGTACCATCTACGTATCACTTCATTCACATAGATTCAATGTAGTACTCTAGGCAGCAAATTCAAGTTTTGCCTTTTAGAACTTTGTGGAATTTCTCTTTCCTAAACATTTTCGATTGTGGTTGGTGAATGCATGGATGAACGAGTGAATGCATGGATGCAAAATCCACGAATATATATGGAGGACTGACTGTATCCTTGAATTATTAAAGTTGTATAAATTAGCACTCATGCACTTTTAAGATAATCCAAAGATATTAGAACACTTTAATTCCACTAACTCCACCCACTTTTGGAGGTCAGTTTTCATGCCTTTAATTTTACCTATATTTTAAATAGCACACTACATTATTATGATGATTATTTTATGCAGTTAATTTCTGTTTCTCCACAAACTTACACTTACTGTTGCTTTTCATTCCTTCCTGCATTTCTCTGCGTCCATATGGTATCATTTCTTCTTTGGTACAGGTCTTCTGGTGATAAATTATTTCAGTTTTTTTTTCTATATATATTTAGTTGTCCAACCAATTTCTTTCTATTTTTTGTAGAGACAAGGTCTCACTCTTGCTCAGGCTGGTCTCAAACTCCTGACCTCGAGTGATCCTCCCGCATCAGCCTCCCAGAGTGCTAGGATTACAGGCGTGAGCCACCACGCCGGCCTATTTCAGTTTTTGTTTGTCTGAAAATGTCTTCATTTCATCCTCATTTTTGAAAAATATTTTTATTAGGTTTAGAATTATGGATTGAAAGTTATTTCTTTCATCACTTTGAAGTTTACATTTGAAAATTTTCTAGCGTCTGTTAGAAGGCAGTGGGTCTTTTTCCCTAGATGCTTTAAAATTTTTCTTTTTTTTTTTTTGGCTTATAGAATAAATTTACAATAATGTGCCTAGGTATGATTTTCTTTTATTTTATTTTGCTTAGGGTTGCTAGTGCTTTACTCTATGGCTTGATAGTCTTCATTCTTTTGGGATCATTCTCATCCATTATCTCTTCAAGTATTGTTTCTGTCCCCTTCTCTCGCTTTCTGGGATTTCAATTACACAACAGACCTGTTTACTATGTCCTATTTTTAAAAATTCTCTTTTCTGTATGTTTCCATCTTTTTTCTCCTTATGCTTCAGCCTGGATAATGTCTACTGACCTATGTGCCAGCATTCTCTTCATCTGTGTCTGATATGCTGTTAAGCTCTTCTACTTCATTTCAGTCCCAGAATTTTCATTTTTGGTAGATGGCCCTAACTGTAAGTGTCTCCAATATATACATATGGTCTTTTTTTTTATTATTATTTTTTTTTTGAGACAGGGTCTCACTCTGTTGCCTGGGCTAGAGTGCCATGGCATCAGCCTAGCTCACAGCAACCTCAAACTCCTGGGCTCAAGCAATCCTCCTGCTTCAGCCTCCTGAGTAGCTGGGACTAGAGGCATGCGCCACCATGCCCAGCTAATTTTTTTCTCTATATATTTTTAGTTGTCCAGTTAATTTCTTTCTATTTTTAGTAGACACGGGGTCTCGCTCTTGCTCAGGCTGGTCTCGAACTCCTGAGCTCAAACGATCCACCCGCCTCGGCCTCCCAGAGTGCTAGGATTACAGGTGTGAGCCACCGTGCCTGGCCCTCAGTCCTTTCTTGTTGCCCATGACCTTGAGACTTATTAAAGAGTACTGGTCTAATCACCAGGGAAATGCAAATCAAAACTGCAATGAGATATCACTTATCTCC
>VBSM01002035.1:703491-714709 GCA_008086735.1 Cheirogaleus medius | reverse complement strand
AAAAAAAAAAAAAAGAACAGTATCTGACTCCCGGGGCTCAGGGAACATCAGATAATCAATAAAGACTCCTGCAAATTTGCTAACCATAATCTCTACCAAAATCCACATCGTTACCTGGGCCACAGCTGAGGAGACCAGGCAGCTACGCTCTGCTGTGGTGGCGGGGGAAACAGGAAGAGAGAGGATTTGTGCCTGGGAGTTCACTAAGGGGACCTGAGCCCCAGAGGTGGCAGGCCTCACAAACGACAGGGCTTCTCCTGCTCAGGGCCACACCCTAAAGGAAGTCATCAACACCCCCGAAACACTGTGCCCAGGCAACAACTGCCACCTTCCAATAGAAGAAAGAGATGGGTTTTGACAGCAGACACACCCAAGTTCAAATCTAGGTCCCGCCCCTTCCGGGTGTGCGACCTTGGGGATGTTATCTGATCATCTCTCTTTGTTCAGTTCCTGTGCCTGTAAAATGGAAAGAAAACCTACCTCATAGGGTTTTAGGAAGGATTCGATAGACTAATTTATGCAGAGCAACTTAGCATATGGTCTCTAGCAGGTGCCCATCATTGTAAAATGCCTTTCTAAGGCATTGTATCTTCCACTTCTTCCTCCCTCTAGATCCTTCTCCTAGGCTACACATGTGCCAGGTCTCTTAAACACGCTGTCCCTTCTGCCTATTTCACTGGAAAATGGAATTTTCAGGAATGCAAGAAGACAAATCAAAGTCTCTGAGGGGCAGGGGAAGATAAAAGGAACCAGAGCTTCTTGGGAAAATGGCTGATTCCAGGTCTGAAGCCAGAATTATCCAAGATGAGGCTGGAACATCTCACCATTCCAGAAAGCAAGGAAGTTATCCAAGATAACTATTGTCAAAAGAGTCAGGTATCAACCTGAAAAAGCTCATTGGTCAAAGATGAGCATCAATAAAGATAATAAATATAATCATAATCATAATATCCATGAGTTCATAATGATACTAAAACAACCAAACAAATCTCATTAGTCATCTTTGGAAGATGCTAGAAGAAACAACTCGTTATTTTAAAAACTGGCAAAATAAAGGGAAAGAATTATTCCTGCTCATACTTTGGGGTAATCAAAGTCACTGCTGAAAAGTTTCTCTTTATATAAGTATTTCAGCTGATGAAAAAAGAATGATAGAATTATCATTACCATTAGCATTTCATTATCATTTATAACCTCTAATAAAATAAAAGGCCACCAGCATCATGAAAAAGAGATAACCAGATATTATGTACCCCTTGGGGGAAGCACACAGCACCACCTATGAAGTAGTCTTTCATCCCCTACCCCAGTTGGACTTAAACTTCATAAAGTCTTTAGAACTTATTACTGACTTACAGGAAATACAGGAATCATAAGAACAAGTTCAATCTGTAGTTCCCAACCACTGGCTGCAGACCGGTACCAGGGTTAGGGACTGGTTCTCAGAGCTCCACCCTGCCCCCCAACACCTCCACCCCCATCCGTGGAAAAATTGTCTTCCATGAAACTTGGGGGGGCGCACACCAGGAGGTGAAAGCAGGTGAGCCAACAAAGCTTCATCTGTATTTACAGCTGCTCCCCATTGCAGCCCCAGCTCTGACTCCCTCACCCTCGTCTGTGGAAAAATTGTCTTCTATGAAACCAGTCCCTGGTACCAAAAAATTGGGGACTACTGAGTTAAATGACACCCCAATGCTGACATCAGTAAAATCCACACTATGGACAAGTCTATAAGAAAGACAAACCAATTTCTTCGACAAATAAATTTTAAAAAATATCACCATAGAGGTAGTTGATTAAGAAGAGAGTTTGCAGTGAATGCTGGTGGTTTGATAATGGAGCCATATAAGGAACAAGACATTGGTGTAATCTGAGAATACCTCTCCACAAAAGACTAACCAATTATGATTTAATTTGGAGGATTTAATGTGGAGAACTCTGGAAGATTCCAACCTGCCCAGGTGATGGAGCTTAATACCACCTGTGCCTCCTGATGTGCCACAGTGAGAGGAACAAAGAGTAATTTACGTGGTATTGCTGCTCAGGATGCATGGTCTGAGTTTGGTCCCAGGGAAACATCACACCAACACATTCTACAGAACAAAAGGCCTGTCAAGAACTGTCAAGAACATGAAAGACAAGAAAAGGAATTGTTCCAAACAGACAAGTCAAAATAAGAGACATGACAATGACTTCCTGGACAGGACCCTGGGCCGGAGAGGACAGAGCCACAGAGGGTTAGCTGTTGGTATTTGAATGGGATGTGAAAGTTGTCAGACTCAAAATGGAGTCGCTAGTGTTAAAAACCCTGACCAATGGATTTGGGGACGGCCATGAAGGGAGGGGTCTCATGCACGGATGCCTGATAACAAGAACCATCGTAAAAGATTCTGCAAAACCCACAATCTTGCACAAAGGTCACCGCAACCTTACACAAAAAAATCTGCTCAGCAACTGCCTGTCCAACCTCACTCAGACTGGCACCATCCTTGTTACTGATCCTTGTAGCCAAGGATGATTATCTCAAAAGAAATATGCTACCTTTCTCATTTTTCCTTTAAAAACCTTTGTCTTCCTTTATCTCCCTGAATATGCACATAGTTTACAATGGCATGGTATTCCCATTGCAATGCCCATTCCTGAACAAATACCATTTTCTTTTAGAGAGCCTCCCTCTGTCTGTCATTTAGTTTGACAGGGATCTGTGGGTCGGAGGTTAGTCTTGCGCTGATGCTGATTTCTTGGTTTGGAGGGTTGTATGCTGATTATATAGGAGTGTCCTTGTTTTGGAGATATACACACTGGAGTGTTTTGTGGTAATGAAACATCATGTCTGCAACTTGTTCTCCAAATGTTCAAAAAAGGACTTGAGAGTGGACAATGGAGCAAATACAATAAAATATCAGCCGGGAAATCAGTGGCAGGCATATGGGAGTTCTTTATACACACCTGGAGGCAACTTGACAAGGTCCTCAAGGACCTGTGTCTGGGCCTGGGTCATGGCCCGCTCCTTCTCTGCAAGGGCCCGTGCGCGGGCCTGAATGATATGTTTCTCCAGCATTTCAACCTCATCCAGCCGCTGCTTGTAGAGCTCCCGAATCTGGCGAGTGAACGAGCAAATGAACAGAAATATGGTGAGATTACACAGCTTTACCCAACCGCAGCGCAGCATCAGGGCTTCCCGTGAAGCACAGAAGAATAGCCAGAAACCTATCACAACCATCTGGTCCAACCTACTACCTGTGCAAACTGAAACCAAACCTATAGAGGGAAATGACTTAAAGGTTACATAGTAAGGTCAGTAACAGAGCCAAGCTTGGTACCCTGTGTCCTGGTTCCACAGTAGAAAGAGCTGCCATTCAAACTGTGAAACACCAAATACACGTTAGCACAATACCTGTAGTGCCACCCAGATCCCCATTTAAGGAACGACTTGCTCCCTAGTTACAGGAGCATAGTCAGCAGATAGTCCCTCAGAGTCTACATAAGCTGTTGGAAAGGGCTTGTCTCAGCCCATGTCCTTTCTGTGGCACCCACATCCTGTGACTGAGAGAGGCAGGGCTATAAAGTCCTGGCCACTTTGACCCAAAGAGAGAAATTTTCACAGGCACTACTTTCTCCAGAGCAACCTGCTGCATTAGCCGAGGTTTGCTGGGTGCTCATTGCAGTTCCACTTCTTCCATGGCTCAGTCCTGCTCTCTCTCCCTTCCCTTAGTAGGCGTGAAATATAGTCTGTGATGTAATGTGAAATATAATGTGAAATACAGTCTGCATTATCTAGGTGCAGTAGCATGGGCCTGTAGTCCCTGTTACTTGGGAGGCTGAGGCTGAGGCTGGGACAGGAGGATTTCTTGAGCTCAGGAGTTTGAGGCCAGCCTGGTCAGCAGAGTGAGACCCCCATCTCTTAAAAAAATAAAAGGCTGTGTAGGGGATGGTATTCTTTATTGTATTCCTAGAGATGGTGGGACCTCAAAGATGTTTATTTAGTTGTTCTTTTAATAAAGAGTTATTGTATATTTACCATGTACATGTGGGGAGAGAAATGAATCAGATATGGTTTCTGCTTACAAGGAGTTTACATTTTAACAGGAGGGAACTGCCAAGGATACAAATAAGTGAAACAGAGTCTTAAAAGTGCGATGATAGCATATGAATGAGGATATAACGAAGGCTAAAAGGCTAAATCATCTGGGGACAAGGAAACGCCTTTTTAGGAGACAGTAGCCTGGGACAGTTCCTTACATATGAACTACCATGCTTTGTGTCATGTGCCTTACTGATAATCCCTGCCCCAAATTCTTGGATGTAGGAATTGGTATCTTATCCAAATAAAAATAACAACGACACCAACTATCACTTACTGAGCACTTACCATGTTGTAAATGCTCAAGTTTGTAAATGCTTTACTATACTGACTCATTTAATCTGCAAAACAACCTATGAATGGATATTCCTATTATTCCCTTTTTTTTTTTTTTTTTTTTTTTTTTTTAAGACAAAGTCTCACTTCTCTTGCCCAGGCTAGAGTGCCGTGGTGTCAGCTTAGCTCACAGCAACCTCAAACTCCTGGGCTCAAGCGATCCTCCTGCCTCAACCTCCCGAGTAGCTGGGACTACAGGCATGTGCCACCATGCTCGGCTAATTTTTTCTATATATTTTTATTTGGCCAATCAATTTCTTTCTATTTTTAGTAGAGATGGGGTCTCACTCTTGCTCAGGCTGGTTTTGAACTCCTGACCTTGAGTGATCCTCCCACCTCAGCCTCCCAGAGTGCTAGGATTACAGGCATGAGCCACCGCGCCCAGCCTTATTCCCATTTTATAGATGAGAAAAATGAGGCATATAGTAGTAAGGATTGCCCGAGGTCATACAGGTGGTATGTGGGGTCAGGATTTGAACCCAGGAAGTATGGTTCCTGAGCATTTGCTCTTAATCATTAGACTATATAGTACTTCTACAGGCGGAGCTGGGGAAGACCAGCAGCCAATGAGGCTGTCTGTGGGAGAACTCAATCAAGAGAGACAGTCCATAATGGATGGTAATTATGGCTCCTCTAGGGAGAATGAATTCTAGTCCTGCACAGTCATATGGCAGTGACATCCACAGACAAATGAGAAGAGAGGCAAAGAAGGGAAAAGAACAAAGGAAAGAGAGAGAGAAATATAGTTAAAAGAAGAATCACACAGGTGGAATGACAGATGCCTGCTCTTTTCGAAATTTTTTTGTAATAACAAAATTAATTCATATGCATTGCAAAAGTTCAGACAATATAGAAAAGTATGCAAAGAAAATTTTAAATGCAGGGCTGGGTGCAGTGGCTCATACCTATAATCCTACCACTCTGGGAGGCCGAGGCAGGAGGATCGTTTGAGCTCAGGAGTTCGAGACCAGCCTGAGCAAGAGATTCTGTCTCCACTAAAAAAATAGAAAGAAATTAGCTGGACAACTAAAAATATATATAAAAAATTAGCCGGGCATGGTGGCACATGCCTTTTGTCAAAGCTACACAGAAGGCTGAGGCAGTAGGATTGCTAGAGCCCAGGAGTTTGAGGTTGCTGTGAGCTAGGCTGATGCCACCTCACTCTAGCCCGGGCAACAGAGCGAGACTCTGTAAAAAAAAAAAAAAAAATTTAAATGCCTCCTAAGAGCATTGTTAACATATTGATAGAAAACTTTTCAGCTTTTTTCCATGCATATATATAGCATTGTATTAAATGGGATTATAGTAGCATTGTTCTATGACTCTATTGCTAAATTAATAAATGGCAGTTGGTTGTGGTGGCTCACACCTATAATCCCAGCAACTCGGGAAGCTGAGGCAGGAGAAATGCTTGAGGCCAGGAGTTCAAGACCAGTCTTGGCAACATAGTGAAAATTTGTCTCTACAATTTCTTTTTTTTTTTAAGTTAGCCAGGCATGGTGGCGCTCCCCGGCA
Source organism: Cheirogaleus medius (assembly GCA_008086735.1). Taxonomy (NCBI): domain Eukaryota; kingdom Metazoa; phylum Chordata; class Mammalia; order Primates; family Cheirogaleidae; genus Cheirogaleus; species Cheirogaleus medius. The sequence goes on along the minus strand of VBSM01002035.1, from coordinate 708,774 downwards.
GTCTTAGCTACTCAGGAGGCTGTGGCAGGAGGATCACTTTAGCCCAGGAGTTCGAGGCTGGAGTGGGCTATGATCACACCACTGTACTCCAGCCTGGAGTCTCTAAAAAAATAAATAAAAAATAAACAGGAGGCAGTTGTCTGTAACATAGGTATAATTCATTCTTTTTAACAACTTCATAGTATTTCAGTGTGGATATATCGTAATTGATAAAGTCAACATATCTTTGCATATTTGTATTTCTACAGGATCACTCTTTAAGCTTTTCTGCACTCTGAAATTTTTGTGATGAACGTGTATTACCTTTATCTTCAAAGAGATTCAAAGCTTTTTTTTCTCCCAGAAATAGGGATCACTCTTTGCCAGTTCAGACCCTGGTACAGTGGTTACTCATGGAAGAGATATTAAGGAGGTTGAATCTAATGAACTGGGTGACTTGTTGTGGGGTTTATAGGTTTATAATGCTTCACATATTCTGGCTCATGTGAATGACAGGATTGTGAGTCAGAAGTTCAAGGGCAAGGTCTGGCCTAGGTAGGCTGAAATCTTAGCAGAGTGTGTGTGGTAGCCCAGGAAGAACAGAGCAGAGGGTACCAGCTACGGGCCCTGGCTGGATTTCAAGAAGCCTATAATCCATAGAGAGGGTGAGACTGGTCCCATCAGTATCTCACATATTATATGGATATTCATTTTGTTAATGTCTATCTATCCCAGTTAGATTGTAAGCTACAGAGGACAGGTTGTGTGTGTGAGCTGCACACCTGCATTTTATTCACTGCTGCATCCCCACTGCCCAGAACAGAACACAGCACATAGTAGACACTCAACAAATGTGTTAAATGAATGAATGTACGGGGTGAGATGCATGTCACTTACAGGGAAGGTAGAGCATAGAATGGAGTGGAGAAGAAAACGGAAGATCTGGGAGGCAGGAGGCACACGGGATAAGTGGTTGGGGGTGGATTGCCCTCAAGTTTAAGGGAGGCAACAGCTATCTGGCCAGCAGAGGCAGACTCAGCACAGAGGACCCAAGTCATCTGGTTTCCTCCATGTACAGAGGAGGAAGCAGAGTTGCTGTTCAGAGATTGGGCATGCTTCCTAAAATCTGGGCACGAAATGTCTCAGTCGAGATTGTGGTCTGTGATACAAAGGCACCCCCAAAAGGGATGATGACTTTTCACTTTATCACCTCCAGAGAACAACGATTCAGCTGTCTGCTCCAGCTGTTTCATTCATATATACAATATATAATGTGTGTATGTGTGCAGAGAACTACAGATAGGTGCTACAGATATGTGTGTGTATATATAGAGTGTCCTTCCACTAGAACGTGGATCCGGTGGAGCATGAACTTGATCTGCTCTTTCCCAGCTGCATCGCCAGAGCCTGGCCCTCGGCAGATGCTGGCACGTGCGGGGTCCTGCAGGCGCGCCACGGGTCCCCCGCAACGTCCGCAGCGCGGGGCGCCAGGGCCGCGTTACCTGCCGCAGTTCTTCCACGAACTCCTCGTGGCGAGCATTCTCGCTGCCGCGGGCCTTGATCAGGCTTGTGCTCACTTCCTCGCCGATCACCTCGACCGAGTACAAGTTGCGGAAGACGCCGGTGAGCAAGTGCGAAATTTCTTGGGTCCGCAACGAGGAGGGGCGCTGGCGAAGCAGCTGCGGCTCGGGGTGCGGCGCGAGCTCGAGCTGCGTGAGGCGGCGGCGCCTGGCCGCGAAGCTGTAGTGGAAGCCCTCGGAGTAGGCGTGGGAGGACTGCCGGTGGGACTTCCGGGTGGCCTTGCTGGAGATGATGGACCCCGCTAGACTCGAGGTCGGCGCCCACGTTATCTCCGGGTAGTCGTAGGTCGCGTACTCGGTGGACCTCCGCCCTGTAGCGCTTCTGGTCTCCATGGCAACTGAGACGCCGCTAACTCCCTGTCGCAGTTCTGCTTCCGGTCAGGCCCCGCCCCTTCCGCCCAGCCCTCCTCTTGGTCGCGTCATCGGTGTCATCATACACATTCGCATCCTCTGCATCGCAGTTTTGGAGTTGAGCTTACTAAGTGCGAGGCACTGGTAGAGAAGGTTAATTGACACGGCCAGGCCAGTCTGATTACAAATCCTTCTCCCTAAGTACCTACTTTCATCCATCCATTCTTTGATTTGTTCAGCAATTGTTCACTCATTTAGTATTTATTGTATAGAGATTGTGTTTCACGTGTGTGCTGGGAGCTGGAGATACCAAAGGAAGTAAGATGCTGCTTCTGCCCTTAGGGAGCACATAGTAGTGTGTGTGTGTGTGTGTGAGAGAGAGAGAGAGAGAGAGAGGGAGAGAGAGAGAGAGAGAGAGAGAGTATGGTGGGTGGGGAGAACAGTAAAACAACTGCAGTTTAGTGGGTTAAGGCCAAGATAGAGATAAATGTTGTCTGTCATGAAACCACAGAACTTAGTCTGTAGGGTGAGCCGTGACTTCTTGGAACAAGTGAAGACCAAGCAGAGATTAAAAAGAATGAGTAGACTCAATATCGTTAGTCATCGGGGAAGTGGAAATTCAAACCACAATGATATACCATTATGCACTTAATAGAATGGCAAAAAAATAAAATAAATTACTTGAATAAATAAAGGGACCAAGCAACTGCTGATGAGAATGTGGAGCAACTGGAATTCTCATGTATTGTGAATGGAAATACAAACTAGTACAGCAACTCTGGAAAACAGTTTGGCAGTTTCTTATAAAGTGACACATAACAGCAGTGCCACTCCTAGGTATTTCCCAAAGGGAAATGAAAACTATGTGCACACAAAACCTTGTACACAGATGTTTATGGTAGCTTTATTCATTATTGCTAAAAGCTGGGAAAAACTCCATTGTCCTATCCACTGGTGAGTGGATAAATTGTAGTACATCTATACAGTAGGATACTACTCAGCATTAAAAAGGAAATAGATTGTTGTTACACGCAACAGCATAAAAGAATGAATCTCAAATGCATTATGCTAGGTAAAAGAAACCAATCCCAAAAGTCCACATATCATATAAATGACTCCATTTATAGGACATTCGAGAAAATGCAAAACAGAAAACAGCTAAGTGGTTGCCAGAAGCTGGGGATGGGAGCTAGGGTTGGCTACAAAGGGGCATGAGAGATTAGGGGGGATGATGGAATTATTCTATATCTTGATTGTGATGGTGGTCACACAAGTGTATGGATTTGTCAGACCTCACAGGACTGAACATGGTAATGGATGAATTTTACTCTATGTAGATTATACCTCAGTTTTTTTTTTAAGTTAAGAAAAAGGAATTGAGTAGGAGTAAGCCAGAGAAGAAGGAAAAAGGGCACACTGTGTGAGGGACCCAGGTGTGCAAAAGCTGGGAGAGAACACCACACGCAGGAGGGACTGAAAGAAATTCAGGAGTGGCTGTGAAATTTTCTGAGGACCTCTTGAGGGCATGTGCTCCAGGCTGGTCACATACATTTGGCTCAGAATAAACCTCTTTAAATTATTATTTTTTTTAATGAAAGGAATGGAACTTAAAGAGTGTGAGGCAGAAGTTTGAAACTGATAGGTAAGGGCCGGGGCATAAACGGGTTTGTAGGCCACATTAAGGAATTTGGTCTTTATTCTGAGGACAGTAGGAGGGCCATCAAGGGTCTTAAGCTGGGGCATGCCATAGTCAGATTTGTTTTACTGACATTGCTCCTGTTGCTTTGAGAATGGATGCGAGTCAGGAGGCACCAGGTCAGTTAGGAAATGAGTGCAGAGGTTAGGAAAGAGGGGAAGGGAGCCTGGGTGAGAGGGAAATGGGTTGGAGGTAGATCTAAAAGGTCGAATTGACAAGACGTGCTGGTGGATAATGGGAGGTAAAAAAAAGAGGGGCCAAGAATGACTTCCAACTATCCCGTGTGTGCATGCACATGAGTGATCATGTCATCCACTGAGATGGGAAGAGGACTGCAGTTGTCCGGGGTAGCAGCTTGACATCACATTGACTGTCGACATTGGCACACCATGGCTTCAAGATGCAGCTAGCCACTCTCTACTCTGGGGGGAGTTTGTTTACCTTATAGCCTAAAGACCATTCCCGAGATGAGTCCCTGGATGCTTGCCCACAGACCTGGGCCACTTCCACTTCTCTTGGTTGGGCCTGGCTCCTTCATCTGTCCTTTCCAGTATCTTTTCTGTCCTGAGAGCTGGGAAGCCAGGGCCCCTGCCCTGGACTATGTGTTTGGGAGGGCCCTGCCCTGGCTCTCCTCTAGCTGCGCCCTTCCCCACGGAGTAAGGAGGCCACAGGGCCAAGGTGATGTGCTCTGTGCCTTCCCTCAAGGTATTTGGGACTGCAAAAGTATTTGCCCAAATATCCTGAGTCCATTTCCAGGGCCTATGCAGGCTCTTCTTTAACTCTCCCTCCCCAGGGCAATTGGTGTGGACAGTAAGAGATAGCTTTGGTGGGGGAAGGGGACAGGAGTCAAGGGAGCTTGGGCAAAGAGGCCATTTGTCCAATTTTCCACATGCATGTGAGGCCCCTGATGGTACAGGAAAGAGCTTTGGGTGGGAAGAGAAGTGGAACTGTCTGGGGGGACTCCCTTGCTCTCATGTTAGGGGTGGGCCCACCCAAACTGGGTGGTCTTGTCAGTTAGGAGCAGTCCCACTCGTGGAGGCTCCCTGGCTACCGTCCCTGTCCTAGGGAAGGACAAGACAATGGATTCTTGCCATTACTTTTGGTTCCTCCATCCTGCCTCCAGACAGCCTCAGAGACAGTCTCAGGGAGTCTGAGCAGCCGGGGAGAGGTCCCCCTGCCTTTGAGTGCCCCCTCCACTCAGCTGGCACTTGTCCAGGCCAAGGTTACCAGCAACTCTCTGGTCCCTCCAGAGGCAATGGCCACTTATCAGTCCTCCTCTTCTTTGAGCTCTCAGCAGCATCTGGTGCTGCAGCCCATTCCCATCTGACCGACACACCCTCTTCCCTGCTCTCCCCCTTCTTCTGTGCACCCCCCATCTCCATCCTCATCTCCTTCCTCCGTCTGTATCTCTCTGCCTGATAAACTGGATTCACCCCTGGTTCCACCGCGCCCGGCATTCAATTTCTGTTTGCTCTCTGGCTAGATGAATAAATGAAGGGCTCCGACCCTGCCCCAGTAACAAAGGGCTCAGGTCACCTTTGGACCCACACTGCAGCTCCCTTCCCATGGGGACTTCATCAGCACAAATGGAATTCCTTGTGAGCTGCCTTTTTCATTTTATAACCGGTTCTACTGACCACAATTTTTGTTTGTTTTTTTAATCTCTGGGTTCCCACA
>VBSM01002035.1:687472-697513 GCA_008086735.1 Cheirogaleus medius | reverse complement strand
GGCTCCATCCTTTGTCCAACGAGCTTTGTTTCCTCTGATCTGGGAGCAGAATCTGGGCCAGCTCCTTGCCCTTTCGCGGTCCCTCCAGCAGGGAGGGGAGTCTGGGCTCCCGACTGCAGGTCTGGCAGGCTTTGGGGAGGGAGGAGCTGGGGGAGGAGGGAGGAGCTGGGGGGGGGCCGCTGGTAACATGGACCGGGCACCTTTGTGCTTTAGGCGGGGGACTCACTCACTCTTGGGGGCCTTACCCTCCTGTCTCTCCGGATCATCTTCCAGCTCAACAAAGCCTGCCCCCTCTCACACCCACCAATCACTGCTTAACTGTACATCCCTCTTTTTCTAGTATCCTTGGGGTTGGAGGCTTCAGTGACCACCACCTATCCATCTAAACCATTTATGGACATAATAGATGGGAAAGAGGAGAACAAAGCCCTCCAGCCTTCAACTAGAGTCCCTTAGAATTTAGGGGGACTCAGAAATATTCTCATCCGTCAGCCCCTCCAGTCTGGTTTGTGGTTCCCAGTTGGCCCAGACCTGGTCCCCATAGCCTAGAGAGACCTTGCTCTGTGCCCAGAGCTGTTGCCTTCACACCAGTAGCCCAGGCTCCTCAAAGTCTCCAGATGAGTCATGGGGTCCCTACCCCTTCCAGTGCTCCCTCTTCTCTTCTCAGGCCAGAGGCATCTTTAGTTCTCCTGCCAGACTGGCAGGAAGGGAGGCTGGGCAGCTCAGAGGACACAGTGGAGACTTCTGCTTTCACTCTCACACTGCAGACTGACACCTCTTCCCTGCCTGCCTCACACTCAGACCTCCCCAGGCCCTCTGGTTGCTTCTGACACAGCAGCAGCCTCATGTTGGAACGGGCTCCATCCTCAGTGTCTGTGCCTTTGTTCACTTTCTCTCCTGGGGCAGCCCTGGTGTCTTTCCCAGGGAGGAAGACACGTGGAAGCTTGGTCAGAACCCCCCAGTCCTGTGGCATGGCTTGGCCACCCTGGTCCATCCTATTTCAGACCAGCCTTCCAAATGCTTCTCCTGCAGGGCTGGCATGAATACTGTGACCCCAAGCTGTTTTCCCTGAAGGCCCTGCCACTTCTAGCTCATCACCCAAAACTACCTCCCTTAACTGCCTTCTGCCCACACTGCAAACCAGATGGGGAAGCAAGAACCTGTCAAAGAGAATTGGTGGTTGGAGGGGGCGGTCACTGTGCCCTGTGCTGTTCCAGGTTGTCTACATTTTCAGTGGAGAGTCTGCATCCCTTTCATGTTGCCTGTCCCACAGGACTGGACATTGTGCTGCAGAACAACACTCTGGCCTGGCAGTTGTGGGTTGCTGCAGAAAGGCCCTCTGGGTTCCCTTTATTGGCCTGAGGGACTATGGGGGTTACCTAGATATGATATGTCCCTTCTGTCCTTACCCCAGATGTGTGTTTAGGCAGTGTAGTATTATAGGCATAGATACTGGAGTACCTGAGCTCAAGTCTTGGCTTTTTCATCTCAGACAAATCCCTTGACTTCTCTGTGCCTCAGTTTCCTCATCTGTAAAATGAGGGATATTAACACCACCTATCTCATAGGGTTGCTGTGAGGATTGAATTAGGTAATATTTATATGGCAGTTAGAACGTGCCTGGTAGCCAGTAAGTGCTATGGTCCTGCAGGAGGCCCCCTTCTCAAGTTCCCATGCCCTGTGAGTTGCTGTCTATAGTTCTTTGGGAGATGATGGGGCATCATAGGGTAGTCCCTAGCCAGGGGAAATATGACTGGAACTAGATTCAAGAACTAAGGGGCTCTTTCTGGTGCCTCTGAAGCCCTCAGACTGATGCTGTAGCCTCCATCCTCCTCCCCTGGCCCCCTTCCTCTGCTTTCTTTATTCTGGCTGGGCCTGGACTAGCTTCTTCAGCAGGTCCCCTGTTGTGCTCAAAAGGATTTCACCTCCCAGGGCCCTTCCCTCACTGAACACACCTCTACTAACCTTTCCTTCACCTGATCTCTCCTGCTCCATTGCAAGAGCTGGCATTTGTAAAAGTGAAAGTCAAAGGGGCTTCATCTTGGTCCTGGGAGCCCTAACTTTGCTTCTACTTACTGTCTGACCCTTGGCCTGTTTTCTCTCCATGGGTTGCAAGCGTATTTCACAGGTGATGCTGTGAGGATAAAACACTAATGGGCATAGGAGTTCTAGGTTGCCCAAAAAGCCAGTCCCCAAGAGATGATGGCTCCAGAGCCATCATAGCAATTTGGGGTGGCCAGCTCCCCACCCACCCCAGTTATGTTCCAAAGCTGTGTGTCCCTGGGGTACTAGGCCCACACTGATACACACTGATGTTAACTTCTTTGTGCCATAGGCCACTTTGGCAGTCAGCTGAGACCTGTGGACCCCTTCTCAGGATCATGTTTTTAAATGCAGAAAATAAAATACATAAGAATTAAAAAGAAGTCAATTATATGGAGATGTGATTCTATCCACAGGTCCTTGGGGAATCTTTGGTCTGGCTAAGAAACCCCGTTTGGTTTCTGTGTAACTCAGACTCCCATTACACTCTGCTTCCCCTTCTCCAAAGAACAGCTTCTCTGTGTCCATATTTTAGCTCATCTACACTAAGACACTTTTGCTCATGATTTATTCTCTGTGGTGTGACCTTAGGCAAGTCACTCTGTGCTTCAGTTTATTATTGCTGTGCTTGTCTGTGCCAAAAACTGGCTTTGCCAGTGACTCACTGTTGATGCTGGTGACGGGAGCTGCAGTGAAGCGAATGGAGGAATTATTCAGAGGCAGAGAGTAAAAGAGCGAGTCAGGCCTCTCTCTGGGTGATGTCCTGACCTTGGCACACAGTAGGGGCTCAATAAATAATTGCTGGGTGAATGAAAGGGAAGTTGTAATGTACATGAAAGGACCCACTGTTCTCGAGCATATTGGCAGCACAGTTTTGTACAAAGTTGCAGTCGTTCTCATGTATTTATCAAAGTAAGCCTGCGCTAATGGGTTCATTTTAAGATCGGTATTTTTTTCAAGAATTCCATTCGCATCTGGCACCTAGGAGACTATCACTCAGGGGGGCAAACAGAGAAGGAAGCAGGTCTGCACAAGTGAGGCAATAAACAGCAAGCTGTGTCACAACGAATTCATTGAGTAATTGACGTGAAATATTGGACGGTCTCCGTGTCTGGCCTAGGCTCCGCCCTCGGTTCCGCCTGGCCCCGCCCATTCGGTTCTCCCCTAGACTGCGGCCCACCCGGACTCTGCTCAGCTCGGTCTCCCGCGGTCCCGCACCCGCCTGGGAGCTGGTGTTAGAATTCGCGGCCCAGGCTCCGCCCCCCGGTCGGACTCCGCCCCACACCGCCTCCAACGCCGAGGCCCCGCCCCTGCCTGCCTGAACACCTCCCCGCCTGGACACCGCCTTTCCAGGGCGGGATGCTCCCGGGGTCGCCTCCTGGGCCCTGGCTCCGCCCGGGTTTGCTTCCCGGGTATGGCTCAGCCTCCACGTCGCCTCCCGAGGCTGCTCCCAGCCTGAACTCCGCCTCCTTGGCCCGGCTCCTCCCCTGCCACGCCTCCTTGGCTCTGGCTCCGCCCCCGGGCCGCTTTCTGGCCTCTGGCTTTCGCCACAGATCTGCTTCCTGGGTTATGGATTTGTCTCACTCCACCTCCCAGGCCCGGCTCCTCGGCCCCGCCTCCTGTCTTCTGGCCCCTCCCACCCCATCCTCTCCAGGCTTCTGTTTTCGCCCCACCTCCAGGGGGCATCGGTCCCACCCCTCTGTGGCGGGCTCCGCCTCCTGGGGGCTGACTCCGCCCTTCTCTAGGTCCGCGGCCCCGCCTCTCCGGACTTGGCCCCTCCTCTTGGGTTTTAGTCCCTCCCTTCCACTCCTAAACTCCGCCCCTGCTCCCGTCTAGGGCGGCGGCTCCACCCCCTGTACCCGGTCAGGCTTCTGCGAGCGGCACTGCCCGGGACCTGGCTCCGTGGTGGCCGGGACACTGTGCAGCGCCATGCAGTGCCTGGGGGTCCGAAACCGGAGCCGCTCCAGAGAGCTTTACCTGCAGGAGCAGAGCCTCAAGGTGGCAGCGCTCAATGGGCAGAGGCTGGGTAAGGGGCGCAGGGAGCATCAAAATATGCGGGGAATGGGAAGGCAGCTGGAGTAGGACACAGACTACTTGTCCCGGAGCTTGGGGGCCACCTGCCTTCAGCTTCTGATTGGACCTGTTTAGTACTTCTGTGAGTGCGTGACCCACTGTGGGGCGGTGTTTGCAGCGGTGGCATGTAGGGGTGAGTAGTGGGAGGATCAGTTACCATTTTTCCTGGCCTATCTCAGCCCCTCCAAAGCTCCCCATTCCATGCCACCCCAACCCCTCCTGTTTACAAATTTCCGAGGCACCACTGGATGTGTGGCCCAGTGTGTAACAGGTATGATTGTGTAACCAAGATCTGCAAGACTGTATGCTCCAGTGTGATCCTGTGCAAAAGTGTGGTGTGCCTGTATGTGACAGGTGTGACAGTGGGTGATCCAGTATGTGATCCAGTGGCAACTGAGTAATTCTGTCACATGTGTGGTACTGTGGGGCCATTGTGCAGCAATGATGCTGTGTAATGCTGTGTAACCAAGTGTGTGACATTATGGAACTGAGGGTGTCTGCATGTGACCCAGTGTGACAGTGTGGGATCCAGTGTGATGTTGTGCAACTGAGTGTGACTGTGTATGACAGATTTGACAGTAGGTGACCCACGGTGACTGAGTGATTCTGTCATTCTGTGTTATATAGATTTTCTGATGTTTTTACTCATGGCAGTGTGTCCCTGAGCGGTGGTTGCTTAAAGTAATGTTTCACAGCACAGACCCTGTGGGCAGGCTGCCTGCTTCTGAGTCCTGACTCTTCCAGGCAACTTCCTTGAGCCTCAGTTTCCTCATCTGTAAAATGGGAATAATGATAGTGCCTTCCTTAGAGGGCTGTTGAGAGGATTAAATATATGTACTACGAACAGTATTTTATTCAAATATTAACTATTATTATGGTGGCTGCTATTATCGTCAATAAGATGATGTTCTGGCACTGCATGTCTTGTGGCTGTGTGAGACTAAGTATGACACTGTGCAACTCCCTGTGACAATGTGTAATTGGGGAGAGGGGCAGTGTGGCACAGTGTGTGGCTCATTGTCTCCTCGAGGTTGTGTGTAGCAGTGTGTGAGTGAGTGTGGTGTGGTGTGACAAATGTGTGGCTATATCTCTATGGAGCTGTGTATTGCTGTGGGTCCCAGGCCCAGGGTGTCTTCACTGTGTGTCACCCTAGGTACATGGGCAGGACTCCTGGCACCCCACGGGCACTTGCAGCACCCTCGGCCCTTCCACATGGCCACGCCACTGAGTGCAGCTAGGCTGGGCAGGTTGGTGAGGCTGTAAGGTCAAGCCAGGGGCCCTTCACCGCCACTCTCCCACAGGAGGGGGACATACTACAGCTCAGTGAGTGGGGCTGGGTGAGGGGTGTCCACAGGCTTTCCAGGAGCCAAGGGAGCAAGGGTGGTGGGCAGCATACAGGCTTCAGAAATGAAAGGGCCACAACTGAGGCTGAGATGGAGGTGTCTGTCCAGTGTCCCGGTGGCCCAGAGGGCAGTGGCTACCACCTCTCTGGAATTATCGAGGCCCACCTTGGGACTGAGGTTTACCTTCTGGAAGCCATGTCAGCAGCTGGGCTGGGGGCTTATCTCTGTTTGACCGCCGACAGGGCCACAGCTTGGCTCCAGGACAGGATGAGCATGTCATCTCTTCATGGTGTTTTCCAGAACAGGAGGGTGGGGCTCACCATCTACTTCCTGGCACCCCCCCATCCCCATCTGTGCTATTGGCTGTGGCTTGCCCTGAAGTGTGTGCAGCTTGGGGGGTGAGGTCCTGGCAGAGAGTAAGGAGATGTCCCTCCCAGTTGTACCTCAGCTTCAGAAAGGACAGAGGTGGCCCTGGCAGCCTGGGAACTCCCTTCCCCTTCCTTTTATCTGGGGCCCCTCAGATGCGGCCAATAGTTCAGATCGCTCTGTAGGAGCCCACTTCCCCTCCACAGTCCTCCCCTTGGGCTGAAGAGGAACTGCTGTCACTAGGCAGAGGGTCTCTGGAAGTGGGCAGACAGACCTGGGACAAAGGTGGAAGAAGGTCACATCAGACTGTCACCTCTGAGGAGGCCCAGAGATGCCTCCTCCAATACTGTTCTCGCCCTGTGCTGATGGGGAAACAGAGGCACAGAGAGGGAAGGGAGTTGCTTAAAGCTATAAGGGAGTTGGGTGGTTAAGGTGAGGGGGCCCTTTATCACAGCTGGTACTGGATCTGCTTGGGGTGAGGGCTCCAGAGAAGACAGGACTGGTGTCCCTTTGGTGCCTCCTGTCTGGGCCTGGTGGGACAGAGGGCATCACATCTTTGGGAACCTGGGCCTCTCAGAGTGGCAAAAGAGCAGGACAGGAGAGGGGCAAGCAGCCAGGGTCCTGGTCCTCCCTGTGGGCTCTGGGCTAGGCCCTGCCTCAGCTCCTGAAAGGGCTGCACTGTGCCTTAAAGCTGCCGTATTCTGAGAGGTCCCAGACCCAGGCCATCAGAGATGGAGGGGGAGGGACAGGGCATCGCAGCAGTCCAAACACAGGCCACAGTGAGTTCGTCTGTCTATTCTGGGGGCAAAGATCAGGGACCCGCTCAAGGCAGAGGTGGAGGCAGTAGGGGTGAGGGTGACAGAGATGGGCCCAAGGGTCCCACAGCAACCACCGTGTTGACACCAAGAACTACAAAAGCCATTCCCTCAGAATCTCCACAGCTTCATGCATCATCTCATTCAACCTTAGAACTTCCCTTTGAGATGTGTGCTATTATTATCCCCATTTTATAGACAGGAAAGCGGAGGCCCAGCAACATGAAGTCATTGCCCAGGTCACTCAGCTGGTCAGGAAGGATACCTGAATGTAGGTACAAATGATTCAGGAGCTGTTGGAGTTGGGAAGTTGTTTGGCTTCGTGATGCTCTGGGGTCCATTTCTATCTGTGTTTGCCCCTTTTTCCCTCTGATTTGCCTGATTTGCCTTTTGGTCCCAGCTTCCTTCAGGTCACTCTGACCACTAAGTGTGACCAGGAGGGGCTCACCCCATCTGTCAGAGCCAAGCCATCAGGAGCCAGGGGGCTTGGATTAGCTGCCTTTCCTTGGTCCATTCAGCTCTGGGTGGCAGGTCACAGGGTATAAATGTGGTCTAGGGTGGGTAAGTGGCCTAAGGATCGCAGCCACCTAAGCTGACAGCAAGAGATGACTTCCTAGAGGAGGCGGGGCTCTGGAAGCAGGCGGCAGCGCGGGTGAAGGAAGGGGAGGCAAACAGAGCTGAGGATGAGGCTGGCGAAAAGTGGGCCCCAGCGGTGGGTATGGCCAGTGTGGGGCCCGGGGCACTTGGCGGAGGAGGTGGCATCTTACCAGCTTTGACCCCCCAGGCCTACAGGATGACGAGGACCTGCTGGCCCTGCTGAAGGGCAGCCAGCTCCTGAAGGTGAAGTCCAACTCATGGCGGAGAGAGCGTTACTACAAGCTGCAGGAGGACTGCAAGACCATCTGGCAGGAGTCCCGCAAGGTCATGCGGTCCCCGGAGTCCCAGTTGTGTGAGTTCCCCTGGGCCATGGGGGAGGGGGCAGAGTGTGGAACCTGGCCAGGGTGGAGTAAGGGGAGAGGTCAATCACAGACCAAGACTACAGATGGGGAAACTGAGGCCTGGACTGGCGGGGCATAAGTTCATGCGGCCAGGGTCAGAAATGAGGGAACTAAGACTGGCTGGGGTCAGGGAGAAGAGCCTATATGGAAATTGAGGCCTAGTCTGGGTTGGAAAGGACTATCATGGAATGAGGACAGAGATGCTAAAGCTCTCTGGGGCTGGGAATACACAGCCATGACCACAGATGGGGACAGCCAGGCTCAGAAGCAGGGTGGGAGCTGGACAGTGTTGTCTGAACTAACAAGTGTCTGCCCAGGCAGTTGTGGGAAGGAAGGAAGGATTAGGACTCCAGGTGTGGTGTGGCCAAAAGCCAGGCCCAAAGTCCAGAGGTAGATAAGGTACTTCCGGGTATCAGTGGCCAAAGTGTGAGGTGGGGCCGCAAGAGGCAGATCCTCCCTGGGACTGGAGCCTCGGGAGGGATGTTGGGGCAGAGCAGGGCTGGGACACAAAGGGAGATGCCAGGGCTGGGGAGCTCCCTCAAGGGTGTGAGTCTGAGGGCTTTCTGGAAGCTTCCAAAAGGCCTAGGAACCCAAGGCTTAGGCAGCCAATGGAGAGCGCCCCTTGCAAGGCTCTAGGGAGAAGAAAGCTCTGCTAACTTCTGCCCTTTAGTGCAAGAATTCCCTGAAGATTCTATAAAATGAGATGTTCCCCTCTACACCTTTACTTGGTGGGAAAATCTCAGACCAATGCTATCCAGTAGAAGACTGTGCAGTGTCTGTGTTGTTCAGTATGGAAGCCGCCAGCCACCTGGGGCTATTGAGCCCTTAAAATGTGGCTAGTGTGACTGTGGAACTGAATTTTTAATTGTACTTAATTTTAACTAATTGAATATTTAAATAGCCACAGCTGGCTGGTGGCTACTGAATTGGACAGAGCTTGCAGGTCATTGCAGCTTGGGTTTCACGCAGCCCAGACCCCTGGAAATCCCTCACCCGTTGACCCACCCATGGCAGGTCTGTGGGGAGCAAGACCAGACATGGTGACAAGCCCAGGTAGGAGGAGGGCATAAGCCAGGTGTGCTAGTTAAGCCACACGGCCAGTCCACTGAGCATGCCCCAGTAGGGTATCTTTAACCCAGGAAGGGGTCTGCCAGGTCTCAGGACAAGGGAGAGGGACCTGAGAAGGTGTGGCCTGCCAGCCTGTGGCCTGTGGTGGGGCCCGAGGTAAGGCAGGACAGGATCAGGGTTGGATGGGGAGAGTCTGGCTGGGTCGTGGAGGCCGGGAGCTGTGGACGGTTTCTGAGTAGGGCAGGGCACGTTCTGGGGGTACAGGGGCTCTGAAGCATTCTCAGATATCCACCCTGAGCCGGGGTCTGTCCACTGCCACGGAGTACGGGACTGACCGCCTGGCCTTGCCCCGGCCCTGGCGCCAGACAGGCTCCTTCACAGGGCTCCTGCCCTGATATGGGGTTTCCTGTTAGTTTCTGGTGGGTGGGGCACAGCGGGACCCGGGATCTCACGCTCTGAACTGGTGGGGGGTGGATTCCTTGAAGCCCACCCACCTGCCCATACAGTTGCATGGCTCCCCAGTAGGTGCCTAAGCTCTTGGTGGGGTGGGCGAGGGATGGATAGAAGAGTAGGAGGCCCAGGCCTTCCCAGCAGGAACCCCGACTTGGGCTGGGGAGATGACGACCTCACCCTGGGACAGCTCTGAGCAAAAGGGCAGGAAGGGCACTCCAGGCCAGAGACCCAGTGTGAGCCAACGTGCAGGGGTGAGGATGGGGGAGGGCTGGGCAACAGGCTGAGGGGCTTCATCCTGTGAGGATGGGCGCAGGGGTGCCAGGTCCAGGTCAGCGAGCCAGGTGTGCTAGGTAAGCCACACGGCCTGAAAGGCTTTCTGCCAGGTCACAGGCGCCTGAGACAGTCTTGTGCTGTGCATGCCTATTGGCTGCCTCCCCTCTCTGCATGAGCAATGGAACTGTTGTCCTCAACTGCACTTTACTGTTGGGGAAACTGAGGCCAGGTGAGGGAGGAGTGGATCAGCCCCCTCCCCAGTTCCCCTTGGCTCTGCTTCCTGATTTCTAAGTCTCCCCGATCCTGCCACCACTCCCCACCCCCACGACTCTGGTTCCCAGGAGCAGACAAGGTATTATCAGTGGTGGAGGCATCTGGACTTTCTCTCTGTGCGGGTGGGGGCGCTGACCCTGGGGGCTTCCATGGCTCAGGCTTCCTGTTTTCATTCCTGGCCTGGGTCAGCTGCAGCTGCACCCAGTGTGGGGCCTGGCGGGGCACAGGAGGCCGTGGGCAGAGGGATTAAGCAGGGATATGCTCTGCGCCCCAGATGGCCCAGGGCTCACGTGGCCCACTCTGCAGAGCCTACACACACACGTGGGGCCTGCAGGT
>VBSM01002035.1:660890-672534 GCA_008086735.1 Cheirogaleus medius | reverse complement strand
CCAGCTCCTCAGCATTGCAGTTCAGGGCCTTGATCTCATCTGCGGGGGCCTGGTGGCCCTGCAGGCGGGGGCAGTGAGGGCCTGGTGCAGCTCTCACATCCCACTCTGAGATCCCAGCTCTTGGGCTTTGAGGTGCGGACCCCCACCCGTAGGCCGGCACACCTGCCATAGGTACAGGATGTACTGGACTCGGCCCAGCTTCTGGTATGTGTAGAGGACGAGGTAGCAGTTGCCTGTGCACAGCTGTCCATGATGCTTGGGGTCCACAGGCTGCCTGCGTAAGTCCTGGATGCACCACACCTGGGGAACAGGGGACCAGTGGGTGCAGGTGGTTCCTCTTCCCGAAACAGCCTACCCATGGCGCACCCAGCCAGAAAGCTCCTCTCGGCCTCCAAAGCATTCTTCAGTTGTTTGGGCAGGGGGCTCACTCTCAGCTCTGTGCCACCCTGTGCTTCGTGCCGGGCCTGTGCAAGGGTCTGCAGGTGACCCTTTTCCCCATGGTCCCCTGAAAACCACCATGCTGGCACCAACCTGCCGTCAGCCAGGACTCTGGGTTGTGTGTGGTAACTGGGTGAACAGTGGTGAGGACGCAAGAGGCCACTGAGATGGCTGGAATCCCTGCCACATGCCCACCCCCAACCAGACCCCACCAGCCACAGTCCTGGTAGGTGACAGGTCCCCTCACAGCCACTCGCTGCTCAGGCCAGGGCAGCAGAAATGAGGCCTTGGAGTGCTTGGAAAAATTTCCTGTCTTCAAGTGTCATTTAAAACGCACAAAACCTGTTCAAAGACTAAAGGGAAAACACTTCCTCCCATTGGATGATGTGATTTCTTGTTGCTGTGGGTAGCCGAGCATGGAGCCAGGTAGACTGTGGTCATACCCTACGTCTGCCCCGTGTTGGCCATGAGGCCATGTTAAGCTTCAGTATTTCCCACCTGTAAATCGGGGAACCTGACGTCTACCTCACTTCACCTCCACGTGGCAGGAAACAATGCACGGGCATCCTTTACCCACACTGAGCCCGACAGCACTCTCTGGGGAAGTTCCCCTCCAGACCAAAGCATCCAGAGTCCTACCTTTTGCAGAGGAGGCTGACTCTAACCACATGCCACCCAAGAGTGGCACCTACCTGGCAGTCTGGCCTCCTGGCTCAGGCCCTCTCTGCCTTCCTTCCACTTGCCTGCTGGGAGGAACCCCTCTCTGGCTTTGTGCTTGGAGCCTGGGTCCCAGAGTCCTTCTTCCCTCCCTCCCTCACCTTCCTCTCTGCTTCTCTGTCTCCCTCTCCGCCGGTCTGGCCCTCTCTGTCTCTGTGTTCCCCATCTCCCCCTGACCCCTCTTTCTCCTCTCTCTGTACCCCATCTCTCCCTGCTCTTCCTCCACCACACCTCCTCCTCTCTCTCTCTGTCCCCTCCCCACTCCCTGTCTCTCCTTGTCCCCCCTCCCTGTCTTCCTCTCTTCCTCTCTCCCCCTTCTTCCCCCTTTGCCCCTTCTCCTCCTATCTCTTCCACTCATCACCTCTGTCCATCCATCCATATTAGCACAAAGGTAGGAGGAAGTCTTGTGTTTTCTCTGACCTCCGCCTGCCTTGAGACTAGGACCCCTTACATAGATAGATCCAGTGGTCCTGTTCTCATAGTTTCGCAGCATCCCCATGTCCGCCTTGGGGCCAGATGAAAGCATAGTGCAGAAATGCACACATTATACAGATTTAAAAACTGAGACCTAAAGGAATTAAGGATTCTGCCTAGGGTCAGCCAACAAGATGCAACCCCACCCTATACAGAGCCTGGACTTGGCCTCCAACCCCTGCGTCTCCCAGAACATTGGTCTGAGACCAGATGAGAGGCTGACAGTGTACGACTGTATGTTGGGGGTTGGGTGTATGGGGCTGTGGTTGATGTGTGACTGTGTTGTGTTGGTGTGTCCCTGTGGGTTGATGGTTGTGTGTGACTGTGGTATACAAGTATATGCAATTTCATATTTGCAGTTGTATACTTGGCTGTGATTGCATGGCTGTGATTATGTGCAATTATAAGGTATGATTATATGTGTCTGTATCGTCATATGTATCATATGACAAGGCACAATTAAGTGTCCAAGTGCTACTGTGCTGTGTGTCTGAGTTATGTGAGTGGCCATGGCTGTGTGTAATTAGGCTTGAGGTGACTGTGTTTGAGCCGCCTGTTGGGAGGGGGTGTGTATATGCACATGTGCCCCTTGGTGTCCCTGGTTGTGTGTGGATGTGCACCTGCATGTACCTGGGTCACTTTAGATAGCAGTCATACCGCTCACCTGTAGACGAGGTGTACCCCCGTGTGCCCATCTTCCCCCTCACCTCCAGTGAGAGCCAGTGCCCCTCACCTCCACCTTCCCAGAGCCGTCGTCCACCATCCTGAGCTGGGCCGCTAGCTCAGGCTGGCTGTGCAGCAAGCCCACGTCCAGCTTTGCCGGAATCAGTTTACCTGAAGGTGGGGCAGAGGGTGTCAGTGGTGTCCTTTGCCCTGTCCCCGCCCTCGCCCACTCCTTAACCATCCCGCCCAGTTCTGCCCCGCCCCTTCACTACAGGCCCCGCCCCCTGCCCGCCCGCAGGCCCGGCCCCGCCCCACCCGCCCCGCCCCCTACCCGCCCCGCCCCGCAAGACACGCCCTCTTACCATCCCGCCCCGCCCCGCCGGCCCCGCCCCGCCGGCCCCGCCCCGCCCCGCTCACTCATCCTGCCCAGGTTCTTGTTCCTGCCCCGCTTCGTAGACCACGTCTGGAAGAGCTGCTGGAAGGCAGCCGACTCGGCGCCGTCGTTGACCACTTCCACGTTGGTGTAGGTCGGGTAGCCCTTGGCCCGGATGAAGCCCTGGGGCGGGGGCTCGGTCAGGCCTGCCACCCAGAGCCCATTGCTCCGCTCCACCCCCTGGGGACCTCCATCGGGCTGCGGGGACAGCCCAGTTCTGAGAAGCGTTAATTAACAGAGCTCATGACCCACTTAACGAATTGACTCTGTCACTACTGACTTCTCTGAGGTCCCTGAGGGTAGGCAGGGTCCCCTTAGTCCGGACCTCAGGAAAGGCTGGCTATGACAACCCCCACAGACCCCAGGCAGAGCCCTGTCTTTTCCTCCACCCCTAGAAGGGAAGGGGTGCCCAGTAGGCTCCTTCGCCCCGAATGCAGGGCCACGTTCCCCTTTTACAATGGTTTCCTAGATGCCACCTGGTCTTCACTCTCAGTCAAGGAAGGCTCCTGGGGCAGGGCTACCTCCCCTGTGAGACCCCAGGATAGGGATGTTTCCCAGCTCAAACTGCAGCATAGGGCTGTTTCCTCTCTAAGACCCCAGGGCAGAGTACCCCCTACCAAATATTAGGGCAGGCCACCTCCCCAATCAGATCAAGGCAGGGCTACCTGCTGTTCAGACCCCAGGGCAGTGCTATGTCCCTCTCAGACAGGGAGGGGCCCAGGGCCTCACCCCAGCCCAGGTGAAGGCAGCCTTTTTGTCCTGGGGGCTGGACATGCGTCCCTGCCACACATAGATCTTGAAGCCACCCTGGTCCAGGATGCAGCAGTCCTGGGAGCAAGGGTGGGGCTGGTCAGCAGGTGGTCCAGTCTGGACTGGGGTTGTGGGGTGGAGGTAGATGGGGGTAGCTGGGGCCAGGCCTTCCTCACCTCCTCCTGCAGTAGGTCCTGGGTCAGTGGGCGGGTCGCCAACTCCTGGACCACCAGGTCCTCACCCTTCTCATAGACACTGGGGGACAGGCACCCAGGTGTGGCCAACCTAGTCCCTCCCTGACCTGGCTCCACTCCAGCCCCTTTATACCAACCCTCCCACTGCAAGACGGAGGCATGGGGGCTGGATCCCTAGCCGTGGTCTTGACTTTACAGCAGCCTTGCTGTGGAGCCTTAGGCAAGGCCACAGTCCCCCTGTCTGTACAATGGGTTTCTCAGCAAGGCAGCCACACACCACGCAAGAATACAAGCTGGGTCCAAGGTCCACATGGCCTGTCCCAGTAACCCAACAGCCTTTTCTGAAAGGCTTTCTAGAGATACTGTGTTATTGCAGTAATGATGGACATACAATCCCGGCCTGTCCCATCTACCCTGCCCGCCCCCGCTTCTGCTCACTGGTAGAGGCGGACGTTGGCCTTCTGTAGCTGGTTAATACTCTTGTTGGGCATGGCGGCACGCACACTACCTGCTCTGCAGCCCAGCACAGCCTCCATGATCTGCATGAGATCAGTGGCTTCGGCCTCATCATCCACCACACCAATCTGCGCACGACCACCACGTTCCCTTTCCTGAAGGCTGAGGGTCAGGGTCAGCCCCTGCAGGAGAGGACTTGGCAGTCAGGGCTTTACCAGCATTCCCCTCACTCTTGAGACCACCCAGCGAGAGCCCTCCTGTCACTGCTCAGCTCCCAGAGGCTAGGGCATGGGGACACTGGTAGTGTCCCCTCATGCTAACATCCAGGGGACACTACCAGTGCAGGGTTTGAACTCAGCCTGTATATAGTAGGTGCTTCTTGGGTAGTGGCAGGGAGCCAAGACCATCTCTTGGGGTGGTGGGAAGATAGGCACCTGGAGGACCACCCCCCCAAGCCCTGCACCCCCCAGTTTCTGGGACAGATACTGACCCGAGACTTCTCAGAAATGCTGGTCTTGGGCCCATTCCACTGGATCATCATCCTGCCTAGGTCCAACAGGAAGATGTCACCCTTATTAAAGCTGTTCCAGGAGAGCTCCACCTGCCAGAGCCAGGAGAGGCAGGGAGGGAGACAGGTGTCAGTCACACCACCAGCACCCAGCTGGAGGGGAGCATAGGGGATGTGTCACTTGTGTGCATGAAGCTATGTGCAACTGAATGTATGTGTGACTGACACTACCTGTCATGGCATGCAGGCATGCATCTATGGAACCATATGTGACTTTGGGGGTCACTCTGTGGGTGCGGTTATGTGCATCTCTAGGCATGTGTGGCTCTAGGTAATGCTGCATTCCACAGGTCTACTATGTGACTTTTCACTAGTCACATAGTGAAAAGTGACTATGACACTTTTCACTCGGTGCATGTCTGTAGTTGTACATGTATACACGTGGGGTATATGTATCTGTTTATCTGTGTTGTGTGTGTCTTCTTGTACACGTGCACATATGTAGGAGCATGTCAGATGTGAACAAGTGTGCACGCTCATGATGACTGCATATGTGTGCCTGTGTGAGGGAGAGTGTACACCTATGGACAAGGACAGTTATCCAAACTGAGCCACTGTTGAGAGCAAAAGGGGGTACTTTAAATGATTATGCCAGGATAATAGGCAAAGCCTGGGGCTGTACTGTGTCCCTGCATGATCAGAGATGTGTGGTCACTGGGTCTGTGGGTGACAGTGCGGAGCCTGTGTGGGATTGTCTGTGTGTCACAGGGCTGCCACATACTGTGCAGACTGTAACATGCATAACTCAAGGGTGGCCATTCTCATTGTAGACGTTGTCCACCTGAATGTTCATTACACTAAATTCCAGCCAGATGGCAGCAAAATATCTTGTTCTAACACAGTCTGTATTTTCCTTTAACTTCCTGGCAGTAGAAGAAAGGACATGGACTAGAGTAGCCCTCAGCTCCACTATGCATGTGCACACACTCTGTGCACGCACAATGACAATGCATGTGAGTGTGAGGCCGTGCACCCTGTCCCCACATCACACCACCTCCCATGGTTCTGCTGACAAGGATCATCCACATGCGCCATCTTGTCTGCTTCCTCTGCCCAAGTTCTTAGTATGCCCATGAGACAGATGAGGAAACAGAGGGTCTGCAAGCAGTGGCAGAGGTGGGGCTAGAAGCTAGAAGTCCCTCTGGTACCCTCTCTTCTCATTCAACAAGGCCATCTGGGAATGAATGCTGACAGCTCCCTGATCCCCTGCCAATTTTCACACTTCCTTCTACCTCGGTACACCCACTCCGAACTGAATCCAGAGGTCAAGAGGCTCCCCTGGCAGCCCTCACCTCGGTGGCAGACACGTGCTTCCTCCCTTTGATGTGCAGCAGTCTCTGGATGTTAAACACGTTGGTTTCCACATGCTTGAGGTCTGAGGCCAGCCCTCCCTTTCTGTAGCTGAGGAGGGAATGGGGTCCTATGTAAGCACACAGACTGTGCACGAATGAGCGCAGATGTGAGCATGTGCACGTATGTATGTGGGGGATGTGTGTCTGTTGAATACATTCACTTGAGTCTATGTATGTACAAGTACATGGGTACACACATGAGGCATGAGTGTGCATTTGTTTATCCTTGTGTAGTGATGTGGACACATGCATATACGTGTACATGTGTATACATTCATGGGCATAGTGTACATGTTTATCCATGCAAGTCTAGATGTGAATGCATGGAAGTGGGCAACAGCATAGATGTGTGTAGATGGACATGACTAGTCACGTATGCCCATCTATAGGTGGACACACATGGGGGTGGTGTGTGTTTCTGCATGTGCACATAAACTTGTGTGCATGTGTTCATGTATATACTATATGCATGTATTAGGTACAACTCTATGAAATGCAAATGGTTGAATATTGGCAGTTTCCTATATTCCTAAATATATTGCAATCATTAATTTTAGAAAACACTTGAAGCAACTTATAGCAAAAGACATATTTCTACCAGCACATAAAAGCAAACTCAAAACAACATTGGTGTCCACTCCCAGGTTTCAAGAGAAATGAAAACACTTGTCCGCATAAAAACATGTACACAAATGTTCATAGAAGCATTATTCGTAACAGCCCAAAAGCAGAAACAACCCAAAGTCCATTAAATGATGACTGGATAAATAAAATGCGGCATAGCAATACAATGGAATATTATTTGGCAATAAAAAATAAAGTAATAATACATGCTGTCCCATGGATGAACGTTGAAAACAGTATGGTAAGCGAAAAGAGCCAGCCAGGAAAGACCACTTACGGGATTCCATTTCCACTGCATGCTCAGAACAGGCAAATGCAGACAGGAAGTACATGCCTGGTTGCCTGAGGCAGGGGAGGGAGTCTTGGAGGGAAATGCCAAGTGACTGCTAAAAGGTGTGGGGCTTCTTTTTAGGGTGATGAAAATGTTCTAAAATTGTGGTGATGGTTGCACACATCTGTTAAAAGTCACTGAGATGGATCTGTACTTAAATGGGTGGATTGTGTGGTGAGTTGTATCTCAATAAAGGTGTCGCCCACCGCCTCCCCCCATTCAGTGGTTAAGGAAGATGGTCACCCCAAGGCTGCGCCAGCCTAGGCACCCACTTTCCTCCCCTGTTCCCCTTTCCCCTCCTTCACTCTTCGGGGCCAGCACTTACATGATCCCCGGGCGAAAGTAGCTGAGGAAACAGTCGGACTCGTGGCCCTGCGCCTCGCGGTGCTGCACGGTCTGGCCTCTTAGCGCCTCCTGCAGGCGCTGCACGAAGGCGGCCGCAGCGCCCTGCGCTTCCGCACCCGCCTCCTTCCCCACCCAGTAGTGCAGGTCGCTGGACGCCGCCTGGGTTGGCTTCCGGCCTTGGGGGACCTAGGGCCCAGGTGTCTGTGTGTGTGTGTGTGTGGGGTGGGGACAGAGGACCCGGGGGGTGGAGTGAGGGACCGGGGGCTAAGGCGTAGGTGAAGAGCGAGGTCCAGGTCGAGGATGTACCAAGGGCCAAGAGGAGGAGAACTTGGGAAGGTGCTTCCAAGGACAGGAGGGGATGAGGGGGAAGGGAAGGGCTAAGAATCCTTAATGGCCGTGCCCACGGGTGGGATGTGATTCTGGGGCTCTCAACTTGACTCATCCCAGGGCAGAGTTTATGTCTGAGCTGTCAGTCTCCCCAGCCCTGGGCCATGTCACCCACTCACACAGACTCCCCAGGCGACTCACATGAAGGATGATATAGCAGTGTTCCTCGAAAAAGTTCCCATAAGCCTTCTCTGGTACTGGCACCATCTTCAGGTTCTTGGAAAGGAGAGTGTCTAGTGATAAATCAGGAGATCCCCCCACTTCCCACCTGTGACACCCAGAGCTCTGAGTTGGGTGTGGGAGGAAGCTGGTGTCAGAGACCCCACACTCTTCCATGTCACCAACTCTGCAGTCCCGTCATGCCTCTCACCTCAATGATCCATATGTGGAGTTCCCTGTGGCTCTCGATGGTTGGCAGGCCCTTGCCGACGTCCATCCTAGGCTAGGCAGGAATGAGAGAGGACACAAGGAACAAGAGCCAGAGTTCTCAGGCTGGAAGCCAAGCCCTGACCACCTGCACTCTGGGCTCCAAGCAAGAACTCTCCCCACCTACAGCTCTCCAAAGCCCCTTCATCAAACGACTTTTAGGAGGTGGCTATGTAAACACACACATGTCACCAAATGGGACAAGTACTACCAACTAGCTGTAGAGGCTCTGCAAACAGGGGCCTCATTTGTCTGTGGGTACACTCTTAAAGCCGAGCTGAGCTCTCTGGATAGAGCCAGGCTTTGAACACAGCAACAACCTCTGCAAACAGGGAGTTAGAAACAGGCTGTGCAGAAAGACACTGGATCTGCAGTGAGGGACAGGCTATGTAGACAGTAAAAGGCTCTGCAAACAGGCATAGGCTTTGCAAACGGGGACAGCTTCCTCAGACTGAAGAAGGGATTGCAACAGTTACATATTCTTTTGGCGGCAGTGAGTTCTATAGACAGGGACCCCTTTATGTGTAGGAGGACAGTCTATGCAAACAGACATAGACTCTACCCAGGAAAATTCAGATCGGATGGGCAAACAGAAGCAAAGATTGTGAACACAGACAAAGGCTCTATAACAGTCACAGGCTCTGCATTGGAGGAGCTTTGCAGAATGGGAAAGCCTCTGCCAAAGTTGATGGGGATAAACCCTTAAGACAGGAACTCTTTGTATAAGGGACAGACTCTGCACATATGGACAGGTACGTAGGTAGGCAAGGCTCAGCCAACAGGTGCAGCAGGTTCAGCTGGAGAAATGCTTCCCAGACAGAAGGAGGCTCTTGACACAGGCAGAAGCTCTCTAGACACGGTCAGGCTCTGCATGCGGGACAGCCTCTGGGACAGACTTAATTCCTGCATGCAGGGAGGTGGGAACAGGCTGAGGAAACAATCGTGAACTCTGCAAAGAGATTCAAGTGCTGGAAAAAGGCACAGGCCCTGCAGACAGAGGCTCCATAGGCAGAGGCTTTGCAGATAGGAAGAGGTTTTATGAGCCTACATAGGTTCTGCAGATAGACAGGCTCTGTTAACAGTGACAGCTTCTCCAGAGAGGGACAAGATCTGCTGAAACGAGCTGGCAGAGAAATCAGCACAGATGCTCCAGACGTGGGTAAGATCTTGGAACAGGGCTGGGTTCTGTGGGGAGCCCCAGGTTCTGCAAACAGGGACAGGCTTTATAGAAGAAGGTGAGTTCTGAAAACAGGTAGAGGCTCTGTATACATGGAAATAGGATAGAGTGTGCAGACAGGCATAGGCTCTGCAGAAAGAGACAGGTGCTCCCCTGACAGTGACAAACTCTTCATAGGAACAAACAGTGCAAACAGACACAGTTTCTACCCAGGGAAATTCAGATGGTCTGTGCAAACAGGCAAAGGCCCTGAAAAATGTCATAGATGCTACACGAAGGGCTCAGACTTTGCAGACAGAACCTGGCTCTAAAATAGGAAAAGTCTCTACCATCAGAGACAGCCAGAGACAGAGACACTTACTGCAAAGGAAACAGGTCCTGCTGACAGGGACAGGTACTGTCAACAGACAAAGCTTCAAAGTGTTCTAAACAGGGACAGTGTCTTTAGGCAGAAAGAGGTATCCCAGACAAAGACACCAGACAAGCTCTGTAGGCAGGGATGGGCTCTTCACCTGGGGCAGCTTCTGCAATTAACGCAAATCTTATACACAGGGAAGAAGGGACAGACGGTTTAAAGAGACAGACTCTGAAAATAGACACAGGCTCGGGACAGAAACAGGCTCTGCAGACAAGGCAAAGGTTCTGCAAAGCCCAGACAGACTCTGCACACAGGACTGTCTCTGAAGACTGATGGCCTGCAGCACGCGGCAGGCTCAGCTGATGTGAGCGCGCTGGGCAAATCATCGGGCATACGCGCTCTCCACAAATTCTTGAAACAGGGCTGAACTCTTTACACATGCAAGGATCTGCAAGCAGCCACAGGCTCTGCAAACAGCGATTTAGCTTGCATGAGTTTGCACTGTGGGGTTCTGAGTGTGCAGAGGAGGGAGAGAAACGTGGAACAAGAGGCATCTGGGGAAGAACGGGGCTCTCTATTCTGCCAATTTCCTTACATCTCAATGGTTCACTCTCAACTGCCCGAGGCTTCCCTGCACCACGCCTTCAGAAACCTGTGTGTGATTTGCTCCTTTTTCATCCTTGGAGGTTCTTTCTACATCTAACCTAAATCTTGCCAGCTGCAACTTTCTCTTCTCACTGCTACTTTGCTCAACAGACCCAGAAGTCACTTCTTTGGCCCTAGCGTGATGTGAACTCCCACCCCCTCCACTGCTGCTGTGTCGTATGAACAAGGAGGAACACCCTTGGCTCTGCTGCCCCTGTGTGACGTGGGGGAACAGGTGAGAGGAGCGATACAGAATCAGAGGCAACGCCATAGGTGCCAAAGGGTGACTCGCATTTGCCCAGGACCCCTGGGTCTGGCCCTGGTGAGCTCACGGTACACTATGGGTGACACCCAACAAAGTGGCCATGGAAGTAGGGGGAGTAGGGTAGGGGGCTGCCCAGAGCTGAGTCACAGTCATCCTAGTCAGGAGGTTGTGGGGCAGGCCAGGCAGAGGGGCGGTCCTTCTAGGGGCTTAGAGCTGTGTTCAGGACAGCACAAAGCCCCTTCTGACACTCTATGGAAACCAAGTATGGTGTTGGCTTTGGTCGCCCTCATCAGAGCAGAAGATTCCTGAAGACAGGGGTTTGTCCTCTTGTTTAGTGCCAGATCCCAGCGGCCTGGCACCCAGCAGGTACTCAGTAAGTCGCTGTTGAATGAATGAAGTACGTCACCCATGAACTGGACTGAGTGCTAATGAATGGAGAAGGGAGTCACTCATGCATTCTAACTGCACTGAGAACTGTTGAAGCAATGGTGGCCTGTTGGTGTGACAGTGCTGTGACAGGCAGATACAGTGGCCATGATATGGTGACCTCAAGCAACAGAAAGTGTAAGGACACCGAGTGGTGAGAACAGCGACATGCAACGGTGACCCTGACGCAGGCCACTGAGGGACAGTGCCCAGGGGCCCAGGCAGGCAGCGAGCAGAGGTGCAGACAGGATCTTCGAGATGTAGCTCATGATACAGTGTAACACAGTGACAGAGAGACAGGAAGACCCTTGGCAGGCCTCAGAACAGTGGCAGCCAGGGCCCCAGGTAGGACAGGAAAGTCAAACCGGCAGCCAGGAAGTCAGGACTGGGAGGGGGCAGCATCCCCCCAGGGGGCTGGGAGTCTGCCCAGTAGCCAGCTCCAGCCTGGGGAGCCAAACTCTCAGGCTGCCAGGCCCTGGGGCCCCACCCCATGTCACTGTGTTCATTGTCTTCCACCTGGGCTCTGGAGGACGTGGGGGAAGGGATGCTCAAAGGTGTGGAGGGAGTGTCCCCTCTCTCCCCTAGCACCCCCTCCTCTTCCCCTTGTGGTCCCTT
>VBSM01002035.1:621623-660790 GCA_008086735.1 Cheirogaleus medius | reverse complement strand
CGCCCCCCCCCCCCACTGTAACTCAATCTCAACTCCTGCCCAGCAGGACACACCCCGCTGCTTAGCACTCAGCGGGCTGGGCATTCAAACTTGGTCAATCAATTAGTCAGTCTACAAATATTGACTGAGGCGGCTGGCTGGGAGCCAGTGCCCTACCAAGGTCGAGGCTGAGTCTGCCAGGCCTCACCTCCTGGGTAACAGTGGCAGGGGATGGAGGCTTGGACGGGCTAAGAGGGAGGTGTGATTTCCTTTTCTGGGAGCCTCGCTGGGCCCCTGCCTCCTCACCTGCTTGGTGGGGGGCTCCCCCTGAACCCAGAGGGCCAGGACACTCCAGCAAACTTGAGGAGGAAGTAGGACCCAGGCTGGGGGGGTGGGGTCAGGCTCTGTGGGACCCAGGCAGCTTCAAGAGGTGGTGGAAGGTGGCCAGGGCGCCCTCTAGCCATCTCTGCTGTCCCTGCCCCCAGATTTGGCTCACTGCCTGGCACAGCCCTCCCCGGAGAGCCCTGATACCCATCGTGGGAGAGGCCAGCCCAGCTCTGGCAGGGAAGTCACCGCTCCCACATCTCAGCTGCCACCCCCACCGCCACTGTCTCTGTGACTGTGGGGTTGAGGAGCTGCTGGAAGTAGAGCCTTCCAGAAAATCCAGGGCATAACCTCCCCTTATTAGACCACAGGCCCCAGTCCCAGCCAGTGTGGGAAGCCCCTCCAAGGACACACTGCTGAACCTGCCCGCCAGCCAGGCCCCTTTCCCTACGCCCAGTCTTCACCCCGTAGAGGTCCTGTCACAGGGTAGGGGGACTCCAGGAACTCTGGGGCAGCCTGTGCCCAGCAGACCCGCAGCCGGTGTGTGGCTGTGTTTAACAGCCATGGTTTAGGTCCCTGGGTGTGCCTGTGTCACGGCGGGCCCGTCTGATTCCCACATGCGACAGTGTGTCTGTCCCTGTCTGTGACCGTGGGAGTGTTTGGCTTCACCTGTGCACACTTGTTTCCCGTCTCCTTTTGTCCCCGTGCCCAGCAAAATTCTGCGGACTCACTTCTCCCCGCTTCCTCGGCTCCCATCCTCCACAGGGCCCGCTCTATTCCGCTCTGTTCCAGCCTTCCCTGGAGATGGCTCTTTCCTAGGTCATCGGTGCCCCCTCTCCCCAAAGCTGGTAGTCAGTTCTGTCACCATCTCCCCGGCCTCATCTGTCTCTTTTGGGGCCTCTAAATATCAGCAGGCAGAGCTCAGGCCTCAGCTCCTGTCTGCGTCCAGTTTCCTGCCAAGTTCCAGTCTCCCTGACCCAGCCCCCACCTCGCCAGCTGTCTGGTCACCCCTCTCCTGGCACGTCTGACCTCACACGTGATGTCCCCCTCAGGCCTCTCTCAGATCGCCCTTCTTGGGCCCAGGAGCACCTTCAGCATGAATGGACAGTGGGTTGCTCCAGCCTTAAGTCTGGGAGTCGTCCTGGGTTCCTCTCTTTCCCCGACAGCCGCTGGCTAGCCGGAGGCTGCTTCATCCCGATCCTGAGCCTGGCCAGCCCGCTCCCGACTCCAGCCTTGCCCTGGAGCCAGCCTCCCGCCACTGGCAGTTGGAGCCTCCCTCTCGGCAGCGGCTCTTGGCCTGCTGGTCCTGCGTCTGTCCTGTCTATCCTCCCACAGTGGCCAAAGGCATCTTTTTGTTTTTCTCCCAATTTTTTTTTACTGTGGTAAAAGACACTTAAAATTTACCATCTGAACCATTTTTAAGAGTACAGTTCTGGGGTATTAAAGACATTCATACTGTTGTGCAACCATCGCCACCGTCCATCTCCGGAACTCTTTCATCTTACAAAACTGAAACTGTGCCCATTAAACACGGGCTCCCCATGCCCCTCCCAGCCCCCTGTGATCGCCATCCGCCCCTACCTGGCAGGTTCCCAGGGCTTCAGACTCTGCCAGGCTTATCTCCCATGGCCCAGCCCACTCCGTGTCAATATTGACCCAGGCTGAGGAGTGGATCCCGCCCCTCCAGCTCCCCTGGGCTTGGGTTCCCATAAGTCCCTCCCAGGCAGGTGCAGGACTTTGCCTCTTTAGAGGAGTCTGGGCCCTGCAGGGTGGGGGACAGCCCTCCGGAGTGCAGATGGCAGTAGGCAGCGGGAATTGCTGACTCAGGTCCTGGAGCCCACTGTCTGCAGACGGCCTGGCCCCTCTTCCTGGAGGGGAGCAGCCATGGGCCCGCATGGGCTCCCACATCTGGCGGCCCCTCTCTGGGCTTCAGGCCACAGGAAGAACAGTGACACAGCCGCTACGGTGCCAGTGGGAACTGCAGGGAGAGAGGACAGACCAAAGATCAACCCTAGGCCCCTGCAAAGAGGCGGTGTCACTGCCTTGCCCACTGTGGCAGGGGCTGTGTGGGTCCCCCTGTAGCACACCCACCCATCGGGGCACAGCTTAGGTCAGGACAGTCTCCCACCCCTGCTGGGGATGGTGGTGCCAGGCTGGGTTCGGTTCCCAGTGGGCAGTGGGACCCTGGGCTTCAATGTGCAGTGGGGATCTGCTCTGTCCCCCCACCTCCTTGGGAAAGCAGCCACTGTCAGTCATGAAGGGCTCTTGTCAGGTCCCCCTCCTCACCCTGCAACCTCACCCCTGCCTTGGAAAAGGCTCCTGGTGGGGTTTTCTCCATACTTTTCTGGATTCCTTGAATTTTTACCATTGAACCCTATGGCTGATCCTTCGGTAAAGCAAGGCGTGTCACTTCCTCCAAAGCCACACCCATAGCTCCTTTCCCGGGCATCAGGCCTGGAAGTTTCGGGGGACTTGCCTTTCCTCCACAGCCAGGCAGAGCTGGGGTTCTCAGCCCTGGCTGCTCTTTCCAGTCATCTGGGGCACTTAAAAACATGATGCAGGTCCCCACCCTCAAGAGATTTGAATTTGAATGATCTGGGGTGGACTTCAGGGGTCTGTATTTTTGACAGCGTGCAGCCAGAGCTGAGAGTCACTGAACCAGGAGATGGCGCTGTAATGGAGGTTTGGGGTAGAAAGTTCTGGGGCCATGTCCTCATTATGGCCTGAGGGGGTCCAGTCAGCTCTCAGAGGTCAGGCTGATGGCCCTGGCACAGGGAGACTTACCATGAAAGCAGCCCAGGTTACTCCAGGGACTGCTACAAGCCCAGTGCACGCCATATCCATGAGTTCCACAGACTGTCAGCTGATGCGCCATTGGTCCCAGGCTGGCCTTTCCCAGCCTTTCCTTTCCACCCTCCTGGGCTTCCTGCCCGTTCCTTGGTCCTGTAATACAGAGAGATGAGGCCAGATGCAGTGGCTCACGCCTGTAATCCTAGCACTCTGGGAGGCCGAGGTGGGTGGATGGTTTGAGCTCGGGAGTTCGAGACCAGCCTGAACAAGAGCGAGATCCTGTCTCTACTAAAAAATAGAAAGAAATTAGCTAGGCATAGTGGCGCATGCCTGTAGTCCCAGCTACTCAGGAGGCTGAGGCAGGAAGATCGCTTGAGCCCAGGAGTTTGAGGTTGCTGTGAGCTAGGCTGATGCCACGGCACTCTAGCCTGGGCAACAGAGCGAGACTCTGTCTCAAAAAAAAAAAAAAAAAGTACAGAGAGATGATTTGTGCTCAAACCAAAAAACACTGGGACGGGAAATCTCAGTATGTTCAAGTCCTGCTTGATGACCTGTGTTTCCTTCCCACTATTTAGGAGATCAGTGGACACTCCTGAGGATGCTTTGGCCTCAGGGCTGCCATTGTTCTCAGCCATTTATCTGTTTGCTTCTGTGCAAAGGTGGGAAGCAGTCGGGGGCATGCGGTTGATGCCAGAGAGGGTGAAATGAAGGAAGGCGAGGGCTGGGGAACAGAGTGGACTCAGCCTAGGAGTAAGAACCAGGGGAGGAAGCTGTAGTGACTGGCTGGCCAGCTGCTCCACTGGGAAGAAAAGGAACCTAGGGACACAGCACTGACTAGCTATGGGGCATTTGGATAAATATTAGGTCTCCTGGGCTGATACACATGCTGTGTCTTGAGTTGTTTGGGACGAATAAACATGCCTGGCAGAACCCTGTATCTCATGATAGAGCAGACACTACAGAGCTTTGTCTCACTGGCCTCAAGTTTTCTCATCCACAAAATGGGG
The DNA here is from genome assembly GCA_008086735.1 of Cheirogaleus medius. Lineage (NCBI taxonomy): Eukaryota > Metazoa > Chordata > Mammalia > Primates > Cheirogaleidae > Cheirogaleus > Cheirogaleus medius. The sequence goes on along the minus strand of VBSM01002035.1, from coordinate 656,690 downwards.
GTAGGAACAGCCAGGTGTGGTGGCTCATGCCTGTAATCCTAGCACTCTGGGAGGCCGAGGTGGGCGGATCGTTTGAGCTCAGGAGTTCAAGACCAGCCTGAGCAAGAGCGAGACCCCGTCTGTACCAAAAATAGAAAAAATTAGCCGGGCATGGTGGCGCGTGCCTGTAGTCCCAGCTGCTCGGGAGGCTGAGGCAGAAGGATCGCTTGCGTCCAGGAGTTCGAGGTTGCTGTGAGCTAGGCTGATGTCACGGCACTCTAGCCTGGGCAACAGAGTGAGACTCTGTCTCAAAAACACACACACACACACACACACACAAACCAAAATGAGGATAAGATCTATTTGATCAGATTGTTGACGCTGGTGTCCTTTGTTATCTGAATTAGGTATCATTATGAAGACACTGAGTGATGAGAGTGGTAAGGCTGTGTCTAAGTCCTTGCCAGGAGTCCCTAGCAGAAGAGGACTTCTTGCGTCTCTCATCTTCATGTAAAGGGCTAGGCTGGGGGCAATGCTGACAAAATGTCTCTGTGAGCAAACTGCTCCATCCTTACTCTTTTTCCGATTCCATGCCATGCTTCATCTGGTAAGCACAGCATCTCAGCCAGTGTACCCATGGGTACAGGCAGGGGTTGAGGCACCATGCACAATGCCCGTGGCTATTATGGGGTAGAGTCGGGGGCTCCGGTTCTCTCAGGCTGCATTTTTAAGCCTGTTGGTAGGGCTGGAATCCTTGGGGGTCCAGTGAGCCATGCTGGTTCTATCTGGGGAGAGGAAGCCAGAGAGCCAAAGAGCTGGTATGTTTTAGGGGACAGGCAATTTGGGCAGGATAATTTTCTAGCTCCCCCTGGGGTCAACGTCTGTGGCTTCTGGGGTCCTGCAGCCCCACTCCCACCCAGCCCTGCTCCCCAGAAGTGGGGACACCAGGAGACTCAAGGTACTGGCATGAGGGGGCTAGAGAAGCAGTCCATCCACAAGAGAGTGCAGTTTCGCATGTTTATTTTTGGCAGGAAGGAAATCATTGCAAACCTCTTGATTGACAATACTTGCCCCTGGAAACGTGCACATTCCACATGTAACATTTCCCAAGTAATGCTGGATTGTTTATCACATTCAAATGTCCAACAGAAATCCATGACTACCCAGACACCAGCATCTCCACTACCCGGGGGGTGTCAGTCTGCAGAGAAGCTCCTGGGAGAATGGAACAGGAACAGACACAATCAAATTTACAGTAAAATAGGAACAGAGGCAGCCAGCCAATTCTGCACAGGTAACCGCAAGTACTTCAAGCCATCCACTCTTCTTGAACCCTGGCATGCCAGCTGTCCAGCACAGCACCTTTAAAAGCAGAGGCACAAACGTCAGGAGTGTTTGACCATAGGGCTGTGTGGTTCTGGATTTTAATAGAAAGCCATTTTAAAAAATACAGGGTTGTAAAATGTTGCCAGGTTATATATAGACTTACAGATTTCTTTTTTGACACCAAAAATTCAAATGCTGCAACCATGACAAGTCAGTGCCATTAGGGCATCCTCATGTCCCCAAAGTCATCTCATCAAAATTGCACCATATCAAAGGAGCTTCCCCCCACCAACCATCAACTGTGACAGGCCGGGTCCCTTTTCAGTATACAAATGCATTGTTTACAAACAGCTAAGGCGTGAAACCACAGACCAACACAAAAGATTCCAAAGCAAATGGAAGACAGAGCATTAAGGACATCAGGAGTGCCTGGGCACCTCCACTTGAGGCCTGGCCAGAGAAGTCACAACACATAGTGGGCTGGAGTCCACAAACCCAAGGCATCCTGCCCCAGATCTTAATGCAAAAAATACTTGTCCAGCAGACTGCATTTTAACCTAGTACAGAAAGGACCAAGGAAACTCAGGAGGTCAGGCTTCTCTTTTGGCTAAAGAGTTGGGGGTATTTTGGTAACATGGAAAGTATATGGCACAGAGAAGTAGCTAACAGGTTTCATTAGGTTTTAAAGCCCACAATTTAATAAAAGGTAATAATTAAAAACAATACCCGTATTTACCTTAAAAAACATAAACCCCAAACATTCACCTCATTTCTTGGCCTTATGTTAGAATTCTATTGCTTCATTTACATGTAGATGATTAAAAATATATATAGATATATTTTGATTATGTACATAGAGCAGATTCAAGGGTTAAAATAAAAACAGAATTTTGGAGTGTAGTCAAATAAGGTGCACAGATTCCAGAACCCTCAGAGGGCTTTGCTGGCCCTCCCAAGACATTCTGGGTCTGTGGTGGCAGGAACTGGGCTCTGTCCCCAACAGCCCCACACTGGATTAGTGCACTGGTGCTCACAGTTTCAGGAACTACTAGGTGAAGTGTCTGGCTCAAGCCTGCCAAGTGTCTTCACTCCATCTGTCAGAAGTGGAGCACTATTCCCAGATTCATTTCCCCTGAAATATTTTGGAATTACAATCCTCTCTGCCCCCTCTTCCGACTAAAGCCCTATGAAGCCAACAAAGAGGGGGGACGGGTGAGGGTCTAAGGCTGTCATCAGGGCCCGGTTCTGTGTGGGTATCAGCACGACAGACACTTGAACGCAACATTCAAGACATTTAAGGCAGCGGGTTCATTTAATGACTGGTTTTCCAAACAAAGGTTTGTGGTATGTGCAGATCTACCATGTAACTGTCATTATCTGTGGTGATGCCTAGCAAGGGGCTGTTACTATTTTAAGTGGCATGGGGATTACTGGGTTCAGAACACTCAGAATGTTGGGAGACCTGGTTACCCCCTGAATACTTACTTCCCTTCTGAATGCACAGCAGTCCACAGACCGAAGTGCTGCTGGGAGGACGTGATTGGCAGCTGGTTTCATTACTTTGTGAATGAAAGCAAAAATAAGGAATTTTACTCTGACCCCCCCTCCCCAATCTCCAGTCTTGTTAAGTGCCAGTCGCTCCCACCAGAACTCTGGCTGAGGACCAACCCACAGAGGACTAAGGCAATGGTGCCAACACAAAAGGGTTCTTTTAAATCATTTTTAAGAGCAATACTTTACAGACTGTCTTGTTGTCAAACAAGGAACATGGCACTGCTTAAACACCAAACTGGGAAAGGCTGCAAAGAGAGCCCAGGCTCAGAGGAGGGAGCCCCTCCTCTTGCTGGTTTGGGGCAAGGAGTCCCACATCTAGACAGGCTTCCCCAACCCTTGGCTCAGAAGCAGGCTGTGCTTCAAAGGAGAAGACCAAGAGATGGACTTGGGCTGTATCAGCCTGGTGGCTGGTTGAGGCCACGTGTTCTCAAGAGAGAACAGTCCGTCAGCTTGTCAAGCAGGATCTGATGTCGACTGCAGCTTAACATTAACGCCACTCCTGTGTGGTGCTTTGGCCCTTTTGCCTTTGTACACTTCAGTGGCCAGTGCCAGGGAAGGGATGCAGTTGGTGCAGTCTGCAATGGGGTGGGACACCTATGTTTCTGACCCTGTCCAAGTTTGTAGCTTAGCAGTGAGCACATTCTCGTCATAGGCACAGTGGCAAAGAACAGTGTAACAGCCGCTGGTCAATTCCATTTGGTGGCAGCGCGGTAGCAGCAAAGAAAACTCCCAAACAGCTCCATGTGTATCCAGCTTTTGGAAAGGAAAGATTTAAAACTCAATAAAAAGATTTTAAAAAATATATCCAAGGGTTGTAGGGTTTCTTATAACTGCTCTACCCAAAAGAACAAAAAACAGAAGTATGGCAGTAGTGTGAGAGAGAAGTGACATGATGTCACTTTTCAAGGGGAAAATGTGACCTCGAGACAAATTTGTCACCATCTGAAATAATATAAAAGAATCTATTGTTTCCTAAAGTGTTGAGCCACACAATTGCAGATACATTCCAAACTGGGTCAGAAATGCATGGAGACAATGACATAGTCACAAAGCACTCCTATCAGGAGCCTGACCCTGCAGCATGCCACAGGTTGTCAGAGCAAAGTCCCACCTGTTGGGAGACAGGCTCCTATGACTCACTCCCTTACCACCCCCCCACCACACACACACACACACACACACACTACCAGGTTCTAGAAAATTGTCGTGTTCATCTTAGAGTATCTAAGACAATAAAAGACTAAAAGATGTCTGGAAATATGTAGAAAAATTAACTCTCAGCTTAAAATAACATTCAAAAGGCACTTCATCCTGTAGGAAAGAGATTCTGAGTTGGGTCAGCTGCTCTGAGCTGGAATAGAAGGGGACAGTTGGTCTGCTTGGAGGGGAGGACAGTTGGAAGAAAGTCTGATAGATATCAAGCTTTTTTTTTTTTGTTTCATTTTTTTCTTTTTGGTATGTTTTAAGAAAAGCAAATCCAGTAAAATGCATGTCCCTTTATGAAATTTGTTAAAAGAGTTCTTTTTTAAAATAGTTGTTTCTGTTTCTAAAAAACAAAACAGGTAGGCGTGGCCACAATCACCCTGTGGCCTGGAGCTCGGAGAATCCTCACGGTCGGTCGGCTCCTGGGGAGCTGAGGGCAGGCAGGTCCCCTGAGGCCAGAAGTTCCAGAGTGCACAGGTGCGATGCGGGCCCAGGCCAGGGCTACCTATTGCAGAGTCTGTGCAGCATGCTGTACACGTCGTCCTCCCGGCTCAGGCCCTCAAAGAAGGGGATGAGGTCCAGCAGCTCTGTGTCCGTCATGTCATCGAACCAGGACTGCACAGGCACCTGGAAGACAGCGCAAGAGGGAGGCAGTGGGACTGCATCCAGGGCTGGGGCCGCTTCCTAACCCGATTGGGTCCCCGCATTTCTAACAGTTTCTTTGGTGAGACTGGGATCTGGCGATTATCACCGTCTCATCATCATTATTTTGTTTGTTCCCCTGTCCCAACCGAGGCCAATCCAAAGCTATGTGTTTCGAGAGATATCTCAGGGAGGCAAAATTAAGTGTAGCCAGTTTGTGTGCATTTGCCTGTTTTGTGTTCCTGCCACAGGAAAGGTGGCCAGGGCGCAGAATATGTGTGAACTAGCCTTGCTACTTGCTAATTTCAAAGAGCTCTTTCTCCTGCACCGAATTAGCTCCTTGCACCTCAGAGCCCGTGGTTGCATGCCAACCTCTGACACTGGGGAGCTGACATGCGGGGCACAGCAGGGCTTCCACTTGGGGGTCACTGTGCTATGTAGCATGGCAAAGAGAAGTGGTAAATTTTCCTTCTATGCTTGGTAGTGATCAGTTAAAAGCAGAAGTGTAAAATGTCAGGACGTTCTGAAGCTATAGGCACAGATAGGATTTCTCCTTAGTCTCAGGCAGAAGAGCAGGGAAGGGTGGTAACGGGTGGCAGCCAGGGGTGCAAAGACATTTTTTAAAAAGAAATTTGAGGACAACAAAAAAGTTTAAAAGTAACGTTTTGGCCCTTTTACAAATCTAAAAACAGCTTAGAACATAAATCATATAATTTTGAAAATTAAATAATGTAAGGATTAGTAAAAAACATAACTACCCTAAGAGAATGGGGAGAGGGCAGAAAAGAACACAGACTTCTCTAAATCTACCCTTATGGATGGTTTTGATGTTGGAACTGTGTAAATGTGTTGTATAGTTAAAATAAAATTAAACCATTAAGAAATAAAGCAATAAAAAATGAACCTCAGGGTACAGGTTCAGAATAAATATGAGTATAGCTTCAGAACAAAGTTGGTGACACAGCCAGAGAATTATTTCAAGCCATTTAAAAACATGGTGTTCTGACTGTACATCTCTCTAAAGAGCTCTGAACTGCATTCAGTTGTCTTATTATTAATGATAATATTAGTACTTCTATTTTGAAATTATTAAACATATAGAATAAATCAAATATGTAATTATGTTAATATCTTTAGGAATCAAGAGTTTTAGCATAAGAGAAAGAGAAATAAATGCAAAAATAAAGAAGTAAATAAAAACTGTTAACCTTAATGCTGACTTGGAAACACCAATATGAACTGATGATTTCATTTTCTTTCTAAAAATATGTAATTTTTAGCTCTGACCTGTAGTATGGGGCTAGGAGTAAAGGACATCCTAGTAGCAATGTAAGTCCACCCAAATTGTGGTCTCTAAATACCATTTCCACTAATAGGAACCAGGCTTCACAGAAAAATGGCTGATTCCAGGGCTGAGGTGAGAAATACGTAAGATGAGCCTGGAACATCTTGATCACCAGAAAGCAAGGAAGCTACATGTTGAGCATCCCTCATCGGAACATCTGAACTCTGAAATATTCCAAATCTAAAACTTTTTGACTGCCAACATGACACCACAGTGGAAAATTCCACACTCAATCTCATGTGAATGGTTGCAGTCAAAATGCAGGTGAACAACACACAGTTTATTCAGCATTCACCAAATTATTAAAAATATTGTATAGAATTACCTTCAGGCTGTGTGTGTAAGTTATACATGAAACATAAATGAATTTTGTGTTTAGACTTGGGTCCCATCCCCGAGACAGCCCATTATGTATATGCAAATATTCCCAAATTCTAAAAAAAAAAATCCCCAATCCAAAACATAAGGAATACTCAACTTTTGAGGTGGCAAAGCTCTCCAATCAAAGACTACTGTTATTTGAAGGGGTCTCCACTGGCAAAAGGTGAAAATGTGAGCATCCGAAAGAATAATAAATGGATGGATTAGAACTATAAAAAATCCATGAGTCTTGAAAAAAAAAAATTGAACCTGAATCTAGTCAAGTAGTAGAGCTCGGCTGGGCGCGGTGGCTCACGCCTGTAATCCTAGCTCTCTGGGAAGCTGAGGCGGGCGGATCGCTCGAGCTCAGGAGTTCGAAACCAGCCTGAGCAAGAGCGAGACCCCCGTCTCTACTATAAATAGAAATCAATTAATTGGCCAACTAAAAATATATAGAAAAAATGAGCTGGGCATGGTGGCACATGCCTGTAGTCCCAGCTACTCGGGAGGCTGAGGCAGGAGGATTGCTCGAGCCCAGGAGTTTGAGGTTGCCGTGAGCGAGGCTGACGCTACGGCACTCACTCTAGCCCGGGCAACTCTGTCTCAAAAAAAAAAAAATTAATAAATAAAATAAAATAAGTAGTAGAGCTCTAATTACTTGTTTAAAGGATATAGGTCGGCTAGAGAAACATATTAAACACCACCACAAGGCAGTAACAAGACAAATCCAGAATGTAGGAAATTTCTGTAAGACAAATAACCAGGGTTTCTTCAACAAATAAATGGCATAAAAGAGAAAAGGGAAGTAAAACAAGAAGCATTAAGATTACAAAGGAATTAAGAGCCATTTTAACTAAAGCAATGCATGGACCTTGTTTGGATCCCGATGCAAACAACCCAAATGTAAGAAAACATTTTGAGATGATAGGGATAATACGAACCCAGGCTGGATATAAAACGATGTAAGAAACCGTCAGTTTTGTTAGATGTGATCGTAGAATTGTGATTATGTTAAAAAGTCATCCTTATCTCTTAGGGACACATTACCAGATGCATCATGTTGAATTTGATTTGCTCAGTAAAATGAACACGTTTACCTATGATACATTTTGAGTGTTTATTCAAATAATGATTGTAACACTAGCCAGTTGAATCGTCTGAATTCTTTTTTGTTGTTGTTGTTACAAGTGAAGCTACGGCGTTCTGAATTCGAGGAAAGGATTTTGTAGGCTTTTGTTGAGTCTGACACGCCTGTCCTGGGAGGATGCTTCCTCTCCAGAGAATCCTGCCTGAGCTGAGGATCTGCTGGGATGGCTACTGCTACAGGCTCAGCAGTCACCAGCAGGCCTGGCTGGGCTCTCTCCCCTGGAAATGTCAGGCGGGAGGAGGGAGGTCATGGCCCTCTTGCCCTGAGAGTTATGCTGTACCTGGTGAGTAGGCACTGAGAGCTGCCATGCTCCAGGGAGCTTTATGTAGGAAATGTTCCCCATGTGTGCTTTTTAGACATCATTATGAGGTGGCAAAGCTTGGCAGCCTTATGTGAAGACCTTATTGAAGTATTTTATTCCTCTTTGTTTAAGAAATACTTCTGTCGAGGAGGTCACCCAGGCCGCCTGAGTCTACAGGGTTCATGAAGTCCTGGGCAGCAGCCAGCTCCGGGAGGTTAATGGCCAGCAGAACCCTTCTCAGTAACAATGCTAAGAAAGCTAAGAAGAAGGTACGGGCTTACTGAGGCACTTACCAGTCTCAAGCACTTTTCTAAGTGCTTTCTGTGTATTGCTACCCTGAATCCTCCAACAATCCTATGAGATCAACATTCCTATAATTCCCATTTGACAGATGATGCAACCGAGGCAAACTGAGGTTAAAGAACATGGTCCGTGACATGCAACTGCTAAGTGGCAAAGTTAGGATTTCACCAAGGAAATGGCCCAGAGACCTTCGTCTGTAGGTGCTCAAAAGTGGTGCCTGCCTGGCAAGACAATGCTTGGATGGAGCCCCGCATTTCTCTTTCTTTGGGGCTACTTACTGCATTCTCAGGGTGGAAGATGTACGAGGCAGGAGAATTGTCCACGATGATCACTTTGCTCAGCTCCCGTCCAAGGCGACTCAGGTCCTTCACGTAGTTCCCACGGTGAAAAACACAGGACTCTCTGAAGAGCCGGGCCCGGAACACACCCCAGCGGTCTAGGAGGTCAGCCACAGGGTCTGCATACTGGAAAGAAGGTGCCACAGTGAAGGCTGCGTGCCCGAAAGAGCCCAGAAACCCTGACCTACTGCAGCAAGATCCAGATTACTTTTTATAAAGCGATTTAATAATTGGATGTGTTATCGGATCCTGGTTATTTTCCTCTCTGTGTATATAAGACGGCACTCTCTCACATCCAATCCATCAGTAGTTCTTGTCAGTTTCATCTCCCAAAATACCCTGAATCCACCCACGTCTCTCTATTTATATCGCTGCCGCCTTTGGTCCAGGCCTGGGATGGCTGCACGAACCTCCTAAGGAGGTTCCCTTTTCCCATTAAGCCTCCTTCCCAGACCATTTGTCTCAAAGCTGTCAGAGTGGCCTCTGGAAAACATACATCTAATCACGTCACTCCCCTGCTTAAAACTCTCCGCTGTCTACCCGCTGCTCTTGGAGTAAGGCCCATGTTCCTCACTGCATGTTCTGTACGACCACAGCGGAATGATCTCTGCCATCTTGAACCCCTGGAGCCATGCTGGCTTCCAACACGGTCAGAACCTGCATAGAACATTCTCTCCCCAGATCTCTGCATGAATGTTTCCTGTCTTCTTCTTGTTTTCCAGGTCTTGGCTCCCATTCCTGCCTATGTGGAGTCCGCCTCCATCCTCCTTTCTGGCTACTTTACCGCCTCATAGGAACTTCCTTTCCGGAGCATAGCACCATGCGGGGTTGCTTTATTTCCTCCGTCAAGGACAGGCCTTGCCTGTCCTGTTCACCACTATATCTCTAGCACCTCACAGAGTGCCTACCTCATAGCAGGGGCTCAGGAAATATTAATTTCACCACGGAACGAATGAGCTGGTTCCAATCTTGTCTGGCGTGGCATGAGCCCACACTGCCCCCTAGAGGTCTTCTGGTGAGTCAGGCCAGAACAGCCCCAGCTGTCACTGGATGGTGCCTTGCCACCTGCTCTCACAGACTTGGCACCCAGGAGCTTGGGAGTTGGAGCCCAGCTCATAGTTGGGGTCCATCCTGCTTGGCTCTCTCTCATGGCCTAGGGAATCTCCCCCTAAGCAGGCTGAACTGGATAAAGAAATGAAGGTGTTCCTAAGAAAAGAATCTTTATATATGAAGATAATGAAGAGAGGGGGCTATACTGAGAGGCTGTGCCTGGAGGCAGCAATGGCAGTTCCAAGCCTGACGCAAGGCCAGGCCTCTGTACATGGCCAAGGTGATGGCCTCTGTACATGGCAGCTCTAGGGCAGAGCAGGTGCCAGCACAGCTGCGGGACGGGCTACAGGGCTACGAGCTGTGGCCACAGTTCCAGCGGAAAGTCCTCCGTCTCCAAGGACTTCCTTAAGGAATACAGGAGCAGCTGTGTTACTACTATATTTCCAAGTGGGGTGACAGCACGAGGCACTACCGTTTTCTGCTGATGAGGCTAGCTAAGGGCCACGTGGGAGGATTGTAGAGGGCTGACTCCAGATGGAAAAAGATAATTCATTTCTTCATAATTGTTAACACTGGTGGTAGCACCCATCTTTCAAGAAAGTGTCTCAGTCTGGGGCCTCCAGGCCTCCGAGATGAACATGGTGAATGTAAGCTTCACGAGGGCAGGTCTATTCTCTCCTCTAACGTATCCCCCGTACCTAATACCATGCCTGATACATAGTAGGTACTACGTAAATATTTGCCGGGAGAATGACGGAATGTATGATGAAGAAGCAGATACTGAAAGGCTCTGACAGTCAGCTGAGGTTCCTGCAGGGGGACGGTGGGCAAGGAGGTCCACTGCACCAGTGCTACTGGCTGGGAGCTGAGCCCAGAGCCAAAGACTGGGACAGTGACCACCCTTCAGTAGAACTTGTACATCAGGGAGGAGAGAGGGTGGAAGGCTGCACTCAGGAGCTGATTCGCGTCAGCTAGGCTGGAGTAGCAGCGAGAGAGGGTTGGAGAGACAGATGGAGGGGCAGGTGGGAACAGTCCAGGAAGAGAAACTGAACAAGGATGTTTAAGCAAATGCTGGGGACAATGCCAAGGAAGAGTGTTTTCAATTTTGCCAAAGAAAAAACAAGTCTTAGTCCACCTCCACTGGTGCAATCTTCCTGTTTATTATTTCTTTGGTTATTACTTCAGTTTCCTCAGCGTCCCAGAGCACTGTGAGAAGAGCCATCAAAGCTACAGATACAATTAGTATTGGCACTGCTCACCTGAAAGATTACCCACTGGGGGAGATGTTTTTTTCTGAGGCCTTGTTCTCTTTTTGGCATGCAAAAATAAAGCCAGGATTTGTATTCCCTCTCTACTGGCTCATGCTCTGGGGCCACTGGCAGAATTTCATGCAGGTGGAGCTCTCTCTCACCTCGGTTATTACAGAGAGAGGGTCCTAACCAGGGATGCCCGGGCCGGCAAAGCAGTGGGAACATGCAAAGGAAGAGAAGGGGAGTGTGGGCACCAGGGAACCATCCAGCGGCAGGACGTGGGGGAGGAGCTGCTGTGTGATTTTCTGGAGTCAGGCAGATGATTAAGCTGGGCCCCACAGAACTCATCTTTGGGGCCACTCAGGGTACTTGAGGTGCCCATGGAGATGCCGGCAGTGCCACCAACAAATGGATGGCATTGGCCCCGTCAGTCAGAGTTTGGGAGACAGTCAGGGCAAGAACCTCCTGGGAGGAGCAAGGGCCTGCCCTGCCTGCCCCATACACAGCACAGGTACCCCGTCACACCTGTGAAGGGGGCCACTAAACCATACTGGGGGCCTGGGAACCTGCTAGTTTCCTTAAACCGTGGTGAGGATAAAGAAACCACTCTGGGGTCAGAGCCAGTGCAGAGGCTGGGTCAGAGATTCCTACCAAGCTTTAGGACCAAAACATGTCTGTATGATTTTATTTATTGCCATTAATAATTATGATACTGAACAATGGACATCAGGAGTACTTACCAAGTGACAGTGCCCAGCACAGTATGTGGAACCCAGCAAGTGCTCAATGAACACTTGCTGAATATGAGTCAGGCACTGTGCTAAGCCCTGTACATCCATTATGTCATTTGATTCACCCCACAAAGTAGATGGAATTAGCGCCAATTTATAGAAGAAAAAACCGAGGTGGGAGAAGTGTAGTAATTTGCCTGAGATGACATGGCACATCAGGGCGGTCAGACATCTCATTCAGCCCATGCGTGTGGGTGAACTTTTCACACTTATCTCTCATTTGTCTGTCCGTCAAACCTGTGTAAGCTAAACCCACAGACACAGGGACCTCTAGCATTTGGTTGCTAGTCAACACGTGAGAGGTGCGCCATCCTTTCTCAGCTACGCCGGACAGGTTTGTGATTTCCTGGTGTGTGGACAACCAGCTTCAGGTAGCTGCATATAGCAACTTCATGGAGCATTTGTTCTAAGTGCTCCCTGTCACCATGGTAACCCAGAAGCCTCTCAGGCTGGCACTGTGCACATGGCCTGCATTCATCCCATCTGGGGTGGGAACCTGTCACCATAGAAATAGCTTCCCCCACCAAAACAAAGGGCTGCATGACAGCTTGGGGGTGGGGTAGAGGGGCTGGGAGTACCAGGCTGGGAGTTTGAGGCTGGGAAGCAGGACTCACCTTGGCCAAGCTGGCAGTAAAGAGCACACACTCAAAGAGCTGCCCCATCCTCTGGAGGAACTCGTCCACATGTGGCCGCTTCAGCACATACACCTGCAAAGGCAGGAAACAGCAGGCTGGTCAGTCATGGCAGTTGCTGGGGACGGCCCAGGGCCCAAGTGCCCAATGTGGGAAGAAACGCCACAAAGGCTCCTGCCTCCCGCCCCTAGGTCTATGTGTGGCATGCAGAGGCCCAGACTGTGTGTAGGGTTATACAGTCAGATGCATCACTCCTCAGACTGGGTTCCAGGTCTGAGTTTGGTGCAGATGTCCCTCCCAAAGGAGAAAGGGAAGCTGACATGGCATCAAGGGTCTTGAGAATTTTCAGAACCAGCGAGTGGAAGGATTGAACAGTGTCTGTGTGAAATGACGTATTCATTTCACATGTGTTTCTTGGCACCTGCTGAGGGTTAGGGCCTATGTGGGTACAGGCGCCGGTCTGGGTGTTGTTCTTTGGGAGGTCCAGGCCTGGCCCACTGCCCAGCAGGCCTGGGATTGCTCCAGCTGCCACCTTCTATTCTGGATGGAACACCTCCCTCACTGGGAAGGCATGGGGTGGAAGCACAAGCTCAGCAAAGCTGTAGGAAGGGCCTGCCTTGTCAGCTTGCGATGCCGTCTGCTTGACACCATGAAGGTTAGTCTACCTGGGCTTGGTACAGAAACACACGCTTCAGGGGATGTGAAACCATCCTACTCCTGGGCCCCAGAAGGAAGCCCTCAGGAGGGGCCTCTGAGCAGAGTGTGGCAAAAAGAAGCCTTTTCTAGAATGGCTGGGCTCTGTGTACCCTTTTGGGGAGGCCGGGCCAGGCTGGGGTGGGCCGTAAGGAGGCCAGGCTACAGCCCACGTGCGGGCTCCTGACGAGGCAGCCTGAACGAATCTGAGGAAACAAGGAAGATGGGAGAGAAGGCAAAGCTGGAGAGAGAAGACAGAGGAAGTGGGAGGAGGGAGGAACTGATTCAAACTGGAATAACTTCCATTTGAAATTAGCTACTTCAACTAAAATAAATCAAACTCTTTAAAATTCAATTCAACATATTTACTGAGCCCCAGCTCAGTGCTCAGCCTGATGCAGTTACAAAGACGAATCGAACACAGGCCTTGCCCTTGAAGAGCTCACAGTCTACAACAGACATATGCAAAAATATATGAAAACAAACACGGCATAATGAAAGTCATAGTAGAGGGATAAATTAAGGACAATTAACTCCCCTCTCAAGGGGAGGGAATCACAGAAGGTAACAGTTGGCCTGGACCTTGAAGGGTAAATAGGAGTTCACTAGGTGGATAAGGATGAGAAGAAGTGAGCTTGCAGGCAGAGGAAACAGTGCGAGCCTGGGGCCTGGAGGCCTGCAAACACTGGAGGTGCTAGAGAAGGCCAGAGCCTGTGTGCCCAGCCCATCAGAGGCAGGCGTGGGAGGGGGGAGGCGGGGCTGGGAGAGGAAAGGGGGTGCTAGGGCCTTGAATGGCAGGTGGAGCAGGTCAGACAGACTGCAGGAATACAGAGGGGAGACGGGGGCTCTGCACCACATGAAGGACAGGTGCTGGCAGAGGACTCTGCACAGGACCAAGTCATTCTCAAGGTGCCAGAAGCAGGTGTTCAAGAGGACCAGGACTCAGTGGGGAACTCGGGGCTGACTGGAAGAGCACGGGCATGGGTGTGCGGCCGAGGAAGGGCTGGCCTAGGGGTGCCCACACAGCTCTGAGGGGCTGGGAGGCTGGGGGGCGGGGTCAGACGGCAGCAGGTGCAGGCCCCCCCTCTGCCCACGGGACTCCTGGGTGCCAGCGGACGGGTGCAGCCTGTGGTCCTCAGTCTCCCTGGGAGTAGTGCTTGGAAAGCAAGCGTTGCTACGTGCAAAGGGCAGGAGACTGATTTGGGAACTCTGGCGTTGGTGCCTCTGGCAGAGAGGAGGGTCCTGGGCCCGGATGCCGGCGTCCAGGCCCGCGTCCCCGTGCAAGTAACCAAGAATAGGCCCATTGGGACCTGCACAGCCTATCCTGGATTACTTGAACGAGGCCACGGCCTTCGCCAGGGCCTTGGTCCTCCTGCTCTTGGTACTCGTGGCTTCATTCCCTCAGGACAGGACCCGGGGCTATCACGGCACAGTCAAGGAGGCTGGGGGAGCTGGGGTGGCTCCTGCAAAAATGGGCCGGCAGCGGCAGGCTGGCCATGCTCACAGTCACGTGGTATGAAGGATTAATTTCTCTCCTAATTCTTGCCATGCCACTGGGCAGCCTCTCCTTTGTCTCGTGGTGAGCACTTTGTAACACAAGCCAAGATAATAAATGCAGAAGCCTTAATTGCTTCTCAGATGCGGAGTTAATTCAGTTGATGCTTTTGCAACTGTTAAATGCCCAAGTGCCTGCTGTGCTGGTTCCATGATGGCTTTTAAAAGCATGAAGTATGGAGACACTAGGCATAAAGATGCCTTTCCCAGGGACTGTTTCATGGCAGGACCTGCCAGAGAACAGGCGAGAAAGCAAGGAGAGGGGAGGGAAGGGACTTGAGTATCAGCAAAAGAGGCAGGAGACTGAAAGTCTCAATTTTGTTCTTTCCATTGTGTGACCTTAAACCAATCCTTTCCCTGGATAAGCCTCAGTTTCCCCATCTGGACGGGGCTGGACCAGCTGATTTCCAAGGCCTCACTAGTTCTGACACCCTACACTCAAGAACCAAAGAGACGACTGACATCACTAAGGAAAGACATCCTGTTGTGGCTTAAGTACCAAGAAAGATTTTCCTTCCTGGGATATCAGGCCAGATATTCTCCCTTTAAGACCTTGGAGTTGACAAAGAAGATGGTTAGATCACCCTGTGAAAAACCTGACAAAAGTTCCCCTCCTTCAACCTCTAAGCCTGGTTTTCCTACAATGTTTCCAATATGCTCATAAATGAAGCTATTTCCGGAAAAGCTTTATGCAGATAAGGAAAAAAAAAACCCAGAAAGAACGAAGATGCGTGCCAACTGACTACGGCATCTTTATTCATAGCAGCCTGCTGATCCACGCCCTTCCCCCTTGTTCTTTTGGGTTGGGTATTTGCTAAAGAGTCACTGGAGAAAACGATGCAGGACAAGATCAGTCTCGAGCAGCTGGCCTTGGAAATGGACACCTTTTCCCGAGAATCCACCATAAGTGGTGACTTGTGGCTTTTCCTGTTGCCTGCTAGGAGAGTAGCCGAAAGCAATTACATGAGGAAGTTAATTAGACCATCAAGCTAGGCCAGAGGGGGATATGGAAACTTCTGAAAGTCTGCATCAAATCAAGAAACTATGTGAACTTGCAACTGCATCTAATATTTATGAATGGATTATAGTTTTCTTTGTAAACTCAGTACAAAATAAATTAATATGACTGAATAAAAGCAGAGAACAACTGTATTTATTAAACAAAGTATGCTTCCTTTTTCAGTAACATATTATTGAAATGAGAATTTAGAAACAAAGTTCATAGGAAATGTAATTACTAAAAAATCCTAACTGAAACTCAGATTTAGCCTTGATTTCTTACCTGATGTATAGTTCCATCGATTTCAACCGGAACAATAAAATCAGCATTACTAATAGGCTAGAGAGAAAAGAAACTATAATTAGTATGTCTGAAAGAACAAAATAAAATTGGAAATTTTAGCAAGAAAAAAGCTTGCCTGGACCAATGTTTTGATTATTGGAAAAAACAGTTCGGGAGGAGGATGTTGAAGCATGGCTTGGTTCCTTAAAATAAGCACAAGCAGGAAAGCACATTATTTTCTGTTCTGAATGTCATTACATTTTCAGCATCTTGGTCCAATCTCTTTATCACCTGCTTGGCCTCAACCACAAAGGGTGGCACAGGCTGGCCGGAGAATGGGGCTCCTCAGAAATGCCAGCTCTTGCCCACATCCCTACAGGGATGACAGGGAGCCATTGCTGGCCACCAGGGGGAGGAGGTGAGCTTCCTACTGGCCAGAGGACAGTGATGCTTGGGGGTGGGGCACACTTTGCACCTGGACCCACAGGTGAGGGGCTGTGATGGGCTGCTTGGCACGTGGATCCAAAGCAGTGCCAAGGATATGGGGTCATGGGTTGAAATCAGTGGCCACAGGCCACAATCTTGGGCAGGCTCTTCCCCCCCTCTGGACCTGTTTCTCCTCTCTTCCATCGCTATAGCGATGGGTCTGATGAGTGCCCATGGCTCCAGCCAGTCCTGAGAATCAGCGATTTCGGGCTCTGCCTGACGACCTGGCACTGTCTCCTGCCTTGGGGTTTGGGGTCAGAGGTGGGGAAGAACGAGTCCCCGCCTAGACTGCTCTGCTCTAAGAAACACCATATCCAGCAAACCCACAAATTTCTGGATATTTAAAATAACTCTTTGACAGCATTAATGACATTTAAAAATCAAAAATGATTCTGCAACAGTCACCATGTTCTCAATGATGAGCTTATACACAGTTCTGAATGGAATTCCACGAATCAGGTGGAAAACTACTTAAATGGCCCAAAATAGGCCAGTAGCCTGCAAATCCTTGGGACAAGAGGAAAGGGACAGAGGGAAGGAGAAAGTTAGTGTGTTGGCCACTGGGCAGGGGTGTGGGATGTGGAATCTCTGGTCAGACTGAGTGGGGTCTGCCTTTAAGCCCATCCCTGTACACACAAATACCCTTCTTTGGTATGTAAAGTGAAAAAAATGTGGAAAATACTAGGCTGTAGCACCATTACTGAGCACTCAGTAGAGCATCTGAGGCCTAAGATCACAGTATATTTACTCCCAGGGTTGGAAGGCCAAGGATGAGTTCAATATTTCATAATTTCACAACTAAAATATGGAATCATGCTAAAAACACAAGGGAAGACTTAAGGAAGAGACTCTCACATGGCATTAGATTGTGAAACCATATTCCATAGAGCATATTAAAAGAGAAAAACCATTCCCCAGCTTCTGCAAGCACTTGTCCTTAATCTCCTCTCATGTGTTGCTGCTGTACAGGAGTCTCTGCCAGAGTGAGGGTTCTTAACCTGGGACCCATGAACCTGTGTGTTGTACACTTTTGAAGGGAGAGGGTTCACAGCTTTCAGATTCTGAAAGGTCCTTGAAATGCCAACAACATTAAAAACCACACAATAAAGAATATTCTGCTTGCGAGCGTAGGCAGGACAGGGTAGGGAAGACATGAGGAAATGCCGTTCACATCAACTGTGGCATCAATACCCTCTGAACAGGCTCTAGAGCCAGGGGCTGCCAAGACTCTGCCTTTGGAGCCAGGAACCTCCTTAAATTTGGAAAGTCTGGCCAGGGTAGCCCACATTCCCAGGGCTGCCTGGGAGTAAGTTCTCTATGCTGTGATGGCAACTGACTCCTTGCTCTTCTGAGGGGCTTTCCTCCAGAGGGACTTAAAAAAGTCATGAGCAACTTGCCCATGAGAGAGAAAAGGCTTCCAGTGCTGTCCAGGGCTAAGCTGGGACATAAGGCCACCACAGCTCCCGGACTAGCCTCAGAAGGGCCCAGCCCTCAAGTGCAGGGGAACAAGGTGGTCCCTGCATGTCTCAGTGGCTAGAATGAAGCCATTTCTCACTGCAAGAGGTAAGGGTGGTCCCTCTTCCACTCTCCAAAGGACTCAAAGACAATGTCCGGGCCTTGTCCTATCAGAAGGTCTCTGTTTGTGCCAAGTAGGCACAGGAAGGGTGTTTCTGATAGAAAGGTGTTAAGGCAGAATGACCATGGTTCGTGTGAGACACATGCCCCATCATGGATGGTGCCTTTCATGTCTCTCAGGGAAGTAAAGGCGGGGAGGGTCCCAGGCTGGGGTAAAAAGAGGAAGGTGGTTTAACTGACCAGTGATAGTAGAGCATTTCTATCTCCAGAAATTCAAAGAAAACAAGATAAGAACCCTAATCACCTGCTTCTTCTCCCAACATGCCAACCCCATGTTTCCAAACTTTTCAACATTTGCCTCTTTTAAACAATTGATTCTACCTGCAAAAAATGGTTAATTAACTCATTCCTTAATAGTGTAGCCACAGCTGTGCCCGCATGGAGGCCCCTTGGTAACTTGCCATTTTTGCTATTTTCTGGCCAAGAGATAGAGAGTAGGGAAGGGAACAGGAAGGAAGAGTATCTGACATCATCCCTGCAGCTCCACACCCTTCACGAGGGAAGTCATGTAGGTGGGTACTCATTTAGCTGCGAAGCTCAGAAAAAACCCCAGCAACCTCTTGTCATGAAAATGGTCAAAATAAATAGCTGACTCCGTTCGGATGCCGTTAACTCTGAAGTCTTCTTCCGAGTTGGACATCTTTCAAAAATTGATCTGGGAAAACCTCCAGGATAGCAGGTCGCTTGACGGGTTCCAATAGTGCCTCCCTTTCCTCTCCCAATAAAACACACAGCACTCTGGTTAACTTGACAAACACAAGTAGTGTCCTGGGACATGGACTGCTTTGTGCCAGCAGAAAACTATTTCTACAGGGGAGAGTGTTGCAAACCTCGAACCTCCCAAGAATGGGGTGTCAGTGATGATGGCAGCCCAGCATTTTCTTTTCCAAACGAATTATGTTAATATTCAACAACTTTAGTTAATGTTCACCTGGGTTAATAAGCAGCTGTTGCTGGGATTTCTTCATGAAGAGTGAAGTCGTACGCGAACAACGACAAGCTTTCATCCTTTTAATTTTTTCCTTTCCTAATACAATTGTGATCAAATCACAACGATCACAGATTGTTTTTTATGCTGATTTACCTTAAATGAACTGTGCACCAATGTTTCATCTAAATCAATGACCACACATTTCTTTCCATAGTCAAGCACCGTCACCTCTGGAAGGAGGTATTTAGCTGGTGGCTAAAGGGGGGGAAAAAAAATCAATATGTAAAAGACAAACCAATTCCTTGTATTATTGCATTATACTATGTTAATGAAGGTATACATGAAAGCAAACATTTAAATGCCTGGTCAAGTACATCGTGGAATTTTATTAAGAACAACAGAAATAAGTAGTTTGCAACTGAAATACAGAAGTTTTATCAAACAAATACTGTGCCATTCCGTTATCTGAAGCACAACTATGAGGGCCTGGGCTTTGGAACCAGACACACCTGGGTTTGAATATCAGCTCTGTCACTTTCTTGGTGATAAATTGGGATAATAATACCTACCATGAAAGGTTGCTGGTATTAGTTATAATGGCAGTAAAACTCTCAACATTTTGCCTGGCACATATATTGGTGGCTATTATTGTTATTAAAAAGGATTACACAAGGATGAGTGTTTAATTGTAACAGATACTCTATGCAGGCCCATTTCCTGAGGTTATATTTTGCCTGACATCCACTGTGGCCCGTAGGTACATTTTAGAGCGATGTTGAAACCACAGTTATGTTTTTTTTTTTCTATGACTGAGATTTTAAAAAACTTGAAGAGAAATACAGATCCACCAGCAAAATGCAACAGAAGGTTACCCCCAATACTAAGAAACAGAAATAAAACTGGTTTTAGGTACAGGACCTGCCCCACTGTGGTATAAAAATGAGCGAATGTGGCATTTTATTCCTTGGATTCTTTGCCTCTGAAAGTTATACTTTAATCCACATGCTGTGTGTTAACCAGAAAACCTATTTATATGCCTTTACAGTAGCTGACTCTAATCTTGTGATAAAGAAGTCATAAAGAGTTAATAAAATGCTAGGTATCTTCAGTCAACCTCACTCAATCTAGAGTATTTATTTCTTTGGGCCTTGTCTCATTCCAGAAATGATTTGAAGTATTTTAGTTTACTCTGTGACATATTCAACGTCCAATGTTAACTAGTTAATTTTCTGTCCTGCAAGAAGGTCAAACTCTGTTTAATATTTGATGCAAAACAAAACACAATATCCGTCCCTAGCCACTGAAAACAGACAATTTAGTTTATCCAATTAAAAAAAGAAAAAAATGACACCAAGAGGTATTCCCTTTTAAATGGCTATTTGTTTTTTCTTTTTGTTTTTTTTCCTGTTTAAACTGAAAGTTAATCAATGATCAAAAGTTAATTTTGGACTTTAGCTGGTTCAATAGTGAATGTAACACAGGCAGTCAACAAGTTAGGTAAATCTATAAGAACAATGATCACCCTGGCAGAGAGGGACTGTCCAGGAAGGGGCTACATGGGGGGACACAAGCATGTCTATCTATAGAGGCGCTCTCTCTAGTGAGCATGGGTGTTTCATCCTTTTCTAATATCATCCAGAAGAAAAAGCCTTAAGGCCTCCCAACTCTAAGCTCTAACTAAAGCTGGCCAAGCAGTCCTCCCTAATCCTGTGGCACTTGGGGAGGGGGTAGGGGGAGATGTGGGGTGTGCCTTGGAGATTTGGGGACCTCAAAAGGACTCTATCCTTCATTATAAGCCAGTGAGTCAGCAGGTTATTTTTTAAAAATTAAACTTGCAAGAAGAAGTTTTGTATCTAAAAGTGTTTTAAAAAGGGAGGGTATGATGAGCTCTTTAAGCAAACATAATGGAGAGAGGATTTGGGTTATTTCTGTTGTTAGCTTGCGAAAGAGCAGAAAGCATGCTTGTGACTAGAATAAAATTTGTTTTAATTTAATTTTTATTACACAATTATGTAATAAAACCACATTCTCATTGTAAAGAACACAGACATGTGAGAGAAAAACACAAGTGTTCCTTTTCAATGTCCCTCTTTTTCCTTTAGTGTGTTTCTTCTATCCAGTCCTTCCCCTATGCACCTATCTACTACTAAAATAACATTTTAACTTATTAATTTACTTGCTAGCCTGGAAAATAAGGATCTAGAAATCCTATCCCTGGAGTATCTGAAAACACCGAAGAACTGCCAAAACTGGCTCAGTTATTTTCCAAACCCAATAATAAAAATTACTTTCTTAGCATATTTAACCCACACTTTACAAGCATTCTCTGAGTTAACAGTAAATAAAACCTCTCACTGTACTATCTAAGAGAGAAATGATCAAGAAAGGTGAGACTCATATTAAGCAACCTATTGATTTTGCATTTGTGCTGCAGGGAACAAGGCCAAGCTGGGAAGCAATGGGCTAGGAGGGTTCCATCAATCCTCCACCATTTCCTAAGTACACACAGCTTCTCTGAGAGTTTGGCTTTAGATTAATGCAAATTCTTCAGCTCACTGGTAAGAAATCTTCTGGACAGCTGTGCCCTTGGAAATGCAAGGATGCTCTACAGTGGCAATTCACAGTGCGTTGTTATTTCAACTAATCTGTTTAGGTGATGCTCAACTCATTAACTAAAAAATGTCCTGAACCAAATTTTCTCTGAGGCCATTATAAGCTGAAGAACAAGAGAAATACCAGTTATGTAGAGAAAGGCCTTTTCTATACAAAATCACTTGCTCAAATGCACACAGAGAGCATTGCTGGGTGGGGGGAGGGGACCATGGCTTTGCCATCTAAGGTCTGGGAACAGTGTTCATTTCAGTTCTCTTCCTGGGAGTAAATCTGAAATTTCCTGTCCCTGGCAGTGAAACGGCAGCCATGAATAGGTGACACTGGAGTACCCACCCCACAAACCTTCATAAATCTCATACATGTAGTACTTCTTGGTGCATTAGATTATTGTTTTCTTAAGCTTTCTCAGGCTCAGGGTTTGCACACTGCTCCCCAAGCCTCAGAGTTCAGGGTGGAGATCTCAGGGTCTAAGGAGGGAAGCAAGGGAAACTCCACACTGGTTTTAACCAGAATAGTTGTTTGGCTTATATGTTCTTCATAATGTTTTAGTGAAAAAAAGTGTACTACTACTTTATTAAAAGCCTTAGGCAAATAGCATAGAAACATAACTGTTAGAAATCAGATTCTTCTCTCCCCTTTCAGCATTTTTATGGCTCACTACACTGCCAGCCTTGTGTTTGTGAGCATCAGTGTGGCATGTGATCTATCCAAGAGTGTGGCAACAGCAGGACTCGGGTCACAGCCCCAGTGGCATTCCTTCCTGGGGCCAAACCATTCAAGTGCTGCCCTTAAGCCATGGCCACCCAAACTTCAGTGTTTTCTAAGTTTTCTGTCCCCCTACATCTTTTCCTCACCCTTTAATACCTGACTTAAACCAAACATCCCATGAAGCTTCCCAGTAAGGAAGGCCCTTAAATCCTAGTCCATACCTGAGAGACATATGTTACTAAGTGAGATCTTAACAGTACAGATAAAGATGTCATTTCCAATAGGTATGTAAAAGATGATTACTCAATAAATGGTGCTGGGACAACTGAGTAGCCACTTGGAAAAAAAAAGATAGATTGCTACTTCATGCCTTACACCAATATAAATTCCAAACAGTTCAAAGATTTTAAATGTAATGATGAAACCATTAAAATACTAGAAGAAAATATAAAATTCAGGAGCCATGATGGGTGAGATTAATATTTACCTATATAAAATTAAAATTTCTTTGTGGCCAGAGTGATTATAAACAAGGCCAAAACTGATCACACAGAACTATCATACAAGTCTATAAACACACAGGTACATGGACACTCTTAAAAAAATATTTATAATAGCACAGAAGTGGAAACAAAGTAAATGCCATCAAGGGCATATTAAACAATGAGGCAGATATATACAAATTAATATTTGGAAAGATGTTCAAGATGTCTTGTTAAAAGCAACAAGCAATTTGCAGAATAATGGGTACAATACAACTTCATTTGTGTAAATAGGCTTGTGTTAGGAAGGTTTCTGGAAGGATATATAATATATATTAAAAGTGGTTATTGTAGGTAGTAGGATTAAGTTGGGGGATTTTTTCTTTCTACTTTAATCTTTCAGTATTTTTTAATTAACTATGAGCTTGAATTCAATAAAAAATTCCAAGACCAAAAAGAAATTAAAAGATCAAACCTGCACATATGAACAGAGCAGCATGCAAATGAAAAAAGAGGTGTGAGGTGACAAGTAGAGCCGGGGACCCCAGTTGGAGCTACTCTGGGCACCAACAGGCTCAGAGACACTCTTGACCTTCAGGGCCCCAAGAAAGCTCTCAGGGGGTTGTGGAACCTGGTGTGGAAGCTCAGCACAAACCTGGATTTCTGGCCTTGAGCTGCAGCACCCCAAGCTCTCAGGGCTCCCAGCACAGACTGGGTCCCCCTGTGATTCAGAACGTGCAGGACCACTGCTTATGTGACATGGGGCCCTATCAGGCAGGTACAGATATTGCAGGGGATCCCAAGACTTGAATCCCGAGCTGAGCAGGTCCCTGGGTGGACTCGGGTTCAGTACCACATGCTAAAAGGGCAGTGGGGGTCCGAATGTGCACCTCAGTGGAACTGCTTTTCTGGAGGTCATCATTCAAAAGGGCAGGTGACTTTAGCTAGGCTCTGGGTTTTTGCAAGATAGTTCAAAGGTTCCTGCAGCCTGACCCAGCATCTCTCATGAAGGACACAGTCAGCAGTTTATTGATCTAACACCGGGATAAATTACACAAGGGATATTCTTGTCCTTGTTTGTTTTATTCTGGAATTCTGTATATGGCTGAGTGTAGATTTGCGAGAAAAGGGTCAGTTTCCTCTGTGGGATTTTTTTTTTTTTTTGAGACAGAGTCTCACTCCTTGCCCGGAGTAGAGTGCCGTGGCGTCAGCCTAGCTCACAGCAACCTCAAACTCCTGGGCTCAGGCAATCCTTCTGCCTCAGCCTCCCAAGTAGCTGGGACTACACGCACATGCCACCATGCCCGGCTAATTTTTTCTATATATTTTTAGTTGGCCAATTAATTTCTTTCCATTTATAGTAGAGACGGGGTCTCGCTCTTGCTCAGGCTGGTCTTGAACTCCTGACCTTGAGCGATCCTCCCGCCTCGGCCTCCCAGAGTGCTAGGATTACAGGCGTGAGCCACCACGCCAGGCCTCTCTGTGGGATTTTCATACTTAAAACTGCTTTCATTTGGCACTCGACTTTACAGATGGCTGTGAACTATCTTCGAGAAAAAATAGTAGTAATAGGGAGAGAGATACTACCTGCCATCTGTTTAATGTAGGTACCTTTGCAGGCAAAATATATGAAACCACTTTATACAAAAGTTAAAAAGAGTCCCCTGGTATTAACCCCACTAGGTATCTCCCTCAAATACTGGATAAAATTGTGTTGCTTGATCAATCTTTTTGATCAAAGCCAGTTTTCCCAACAAAGCCCAAACCCCAAGCATGTGGGCAAAGTGAGAATTACTCCACAAACTGTTGCAACTTGTTACTCAATGGAGAGTTACAGCTTTGAGAAAAACGAAATCATCTAAAACTTTCTGGGGAATCTGTAAGTGGCACTAAAGCCTTTGAAATCAACTTATAAAATCCATTCCTTTTAACGTAAGAGTGCTCTGTCTCTTGGATGTTCCCAGAAAATATGTGAAAATATCCAAGGAAAGACAGATGAACAGATTTGAAGCAGGTATTCTGAATCAGATGATCTTTACAGACTAAAATAATCAATTTATGGACATGTTTTGAAACCTAAACCCTTCTCTAAGGACGCAGGACTGTTTGATATAGACATCTTGCCTGCAAATTTCTTTTGTGAGTCAGTCATCAGTTTGCTTCTTGCTGACCAGCCTCAGGCTGGGTGGCTCTGCTGGCAAAGCAGGAGGAAGAGAAGGGACAGTGGGGGCAGCGAATGGCTGAGGGGTGGCCGGTGCATGCCCGTGCTGGGGTGGAATGCTGGTACAGCTTCTCTCCCAAATTCCAGGGCTGACAACAGAAGTGGAGAGGCCCAGGGGAGTGCTCAGCTGGGGCAGGGTTGCAACACAGCTGGCCTGTGGGGTAAGTCCTGCAAGTTCAGGGAATATATTAATAATTGGGGTGATTTCTCTGACGTCAGAGCTATAGCCAAGCTATCCATGCTGCTAAGTTAGAAATGGTCTGGTCACCTGGGACTTTGTGGGCCCAGTTCCACTGGGATGCAACCTGCTGCAAAGAATCATGTCTGGGCAAAAGTATGTTCTCCCCAATTCATGGAGTTGGGGCTAAGGTGTTGGGGTGAGGGTCAGGGCTCCAAGCTACCTCACCTTAGAAAGCTTGGAGGCCCTTCCCAGAGAGAAAGGAGAGAGGAGAATTTGGTTAATAGATACTAGTTGTCCTTCTGTTCCTGAGAAAGGAAACTGTCCCTGTATAGAACTTCCTGCTCACAGTTTAAAATGTAGCTTCATTTTTCTTTTTCATAGAACAGAGCTGTTTATACCACATGACAAAATTCAACATAAGCAAGAACATTTAAAAAATCTTTTGTTATTAGTAGGCCCAAAGCCACAAGAGTCTATGAATGTTTCAATAAAATTGGATAAATATACATACACTTGGTATGGGAATGACCTGCCTCTGGTCACCCTGAGGAAAAAGAAACAAACAAACAAAAAATCATTGTCAGGTTTGAAGAGAAGACCATATTCCCAAAAGAAACTTCAAAGCACTCTGGAGTACAGCAGCTGTGTGAGATCCTGTTCTCTGTACCTTGGTGGTGTTTAATGAACAGGAGGAACCCAGAGATTTTTCCCAGTTAGGGCACCGAGCTCCACTCTGTTTCCCAGACAACCCCTCCCCCAACATACCAGGCTGGGTTCCTGAGGCTCATTAACCACCTTGTTTATTTAAATAGTGCCTCCCTTACTCCCAGGAATGTGCTCCTTAATTTAAAAACAAGTATGAAAACTCATACTTTAATCCTTCATTCTCTCTAATAACTGGTTTGTTTCTTCTTTTAAGCAAGTTTTCCCCTAAAAAGACGAAGTCAATATAATTACAGAGAGACAAGCTCACCAGATCACAAGAAACCCCCTGGGCATTCCAGGTCCTCCTCCAGGGGAGGACCCTTGGCAAGGTACAAGGAGTCCCCTCCCAGGTCACAGACACTGGGGGAAGCTTTATCCTTTAAGGGGAACAGAATGTGTATTCACAGGCAGCGTTAAGGAAATTCAGGCCCCAAGAAAGGGCCTCGACCATTCCTCAGCCCCAAATGCCAGCCATTCCAAAGCTGGTTGATGGAAACACTTCATTTTGGCGCTGTTAAGAAATGCTAATAAAAAAACAAATCTATTTCCATTGAGCATTTCCAGCTTGTGTTTCCTCTTCTCCTTCAGATGGCCCTGATAAGGAGCCGCACTGCTTCATGCCTTGCACACTGAAGGATTTGTGAAAAGATGTGTCCTTTGTTATCGAGGGGGGGTCACAGTGATAAGGTCGCATGAGAAGGGGCCAAGCCTGATGGTTGGCAATGGCAGGTGGCTGGCACCTTTCTGAGCTCTGCTCTGACACTAGGAATCATTAGCAGCTTCTTGATTATCTCCAGCCTCTAGTCATCACCTCTGCAGTGCAACAGCGGCTACCATTACCTCTCGAGATGATCTCAATGGCTCTCTCCTTTTTCAGGAGTTTCTAAACAGCCTTCTGACATTGTTCAAGGTAGCCAGGCTGCTCTCCAACAGATGGTACCATCAAATCACATCCCAGTTTTCAAGGACTTGCACAGAGAAATTCATTTCAGAAGCTCTTAAACAATATCGTTCCCAATACATTTGGACCTGGGAGCAGGTCACTGATCTTGGTGGGAGAGATTTTAACTAGAAGCTCATAAGCCTGTTGGGTTATTTTAGAGTAAGTTTTCTCAACATCAGCATTAGTGACATTTTGGGCCTGATAACTCTTTGTTGTGAGGGCTGTCCTGTATGTTGCAGGATTTATTTTTTATTTTTTAGAGACAGGGTCTCACTACATTGCCTAGGCTGGCCTCAACAATCCTCCAGCCTCAGCCTCCCTAGTAGCTGGGACTATAGGTGTGCGCCACTGCGCCTGGTTCATTGTAGGCTGTTCAACAGCATCCCTGGCCTCTACTCACTAGATGCCAGTAGAACCCCTCACCCCCAAGTAGTGACAATCAAAAATGTCCTTAGACATTGCCAAATGCTCCCTGGAGGGCAAAACCATGCTGGTTGAGAAGCACTGCTCTAGTAGGAGAGCGCAGACAGGCCCTACACACACGTGTACCTTCAGAGCCACACGTGTGATGAGATGAGCACATCAGCGATGCAAGAAACCACAACAACACATCTGAAGGGCTTGACAAAACAGTGACTACGAGCAAGCAAAGGTGCTAATCTAGAAAGATATTTGGGCTTGGAAATTACCCTAGAGGTTTACACGTACAAATGTGTATATATACATGGGGTATGCATGTATTTGTGAGCATTCAGCAATCCCTTTACGTTGTCCTCACCCTTAGATCGTGGGAATCTTCTGGGTGCTGACTCCTCCTGTGCTCTGGAGGCTATTGGCTCAGGAGGCTACTGGCCTACAGGTGCAGGCTATAGCTGTGATGGTGGCCATGGCTGCTACCCCAAGCCACTGTTGCAGAAACAGCTTTAACTGGAAGGCTCCAAATCCTCATTTGTCCGGGGCAAAGTAAATATGCAGCATGGATGGAACCCTAGAGGTCACCTGTCCCATTTGGTCCATGGTGTCTCCTCTTCCTCTAGCATGCTGAATTCGGAGAGGCAGGGACACTCAAGGACTCAGCAGTAGAGTTGGGCCTAGAATCTGCTTCTGTATCTGATGGGCCTGGGCTTTGTGTTCTGTGTGTCCTGATCAAGCTGAATGCAAGGGGCAGAGGGTCCCCCGCTCTGGGAATTAGCTGCCCCATTCTGACATGGCTCTTTCACTGGGAACTGGTCTCACAGATGGAACAGTCCAGTGTTATGCAAATAACGCATCATCCCCACTGCAGATTAACAAAGTTAACTTAATTCTTTAAAAAGCCATTTTGACAAATGTTGACAGAAGGAAGTCCAGGCATGAACACTAACTCCAAGAGGAACTGCCTTTAAAGGCCTTTATTCCCTGACAGATACAGCTGAGCACTCCAGGAAACCTTCCAGGAGTGCAATGCTATTTCCTCATATCACCTACATAGGTACTATTTTTAAGTAACTTGTAAACAGCAGCAATTCTCCTCTCTTTTTCCTCCTCTACAGGCCTAGGGTACAAACTAACAGCAATTCTCTCCCTAAGTGATTTTTGGATTGGGGAAAGGAGGGTATGAGGCTAGCACACCGAGAGGAGGTATCAGAATCTGGGGCTGGGATACAGATTACAGCAGAATCTCATCATACATATTCCACTGATATATTTGTCCACAACAACGTAGAGTAAGATTTAATATCTGGCAAGGCAAGTTGTCTTTCATTATTTTCTTTCTAAAAATTTCTCAGCTATTCTTTGACATTTTGTTCCTTATGAACTTAAGTCTTTCTATCTAGAAACAGTGCATTCCTCCATAAGCCACCGTATCAAAATATTTTAATGATTCTGATAAATTTTCTGTAGGGTCTTTTGGGTTTTCTATGTAAACAATAATGTTGTTGCAAATAAGACTAGTTTTGTGTCTTTTCCATATTTATCCCAATTGTTTCATTTTCTTGTCTTATTCTATTAGCTAGAAACTAACAATGATTTTTCTATGTTGTTTGCTATTTTTAGAAGATAGCTTTTTATCATGTTTGAATAGTTTTCTTCTTGTTTGGCTGCATTATGATTATATATAAAGGTTTATGGGCTATCATATACTTCATATATTTTGTCATTGTGAAATGTCCCTCTTTAACCTATTTAATGCTTTTGACCTATCCTGAATTTTGCTTTGCCTGATATTACTACTGCCACTCTTACTTTGGTTGATCTGCCTTGCATATTTTGCCCATCTCTTTATTTTCCACCTTCTATTTTCACTGTTTGCTAGATGTTGTGTCAGAAACTATTATTTGCCTACTCTAATTGTCATTAGCACTGTTTACCAAATAATCCCAGTTTTCTTTCTGGATACATGGTAGGATTACACTTCCATGCCCCTTGAAGTTAGGTGTGGTCATGTGATTTACTTTGGCCAATAAAATATGAGTTAAAATGAGGCATGTTACTTCTGAGTGAAAACTTGAAGAGCCAGTGTAAGCTGCGCACAGTGGCTCACATTTGTAATTCTAGCAACTCAGAGGCTGAGACAGGAGGATTGACTGAGCCCAGGAATTTGAGACCAGCCTGGGTTACATAGTGAGGTCCCATCTCTAAAAAAGTTTTTAAAATTAGCTAGCTGAGATGGAAGAATCTCTTAAGCCCAGGAGTTCCAGCTGAAAGTAAACTATGATCATACCACTGAATTCCTGCTTGGGTGACAGAGACCCTGTTTTTAAAATAATAATAATAAAAAGAACCAGTGTGGTTTATCACATTGCCTGTTTTCTGCTGTGACGATCATGGAAGCAAAGAGATGGGGCCTTCCTCAGTCTAGGTCCATGGATAAGGATACGATAGTTATACCATCCAATAGAGCAGCTACTTAGTCATGTGTGGCTATGGAGCACATGAAATGTGCTAGTGCAAATTAAGATGTGCTATAAATGCAAAATACACATAAGACTCTGAGGAACTAGTTAGATAAAAAGAATGTAAATGATCTCATTAACATTTTTTCTTTTGATATGTTGCATATAGTTGGTTAAATAAAATATATTAAAATTAATTTTACCTATCTTAAAAATATTTTTATAAATGTGGCTACTAGAAAAATTTAAGTTCTATATGTGACTCACATTATATTTCTATTGGATAGTGCCACGGAACAGAAGGCTCAGCCAACCCATCATAAACAAGTAGCATGAGTGAAGAATAAACTTTTGTTGTTTTAAGCCTCTGAGGTTTTGAGCTTGTTACTGAAGCATAACAAAACCCGTACTGACGAGTACGTCTCCTTATTAGTCATTTCTCTCTCCTCCTTTGGGAGAGAGCTCTGATTTTGTTGAGAGCAGGAATACGCTGGGCTAAATTCTTCCCTTTCATGCCTCCCCTGTTGCTGTAGGGTAGCTTGTGACAAAGTTCTGGCCGATAAAGTGTAAGCAGAAATCTCTTGGGGTCTTCTGCGAAAGCATTTGCTTTCCATAAGTAGGACACACATGGCTAGTGCCACGCCTCCTGTTCTTTTCCCCTTAAACATAGATAAGATGTTTGAAACTTGAGACTCTGAGATCACGAGCATGAGGATGAAGGCAAATTCGCCAAGTGTGGTGGAGCAGAGAGATGGAAAGACACAAGAACAGAAAGAGGCTGGGTTCCCAATGGCAGCATCATGCATCTAAACCAATCCCAGCAACTGCCTGGCGTGGGCTTTTTATAGAGAAAAATAATCCCCTGTTTGTTCAAGCTATTGTTTGTCAGTTTTCTTTTACTTGCCGCCAAAATCATTCTTATCTGATGACAGGTATATTCTTGGAAACAGCATACAGCTGAATTTGTCAAGCCAATCTGATATAGTCTTGGTCTTTCGTTAGGAGAATCTGGTTCATTTAAACTTGGTCTTATGCCTACTCTTTGTTATGTTTACTATTTGTTATCTGTTATTTGTTCTTTTCCCCTTAATTTTGATGGCCTGTTCACATTTCTGTTTATTTCTCCTTTCTCCCTCTGTGAATTTTGAGGATCTATTTTCCAATTGTGCCAACTGTTACAGTTCTATTGCTAACAAGTCATATTTCTGCATTTTAATAATTATGTTAATAACTCAGTATCAATCTCACCCAGTTTTTTATTTTTTGCCCCCTCTCTGAATCATTATGTATCTGAAAATGTGCTAATTTTTCCTCAATATATAAATAGTATCTTGGTCACATGTAGAATTTTTGGTTTCTAACTTTTTTTTCTCTCAGTAGCTGTAAACATTTTCTCATAGTCTTCTGGCTTTAATACTGCTGATGAGAAGTCTGATACTAATATAATTGTTTTCTTTGAAAATAACTTATTTTGGTAGCTTGTAAGGTTAGATTTCAGAATCTCAGTAGCAAGTATCTAGGCCTGTGCCCCCTACCTGCCCCACTCATCCTGCTGCAGATTGGAGAACACTGTCAGTCTGTGGACTCAAGCTTTGCTTTCAGCCCAAGAAAAACGTCTTCCACACTTTGTCTCTTTCTATTTGCACAATGGGTCTCCTAGATCCCTTTTCCTCTCACAATTACCATCTTTGTGAATTGTAAGATATTTCTTCCACTTGCTTTTCCAGAACATCAATTCAGTTCTCAGTAGTGACCATTCTTGTTCTCTCTCCTTTTTCTGTTTGTTTACTAAGTTTTTATATTTAGAAATCATGAGGTTTTTTTTTTTTTAAAGTTCCAAACGTTACTTTGGTACTCATAAATCATTTGCTGCATTGTCTGTTAAAGTTTTCTTCAATCTCGTCCATTAGTTTTACCTCAGTAGGGGTCTCGTTCCAGTTTTTCAACTTGCACTTTCTTGGCTGAGGCTGCATTTTCCTTTGCTCACACAAGGTTGTGTGCGCCTGAGGTCTATGCAGTCCAGCCCATTGGGCTCTCTGGAAGTGGCGAGCGAGGGCATACAGAAAGGCCCAGCAAGGAGTTCTGTTCTCCTGGCCCAGCAGAGCCCAAAAGTTGACAAGCCACAAAGAGATGAAGAAAGCCTCTAAATGACTAGCTCCTCCAGGGCACAAGAACTAAAAGCAATCCAGCTCCCCAGGGCAGCCCCTGCAAGGACCACACACATCAAGTGGGCAGCGCAGGCCCACTTTCCACCGGAGTCCATAGGCTCCTGCTGGCTGGTTGACCTCACGAGACTATACATTTCAAGTTTTAGCCTGAGGACTCTAGGAGAGACAAGCATTCTCTTCTGTCGGTGGTTCCCAGCTTCTCACTGAGTTCCAGAAGGAGTGAATCCTGTGCTTGCTCTCTTCCCTGGAGATGTCAGGAAAACAGGGGGCCTTGATGCACTTTCCCACCTCCACCAGCAGGCCACAGGGGTTCATCCAGAGAGAGAATTTTAATGGTCAGAGCCATGTGCTCAGGCTGTCATCTTCTCAGAATTCCCTTCTTTACATTTCATATGTACTTTTAACATAACTTTATTTTTTAATCTTAAAAGTAATTTAAATTTATTTTATGAAAATTAGGAAAGAAAAAAAAGCACACAGGAAAGGAGAAAATCCTATATATAATCCTACTAGTATGAGATAACGTCTTCATATTTTGGCATATGTTCTTCTAGTCTTATAAATACTTGTGTGTGTGTGTGTGTGTGTGAGACAAAGAGAAAGACTATGTACATACTTATGAATATACTCACCTGTGATATTTTAGCTTGCTTTTTATTAAATGATATATTGTGAACATTTCTTTATATCAGTAATATTTATGACAAGTCATTTTGAAGGGCTATATGCTATTTGACTATATGGTTATTCTACAGTTTTTTAACTAATTGCTTATTGCTGAACATCATGCTACTTATAATTTGGCAACATTATAGTCTATGCTGGATGGCATTCATGGTTAAATCTTTGAACATTCATAATTATGTTCATAAAGTAGAAATGCATGAATCAACAAATGGGGCTATTTTTAAGGTTTTAAGATCATATTGCCAAATTTTCCTCCAGAAAGATGTAATCAATTAACATTCTTGCCCAATAACCTATTTACATCCTCTACCTTTTCTCCCACTATCATATGCCAAACCCAAATATTATCTTTAAAAATATCTTTGATAATTTGACAGATGGAAAAGGGTATCTCATTATTTAGTTCACATTTCTTTGATTACTAGTCATGTTGAACATTTTTTCATACGTTGCTATGTGCAACATTTTTCATATTTTTTTTCATGTGTTTGACCAACTGTATTTCTTATTCTGTGAATTACCTGTTCATGTCTTTTGCTCATGTTATTTGGGACATAAAGTTTTATGACTTTTGTGTCTTCAATCTCAACTATCTTCATGATGAATAATCCTCTTTGCCTTTTTCAGTGATTTTTAACTGAAATTGTATTTTGACTGAAATTAATATTGTAACCCCTGTTTTCTTTCTGCTTATACTTATATGATACCTGTTTGTTCATCCTTACTTGTACTTTTAACTGTTCTGAGTCACTTTGTTTCAGATGTGTTTGTTAGACAGCATGTGGGTGGATTTTGATCTCTTGTAACAAAAATTTTTTGTGACTTTTTAAAAATCTGATACATTTCTGTATCTGCTACCGGTTCTTTAACTATTTCATGCATTCAACTTCCCAAGAGAGAACGTTATAAAAAAGTGAAGTGACTCTTACAACTCCCATCAAACATGTTCTTTCGTTGTTAAATGAGAATGACTGGGAGAGCCTTTTATCCAAAAAGATTACATTTTTTTGTGATTTCAAATCTTTAAGTAAATAGCTGCACACATACTGTCACATGCTCTTATCAGGGATGTTCGTCAAGGATGGGACAAACATGCTGCCGCTGTGGTCTC
The DNA here is from genome assembly GCA_008086735.1 of Cheirogaleus medius. Taxonomy (NCBI): domain Eukaryota; kingdom Metazoa; phylum Chordata; class Mammalia; order Primates; family Cheirogaleidae; genus Cheirogaleus; species Cheirogaleus medius. Next base: position 623,193 of record VBSM01002035.1, on the reverse strand, counting down.
GGGGAGCGCACAGTCCCCCATCAGCACTGACCTTCTGGAGCCCACCATTCTCCTCCACCAGCGGCGGAAGCACACTGGGGCTGCTGGGCGGAGGGGCCTCCACATTGTAATCACGGAAGCAGCAGAAGAAGGAGCTGAGGATGCTGCGGCTCCTCTGCTTCTTTAAGCTGACGTTGCACTGTGAGGCTGGAAAGAGAAACAGAGCACACTGCGGCCAACTGCAGCATGTACTGGTAGTTGTAATACAATGTAAAATTCGAATGTGTGGTTGCCTCCCAGACCCCTGATTGGGGGTGGGGGGCTGCTCAGGAGGAGAGGATGAGGGGCCTCCTGGAAGTTACTCTGAAGGAATGTTAATCCCATGCAAATCCTAGGGGCCAGCGGGTCCATGGAGTCTAATCCCACTGGCTGGACAGAATCCCTCTGACCTCAGCCCAGCAGGGGCTGCTCGCTCATTAACTGACCCGTCCCCCAGGGTCAGTCACCATCTGCATTCCTGGACCCAGCAGATGGTATTCCCACCCCACACTGCACACGACTGCAAAATAAACATCTTCTCAGGCACAAATCAGACTTGATACTCCCTAGGAAGCATCTCTCCATCACAAGTACCAAGAAAGAGTTGTAGTACCAAGAAAGAGAATGTAGGTTTTTGGACACTTCCCGCTCACTCCAGAAATGTCTAACCTCAGTGGTTAGGAAGTAAGATATGCGAGGGCACAAAGGAAGCCCCTTCTTAAACTCCATTTGTCAAGGAGTTGACGGGGGACCCACAGAGCTCAGGGATGAAGGCTTCCATTCCACTTCAAACACAACAGCAGGAGATGTGGGATGGAGAGCACGTGCTTCCGCCCCAGCAGGGCTAGCCAGGGCAAGGCCCGTCTTCATGAATCCAGGGCACAGACGAAGGCACTGGAGGGAGTGACGGATCCTTTCTGTTTATCCAGGGCTCAAGACAAGCTGCCACAAGTCAGAAATAAAAGGCAAAAATCGGTGTAGATGAAAAACACCCCTCAGGGAAGGACTGACAACTTAGAGGGGTAGGAGCTTTGCCCGGGAATGCAGCCAGGGCTGTCCCACCACATACCACGACTGGGTGGGTCAGCAGTGCTCTGAGGAGAGGCCACAGGCAAGGGACCATGTTTAGGGTTAACGGGAAAATTGCCAGTGCAGAAAATGATTTAAGTCCGCGCGATAACTATTCAAGTTTATCTCTCTCAAAAAGCAATTCTGGCACAATTCCTCTTTTTGTGTACTTGTAAGTGATTTGTATAGTACCTTTCCCACCAAGAGATCACAAAACCTTTGCTAAAAGTTTTGGAGTTCTCTTCTGCCAGCAGCAAAACCAAATGTATTCAGATGGAAATTCTGAAAAAGATCGAAATGCTGTTTTTAATAGAACAATTAGCCGGGGGCAGTGGTGCACGCCTATAGTCCCAGCTACTTGGGAGGCTGAGGCTTGCAGGATCCCTCAAGCCCAGGAGTTTGAGGTTGCAGTGAGCTATGATGACGCCATCGCACTCTAGCCTGGTAAACAGAGCAAGACTCTGTCTTAAAAAAAAAAAAAAAG
>VBSM01002035.1:550912-619390 GCA_008086735.1 Cheirogaleus medius | reverse complement strand
AAAAAAAAAAAAAAAAAAAAAAAAAAAAAAAAGCTTTTGCTTCATAAAGAAGTAGAGGTTCTACAGGTAAACCCTAGATCAAAGGCTGGATTCTGTTGGCATACTTTTTTTCCCCTAGCATCTGACAACTAGGAGACATAACTTACTATATCAGATTTGGTTACATAAACTGTAATTGAGAAAGCAAAACTAGAAAAATCTCAGGAAGTGATTCTACTCAATTGCTCTAAAAATTGGATACAGAGATGGGGAAGGAAATGGGAGGGGCTGAGTGTCCAGATGAGCTCTGCTGGGGCTGTTTTCCCTTAGAAAAAGCACAATGCTTTCAAGTGGAGAGGAGGAAGCATACACTTTCCCTCCCCCACCCGCATACTCAGCTACCTCTGGGGCTGCAGCTTAGCTCTCTCCTCTGCTAAGCATCATGCCTGCCCAGTCTGCAACTGATCCCAGGGACATTGAGGAGGACCATGCAAGGAGGAGCAGAAGAGGACCCCAAGAGGAGGCTAGCAGGCCCAGTGTAGTCTTCCCTGCCAGCTCCCTTAATACGCTGTTGCATGCTGCCATTTCCCCAAGGCGGCTGAGTGTGGCCCTGGCAGAAGGACCACCCTGCTAATGAAGACATCACTGTGGCTGGTCCCAGCACACACAGATGGTTGGGACATGGGTATAGATACCCCATAGAGTGAGTAAAGGGAGATCCTTGGTAGAGGCACATGAAGTGATCCTAAGACTTAACTTTCTCCATTTCCCTGAGCAGACCTGGGTGGAGCAGAAATCCCGGGGACAGTTGTGAAGAGCTAGAGATGCTGGGCATGAGCCTCACCCCTGGTCCCTGTGTATCGCTGGAGGAGTGGTGTTACACTGAGGAAAACAGGTACCTGGCTCTGTCTTCCTGGATATGCCGTGGAGCTAATGCTTCTGCCCAGGCCTCTGGACTTGGTGTCATTATAGCCCAGCAAATAAAGGCCTACTCATGCATTTCTCTCTTTCTCCCCCCAGCACTGGAGACCTCCCATCTGCCAGCAGCAGGCTTACAGAGCGCCTATGAATGGGGAGGCTTAATTTGGACACCTAGACAGCTGCCTTCCTCTCTAAAAGGAGGTCTCCCAAATACCCTCCTGGTCTCTCGGGGCAGAGTGCTGGCCCGGTAACAAGAACCTGTATCTTCAAAGCACCAGCTGGGGAATGTACCAGATATCTAACACTTTTTGCCTGCCAGAATCTATTACCCTTCTTTCTGGTAAAAGTTCCTCAATTTTCCTCTGGGGAACCACTCTTACCCCACCAAAGTTCAGTCCATTATCAAAGCCTGGCCAATCAGAGCCACATGACTGGCTTAAGGATGGGCTCGTAACCCACCCAAGGCCAAGGAGAGTCTGTCCCGGGATTCATGTGAGAGCTATTGGAGGAGATGTCCTTTTTTTGCTACATTTCCTAAGATGGTACCTAGTGAGAAGCAACTACCTGAGCCTGAAGCCAAAACTAAGAGAAAAGTAGCTGAGATACATAGACGGACAGATCTCTGGTGACACTGTCTGAAGATTTGGTTTTATTAAAACCAGACCCTTCTGGAATTTCCAGTTATGTAAGACACAAATTCCCCTTTACTCCTAAGCCAATATAATTAGGTTTATGTTATGTGCAATGGAAAGGATTATCTCTGAAAACATAAGCTCCTATGCTAGGCAGCGCAGAAACACTGATGAACAACACAGGCGGGGGGCCGACCTCATGAAGCTCACGTGTAGTGGGAGAGACATTTGAATAAACACTCCGGTACAGAATGAGTCTTGTTAGGATGGGGCAGGGCAGGCCACTCTTGGGGCCCAAAGAAGGGCACATAGTCTAGACTGGGGACGATGAAGAGGGCTACAAAAACGGCTTCTTAGAAGAAGTGTCTTCTAAGCTGGGCTCAGAGTTTCGTAAAATTGTTGTGGTAGGGGGACCAGGGAAGTGGGAAACAGCAATGTGCAAAGGGCTGGATGTGAGAGAGAGCACGGAACATTCCAGAACTTACAGAAGGGGCGAGGAGTGTGAGATGGGTGATGACAGCAAGGACCTTGTAAACCAAGGCAATGAGTTTGGATCTGATTCTATGGAAAAGGGGAGGGGCAGGATCAGAGCTGGACCATGAATGTCACCGTTTCACCTCTGTAATTGGAATTACTGAGTTTAAATTTTAAATTATGACTAATGCAGGCTATTCACCTGCAGCAAAGATCCAAAGTATTTGCAAGTCAAACATCTGGGCCATTTAAGAGCCTGGAGTGGAATCTGTTATTTAGGAATCGACTTTAAATACAAGATACATGGAAAAAATATGGGCTTTGGAGTTACATTTGGGGTCAAGTCCCAGCCGTGCCACTTGTTAGCTGGTATGACTTCACCTAAGCCGCAACAGTAATACGAGAATAATAATACCTACCCCATAGGACTGTTGTATAGATATAGAAAAGTATGTATATTTGTGTAAGAGAGGAAATCTACCAGTAACTTAAAATATAACAAAAAATTACATTTCGTTTAGGTACAGTTCAGGGTCTCACTATGAACATTGAAAATTTAGCTTGTATCCAGACATCCGTTCTCAAAAAAACAGCCTGGCTTTATGAGAAAACATGTAGGCAGACCTATTTTGTTTTTGATTATGCGAATTCTAAACTTAGAACATTAAGGAGCTCTTTAAAACTTTACCTTCTATCCAGTAAAGGTTTCTCTGTATAAAAATAATGATAATGATAGAAACTAAACAAACAAAAAGCAGCTTCACATGTGAGGCTTAAAACAAACCCTAGGACTCACGCCTTTTCTAGGAAATTGCATATTAAATATAGTTGGGAAGAAAGTATTGTAATTAAAAAACACAAAATGTCCAGGCAAAGTCCACCGAGGCTGACAGTGGGGTTTGGTCCTTCAGTGGTCCAAGAGGACTTCTCTAAAGAGCATGTGAACAGAGCTATTAAACTGTGTTTATGCCAACAGATAGAAGCACAAGTAGTTCCACAACCAGTTTGTATGCACAGGCTGAGGGGGCATTTCTGTTTGAGAGAGGGTCTTGTTCTATAGCCTGGGCTAGAGTGCTGTGGCATCATCATAGCTCACTGCAACCTCAAACTCCTGGGCTGACGCAATCCTGCCTCAGCTTCCTGAATAGCTTGGACTACAGGCGCACACCACCATGCCCGGCTAATTTTTAAATATTTTGTAGAGACTGGGGTCTCACTATGTTGCTCAGGCTGATCTCCAATGCCTAGCCTCAAGTGATGCTCTCGCCTTGGCCTCCCAAAATGCTAGGATTACAGAGCCCCTGTGTCCAGCCTGAGGGCGTATTTCTGATTATCTTCTTATACTTCCTGACCTAACTGGTTCCCCTTAGTATCTAGAAATTGAAATGTTGACCCCAAACAGCCAGCATTTCTTAGTTCGTGTGATACGTGCCCATTCCACATAACTGCCAACCTTCTACAACTTTTTCCTTTTGATCTGCTTTAGAGTCAAGATGTGGGGAGGCTTTGGAACCATCCTTAACCCAGCTTTAGGACCCAAACCTCTGGGGTCTGCACTGATTCAGAGCCTCACATACTCACTTTCCTGAGCATACCTCCCACCCCCACACACAGAGCTTTCATCTGTCCTTGTCATTGATATGATCTAAAACTCCCTGTGCCCCACTCCCCTCTTTACACAATCAAAAAATAGTTCAGGATGAAGATCTGAGTAGCTGGAATACAGGTGGAAATGTTTGCTACTCACTACAAATCCATCCCTAATCATTCTAGCTTTTCCTCAAATGAAGAAATTGCATCTTGGTAGCTACAACTCCAAGCCAGCCTCTCATGGTATAAATGTTCCAGCACAGGGGCCAGATCACCAAAGACTCAGCATAATGTAATTTTCAGAAAAAAACTGACTTAACACTAACAGATTCTTTGCATGATCAAACTTTAGTCAGACTCCTGAGCCTTCTCCTAGGTCCATCTGTGCACTTCCCTGTAAAATCCAAATTTAGCAAGAACCCTGCTAAGTCAGTTTCATAAGAATCTCTCATCCTCCATATCTGAGTACTCTTGATATTTAATTGGATTCCTCATCCTCCACCACCTCCCAGGCAAGGTCTGATCTATGCTGGCCTGTCTTCATCAAGAATCTTGTTAGGTTGTGTCTTAGTCTGCTTTGTGTTGCTATAACAGAATACTTGAGACTGGGTAATTTATAAAGAAAAGAAGTTCAGTTAGTTCACAATTCTGGCAGTTGAGAAGTCCAAAACCAGGCAGCTCATCTGGTGAGGGTCTCATGCTGCTTCAACTCATGGTGGAAAGCAGAAGGGGAAGCAGGTGCGTGCAAAAAGAGAGCAAACACAAGGAGGAGTCGCGCTTCCTAATAACCCACTCTCAACGTAAACTAATCCCGTCCTGAAAGAGCAAGGACTCACTCCTGCTAAATGGCATTAATTTATGCACGAGGGATCTGCTCCCATGACCCAAACACCTCCCATCAGGCCCTACCCCTCAACACTGCTGGAATTAAACTTCAACATGAGTGCTGGCGAAAATAAACCATATCCAAACCATGGGAGTTGGTTTAGCCAGAATTTCCCCTTACTCCTGATGTTTCCTCTTAGTAACTTTCTATCCACTGACTCCCACACCCTACTCCTTGGCTGAAAGTTCTCACGGTCCATGCTGTATTCTGAATTAAGCCTGGTTCTATATTGAGGTCTCTTTCCCCCTACTGCAATAGTCTTGAATAAAATCTGTTTTTGCTGTTTTAACAACTGCCCAGCTCTGGTTTTCTCTGACAATACACCAAGTCTACTGTTAATGTGTCAAAGCACCAAAAACCTGCCCTCAAAATTAGCTTCTTTCTTGCCACAAGAGCAGAATTAAGAAAGTAATCCATAGCAGATTTATACTGTCCAGGTATTTACAGCAGAACATTAAAAATATGCCCTGCACCAAGCATCGGTGGGAGCATCAGTTCTGTTGAGGCTACAAAACTGAACAGTGAAATTGCCCAAGTTGAGGCTATTTCTTCACACATGGGAATGTCAGAGCCATTACAACCCTGAAGAGACCATACAGCTGAATTCACAATTATGTTCTTATGGAAAAAGCTAAACACCTTTTTCTAAGGGGGGAAAGGGGTCCTTTTTCTCAAAGGCCGACATTTAAATGAATGCACCATTTCTTCTCTTCTAGAATTGGGCTGCAATCTCTGGAATGCATCCCAGGGCCCGTGGTTTGGAATGGGTGTCTAACAGGAAATTCTGGGCGGTCTATGCATACATTACATTCCTTTCCCACCCTGAAAGAGTGGTCAACAAACACAACTTTCCTCTGTTTGAATAAAAGGGGGAGTGTTGAGAGTAGGGAGAGGCTGAGGCACAGACTGCACAGAGTTCAAAAGCAGATGTGGCTGCTGAGAATCTAAACATCCTTTTCTCCTAGAAAAAAGACTTAGTCACTAAGAGAGTTACCTTTTGAGATATCCAATCAGCCCCTACTCTATTTCCATGCGATAAATTTCCCCAGGGAATTCTCCCAGACACTCTATAAAAGAAACCTATCTTTGTAAGCTCATTTTCCCACTGCAGCCTGTACTGGCGATAGTCCCTCCATCAGTGAGAAACCAAGGGAAGGAGCAAGGCTGAAGGCGAAACATTGGGCAGGAAGAATTCTGACCTCATCTTCCACGATGGCAGATGTGCTTCCCCATCCGCTGTTGGCTCGTAACAGCCCACGTTTGTTGAGTGTCTCATTTGTGTGAGGCCCCTGACATAAATCATCTCTGGTCTTCACAGTATGCAGTGCTGCCATGACCACTCCATTTTCTGATGAGAAAACGGAGACTTGCAGTACCTGGTCTTAACTATGCATCAAAGGTGCTGGGGTTAAAAGCCAGAATGGCCCGACTCTGGAGCTCCCAGCTCTCCTGCCACCCCTCCCTGCCTCTCCTGGGGCACTCTTCTGGATTTGGGTCTTATTTCCAGGGAGAAATTCTGAATCTGAAGCCCTGTGCTGCCTGCCTTCACTCCAAATTCCACACATCTGACAACTCCAGAATGAACCAATAATACTCACAGATGCTTTATTCGATGAAGCCAGACACAGGGGGTTTGTCCCACCATGCCCCGAATGTACCCTAGACCGTTGACCTCTCGGTAATTCAGCTTCCCAGGATGGCCCCTCTGCTGGGAATGCCCTTCCTTGTCTCAGCACTTCCCTAAGCCCCTGTGACCAAGGCCACATAGCTCCTAAGTAGCAGGGCTGGAGATAAGCCAGGTTTTTGTGAGTCTAGAATCTAAACTCTTAACCATCACTATATAGAGTCTGTTTTTCACATCAAGAGCCAAAATAAGTAATGGAACAAAGGATTTAAATAGCTAATACACTTCAGAGGAAGTAGAGGTTAAAATTTAACAGTAATCAAACGAAAGAAGGTTTAAACAACAAGGCCCAGTTTTGTGCCTATTAAATGAACAGAAATGATAAAAACAGCCAGTGGCAGTGAGGTTTTGATGGCACAAGCCCATTCATTCACACGTTGCTGGTAAATCTATAAACTGGAATCATCCATTTGAAAAGCAGTTGAGTAACGGTCAAAGACCATGAATGCAAACAATATGAATGCTCAACAGAGTATAGGAATGGTTAACTAAATCAGCGCATACCAACTAGAAAGAATACTGAGCAGCCACAGAGACGATCATTATGAAAACACATGGCTAAGTGCTTGTAGTCAGTATTAGATGAAGCATCTCAGACACCTGCATGTACACCCTGTGTCTGTAACTCTGTAATGTGTGTCTGTTCAAGTTTCTTCAGGGGTACAGGGACCTTACTTATCTTGTTCATGTCTGAGTCCCTAGCACCTAGAAACACGCCGGTATAAAACAGGCCTGTAATAATAAATGCTTATGGAAAGAATGAACATGTGGACGGAAACACAAAACAATGATATTCAAAAGGAATAGCTCCTGTGATCCCTGAAGAGATGCTCAGCTCAAACTGCACCACTTTCCTGGGAACCCTCTTGTCCACAGCCAGCCTCCCTCCTCCAAGTAGTTTTTACCTATATCACTCACTTATGGCCAACCCCTGATCTGGGGAACCCAACTCACAGCTCCCTGCTACTTTTAGCTAAGATGGTAACTCCTGCTTCCTACAAAATAATTAGTGCAAGTTTTCAGGAGAGATTGTGTAAAATACACCAACATTTTAAGCACAGCTAAAGTGGTTATTATTTTTCTTTATACTTTCCTATCATTTCTAAATGTCTTACAATCTATATCATGTTTATTATGGGAAAAATCTAGTAAATATTCAAAATGTTCTTTTCTACTTAATAAAATATATGTGAGCATTTTCACACACCATCAAATGTCCTTCTACAACCTTATTCTGATTGGTTCTATTATATTCCACTGTATAAATGTACACTGTGCCCTAATTAAACTAACTTTGGACATTTATGTTGTTTCCCTAAAAAAATATGCATCATAACAAATACTGCGATTTGTTTGTAACAGCAATGCTGGGAACAATCTAGTTGTCCATCAGGACGGGACTGGAAAAGCAAAATATATCTACAGGGTGGAATATTATACAGCTGTTAAAAGGATGCAGCTCCACATGTGCTCATAATCGTTAACACCTATCTTATGTAAGATGTGCCAGGCACTGTTCTATGTACTTTACGTACATTTACTCATTTAATACTTATGGTAATCCTATGCCTAGGAGGCAAGGACTATCATTATACTCATTTTATAGATGAAGAAACGAAGACCCAGAGAAGTTAAGAAACTTGCCCAAGATAACATAGCTAGTAAATAGTAGAGTTTGTTCAAACCTAGGTGGTCTGTGCTCTCAACCTGTGCACCATATTGCTTATTGATAATGGAGCACACACTGAGATACAGTATATGAGAAAAACAAGGTACAGACAGTAGCATGCTATGTGCATCTAGCATGCTACCATAACCCCTAAACACAAAATTAAATAAACAAAATAAAAAACACATGTATGTGTATATTCTTATGTGTACAAAGAGTACTTCTGGAAATATTTATAAGTAACTGGTTGTCCTGTAGGAGAGAAATTGGGAAAATAGAGGACAGAATGGGAGGGAGAGGAAGGAGTATGATTTTTCCCTCTATTCCCTTTTGTATTCTTTGAATTTTGTATCATGTATTAAAATAATAATTCTGTATAATACATTATTTTAAGTAAAAATTTACAACACCCAAAATAATACTGCAGTGAGCATCAGTGTACATAATATTTATGCACACTGGATTATTCCCTTAGAAGAAATTCCTAGAAGCGTAATGGTTGAGACCAAAGTCTTTGGAAAAAATGTCATTCCACTTGATACCTAGGGACAATCTGCCACCTAGGAAGGCAGTGCCAATATGCACTCCCACCCACGGGGCATTCCACTAAAGCTGTGCCCACAGGAACACTGATGCCAAGACAGAGATTTAAACAGCCTTCACCAATCTGAAAGGTGAAAAGTGAAACTCACTATTGCTTCAATTTGCATTTCTTTGATTGCCATCCAAGTTCTACAATCTCTTGTATGCTTTTGGGCCATTTCTATTAATACTTCTTTTGAGAACTGTATTTATATATATATATATATATATATGCAGATTTTTCTATTTTCTTTCTCTGATTTGTAAGAGTTCACTGGTCACACATCAGAGACGTAACCCTTTGACTGTTCTGTATGTTGGAAATAATGTCTTAGTTTTTAGGCCTTTTACTTTTGTTTATAGCAGTTATGGATGTGTAGAAGTTTTAAGCTTTTAAGAAGTCAAATCTAACAATCTTTTCATTTTAACGGTTCCTTCTACTCTAATAGGATACACTTATTATCCACTTATATTTTCTTCTAGAAATGTCTTTTAAAATAAACATTTAACTATTTGGGGTTTGTTCTGGTACACAGTAGGATATATGAATCTACTCTTTTCCTCCAAAAGTTTAATCAAACATCCTCATATTTATTAGACAATTCATCCTCATACACTGATTTGGGCATTTTGTTTTATTCTATTCTATACTATTTGATTCAATTCTATTCCATTCCCCTGCTTGTGCCAGTAAAACACAGCTTTGCTACTGTAGATTTGTTGTTTTATATTTAATAGTACTAGTCCCCCTTTATTTTTATTTCAAAAAAATAAATAAGTCTAGTCTAACCCTTTATACTTTCAGATGAATGTCAGAGTCACTTTATCAAGTTCTAAAAAAAATACCACTGGGATTTAGTTGCATTAGACTCATAAAATATATATCCACTTATTCTAGTTGATTCTATTTAAAGCAATTAAATAAAGGTTAAAATGAAAAAGTAAAAAATAAAAAAATCTATTTGTTATATCTTAGGCCCAAAAACTGTGCCAAGATTAAGAGTAGCCTTGTTTATTAGCCTAAAATAGATTACTATTATTACAAAATGTTTCATGTAAGCCCCATAGTAACCATGAAGAAAATACCTATAGGAGATAAACAAAAGAAAATGAGAAAGAGCCTTTTACTTTTATTTATAGTTGTTAAGGATGTGCAGAAGTTTTAAGATTTTAGGAAGTCAAATCTAACAATCTTTTCATTTTAAAGGTTCCTTCTCACTGTAATATATTTACTATCTACTTATATTTCCTTCTAGTAAATATCTTTTAAAGTGAACATCAAAGCATGTCACTATAAAAAATTAATGAAGCACAAAGGAAGACAGAAAGTGAGGAAAGAAGGGAAAAGAACTACAAGATAGAAAACAATGATCAAAATGGTAATATTAAGTCCTCTCCTATCAATAATTACTCTAAGCATAAATGGATTAAACTCCCCAATCAAAAGACATAAAGTGGCTGAATGGAGAAAAAAAGCAAGATCCAATTATATGGTGTCTAAAAGAGACTCCTTAGATTTAAGAATATGCATAGACTAAAAGTGAAACGACGGAAAAAGATATCCCATGCAAATGGTACCAAACAGAGCGGGGTGGCCATACTTATATCAGACAAAATAGACTTTAAGTGAGAAGCTGTCACAAGAGACAAAGGACATTATATAATGATAAAAAGGTCAACTCCCCAGGAAGATATTCAAACATCAGAGCACCAAAATATATGAAGCAAACACCGATAGAACTAAAGAGACAAAAAGACAACAACACAATAGTAGATTTCAAAGCCCCATTTTCAATAATGGATAGAACATCTAGATGGAAGATCAATAAAGAAACAGAAAACTTGAATGACACTACTGAGACCCAAATGGATCTAAGAGACACATACAGAACATTCCACCCAACATCAGTAGAATACACAGTCTTTTCAAGCATCTGCAGAACATTCTCCAGGGTAGATCACATGGTAAGTCACAAAACAAGCCTTAAAAAATGTAAGAAAACTGAAATCATATCAAGGATCTTTCCTGACCAAATGGAATGAAACTAGAAATCCATAGAAGGAAAACTGGAAAATTCACAAATATGTGGAAATTAAACAACACATTCTTGAACAGCCAATGGGTCAAAGATGAAATCAAAAGGGAAATTAGAAAATATCTTAAAACAACCTAAAACAAAAACACAACATTACCAACACTTATGGGATGCAGCAGAAACAATATAGATTGAGTATCCCTTATCGAAATGCTTGGGACCAGAAGTGTTTCAGATTTTGGATTTTTTTCAGATTTTGGAATATTTGCATTATAACAGTTGAGTACCCCTAATCTGCAAACTGAAATCAGAAATGTTCCATGAGCATTTCCTTTGAGGATCATGTTGGTGCTCACATGTTTCAGGTTTCAGATTGTGGAATTTTGGATTAGGGATATTCAACCTGTACTAAAAGAGCTGTTTATAGCAGTAAATGCCTTCATTAAAAAATAAGGAAGATACCAAATAAACAACCCAACTTTAACCTTCTTTAACAAAACTAAGCCCAAAGTTAGTAGAAGAAAGGAAATAATAAACATAAAAGTAGAAATTAATGAAATAGAGAGTAGAAAAAGAAAAAAATCAATGAAACTGAGTAGGCTTTTTTGAAAAGACCAACACAACTGAAAACTTTTAGCTAGACTAAGAAAAAAAGACTTAAAGTCAGAAATGAAAGACATTACAACCGATAACACCTTTCGTACCACATAGAAATCTCTAAGACATACACCAGGGACTGCACGTTTTTGGGCAAACTGCACGTTATTTAAATCATCATAACTACAGTGAAAAACGAGAAAACTCGTGAGCAGTCCTTAACAGATGACACGCGAAACAGGAGAAAACTCGTGAGCAGTATGAAAGGTGATAACATAAAAATAAAAAAGATTATAGGAGACTACCAGGAACAACTACATGCCAACAAATTGGATAACCCAGAAGAAACAGATACGTTCCTAGACATATACAACCTACTAAGACTGAATCATGAAGAAACAGAAAATTTGAACAGAACTATAACTAGCAAGTAAATTAAATCAATAATAAAAAAACTTTCCAACAAAGAAAAGCTCAGGACCAGAGGGCTTCACTGCGGAATTCTAAAAAGCACCTAAAGAAGAATGAATGCCCATTCTTTTCAAACTTTTCCAAAAAATTGAAGAGGAGGGAACATTTCCTAACTCATTCTATGAGGCCAGCATTACTCTGATACCAAAGCCAGACAAAGACATTACAAGAAATGAAAACTATAGGCCAATATCCCTGTATTAGTCTGTTTTGAGTTGCTATAAAGGAAATACCTGAGTCTGGGTAATTTACAAAGAAAAAAGGTTTATGTGGCTCACGATTCTATAGATTATACAAACATGGCACCAACATCTGCTTCTGGTGAGGGCTTCAGGGAGCTTCCAATCGACAGAAAGTAAAAGAGCAGCAGGTGTGTCACATGGTGAGACAAGGAGCAATATAGGGAGGAGGTGGTGCTAGACTCCTTTAAACAATCAGCTCTCCTGTGAACTAATAAATTGAGAACTCACTCATTATCACTGGGAGAGGACCAAGCCATTCATGAGGTATCCACCTCTATGACCAAAACACCTCCAACCAGGCTCCACCTCCAACATTGGGGATCCAATTTCAACATGAGATTTGGAGAAGCCAAACATCTCAACCATATCAATTCCCAATGAATACAGATGCAAAAGTTCTCAACCAAATACTAGGAAACTGCATTCAATAGCACATTGAAAGGATCATACAACATGACCAAGTGGGATTTATCCATGGGATGGAAGGATGGTTCAATATATAAAAATTAATCAACACAGTATACTACATTAACAGAATGATAAAAACCACATGATCATCTCAATAGAGGCAGAAAAAGCATTTGTGACAGAATTCAATAGCTTTTCATGATAAAAACATTCAACAAACTAGGAATAGAAGGAAACGACCTCAACATAATAAAGGCCCACAGCTAACATCATACCCAATGGGGGAAAACTGGAAGCTCACATATGGCTCTATGATAAGAAGCAAGGCAAGGATGCCCATTCTTGCCACTTCTACTCAACATGTTACATACTAATAAGTATTAGTAATAAGTTTAGCCTTAGGCAAGAAAAAGAAATAAAAGGCATCCAAATAAGAAAGGAAGAAATAAAATTATTGCAAATGACATGATCTTATATGTAGAAAACCCTAAAGATTCCACAAAAATGGTATTGAGAATAAATGAATTTGGCCAAGTTACAAAATCAACATACAAATATCAGTTGTGTTTCCATACACTAACAAGGAACAATCCAAAAAGGAAATTAAAAAAAAAGTCTCACTTGTAAGAGCATGAAAAAGAATAAAATACTTAGGAATAAACTTAACTAAGGAAGTAAAAGACTTGTACACTGAAAACTAAAAAACACCACTGAAAGAAATTAAAGAAGACCTATATAAATGGAAAAACATTCTGTGTTCATTGAAAGGAAGACTTAATATTGTTAAAATGTCCATACTATCCAAAGCAATCTACGGATTCAGTATAATCTCTATCAAAATCCCAGTGGCATTTTTTTTTGAGGAATAGAAAAAATAATCCTACAATTCATAATTCATATGGAGCCACAAAGGACCCTGAATAGCCAAAACAATCATGAGAAAGAACAACAAAGCTGGAGGCCTCACACTTCCTGACTTCAAAACTTATTACAAAACTATAGTAATTAATACAGTATGGTACTCGCATAAAGACAGACATGTAGACAAGTAGAACAGAATAGAGAGCCCGGGCATATAAGCTCTAATGATCTTTGACAAGGGTGCCAAGACTACATAATGGGGAAAGGACAGTCTCTTCAACAAATGGTGATGGGAAAATACAAATAACTGAAACTGGACTCTTATCTCACACTGTAAGCAAAAATCTATTCAAAATGGATTAAAGACTTAAACATAAGACCTGAAACTATAAAACACTTAGAAGAAAACATCTAGAAAAAAACATGGGGGAAGCTTTATAACACTGGTCTTAGCAATGATTTTCTTGAATATGACACCCAAACCATAAGCAACAAAAGCAAAAATAGATAAGTGGTACTACATCAAACTAAAAAGCTTCTTTGCAGCAAAGGAAATAATCAACAAAGTGAAAAGGCAACCTACAGAATGAGAAAAAAATATTTGCAAATCATATATCTGATAAGGGGTTAATATTCAAAATATATAAGGAAATCTTACAACCCATAGCAAAAAACACCAAATAACTTGATTAAAAAATGGGCAAAGGACTTGAACAGATACTTCTCCAAAGACACACAAATGGCCAACAGGTATATGAAAAGATACTTAACATATCATTAATCATCAGGGAAAGACAAATAGAAACCACAATGAGATATCACTTCCAACCTGTTAAGATGGCCGTTACATAAAAATCAAAAAACAAAAACAAGTTTTCCTAGCATGTGGTGACTACACAATGGGGAAAGGATAATCTCTTCAAAAATGGTGATGAGAAAATGCAAATGAATGAAACTAGAATGAAGCCCTTGTGTACTGCTGGTGGGAATATAAAATGGTACAGCAGCTATGGAAAACAGTATGGAGGTTACTCAAAAAATTAAAAGTAGAACTAACATATGATCCAGCAATTCTACTTCTGGGTATTTATCCAAAATAAGTGAAAACAGGATCTTGAAGAGTTATTTGCACTCCATATTCATTGCAGCCATTATTCACAATTGCCAAAAGGTTGAAGCAACCTAAATGTCCAGCAATGGATGAACGGATAAAGAAAATATGGTACTAATATATACACACAATGGATTATTCAGCATTAAAAAAGAAATTTTGACACATGCTACAACATGGGTGACCCTTGAGGACATTATATTAAGAGGAATAAGCCAGTCACAGAAGGGCAAACACTACATGATTTCACTCGCATGAAGTATCTCAAGTAGTTAAACTCATAGAAGCATAAAGTAGAATGGGGGGAGAGGGAAATGAGGAGTTGCTGTTCAACGGGTACAGAGTTTCAGTCATGCAAGACGAAAAAGTTCTAGAGATCTGCTGTAAAACAATATGCATACAGTTAACAAGACTGTACTGTTCACTTAAAAATTTGTTAAGAGGGCAGATTTCACGTTATGTGTTTTTTTACTAACATAACACGTTATGTGTTTTTTAAAAAAAAAAAAGAGTGGCCCTGTAGGGAAGGCACAATTGCTGATGAGAAAATGCCTGCTGCATGGTGCCAATGGCTCACCTGCCCAACCTTATGCACGCTTCACCACGTACAGATACACTGAGTATCCTTTCTCTGAAATGTTTGGGACTAACCAGAAATTGTTCAAATTTCGGATATTTTTGGATTTTGGAATATGTACAGATATATAATGAGATATCTTCAGGATGAGACCCAAGTCTAAATGCAAAATTCATTTATGTTTCATATACACCTTATATACATAGCCTGAAAGTAATTTCATATTTCATATGAAATACTATATACATATATATATGTATATGTATTCTTTTTTTGAGACAGAGTTTTGCTCTGCACCCCCAGGCTAGAGTGCAGTGGTATCATCATAGCTCACTGCAACCTCAAACTCCCGGGTTCAAGCATTTCTCCTACCTCCGCCTCCCGACTAGCTGGGACTATAGGTGCGTGCTACCATGTCCGGCTAATTTTTTCCTGTTTTCTGTAGAGAAGGGGTCTCACTCTAGTTCAGGCTGGTCTCAAACTCTTGGCCTCAAGCAATCCTCCTGTCTTGGCCTCCCAGAGTGCTGGGATCACAGGTGTGAGCCACTGCACCTGGCCCCATACAATATTTTAAATAATCTTGTGCATGAAACAAAGTTTTGACTTTGATCTATCACATGAGGTGAAGTGTGGCATTTTCCACTTGTGGCGTCGTGTCGACGCTCAAAAAGTTTTGGATTTCAGAGCATTTCTGATTTTGAATTTTTGGATCAAGGATGCTCAACCTGTACCATTGGCCAAGAAGTGAAGCACCTAGACTTTGCCCAAGCATCCTTGGGCACAGCAACTAAGTGATAGAATTGGAATTTGAACTCAGGTTGTTGGATTGCAAAGCTTATAGTTTTTTGCCCTCTGTCATTATGACTAATACCCCATGGGATATCTTCCCCACTCCCTCTGGCCTGTAAGTGATCCAAGCCAGAGCAGGGCGGTTGAGGGGATGGTTCATTCCCGGCTCACCATTGCCTAACACTGGGCACTGCAAGTATCCTCTAGATAATGAATGTAGTTGCTTCTTATTCTTACTTATCTGTAGACAGAGGCCACAATTCAATAACAAAATTCCACAAAAAATTGCCATGATTGGGTCAAACTTCTTCCCACAATGTTTAGAATTATTCATTAAAACTGTAAGCTAGTTGACCCAGAATATTTTACTTCTATGTTGGTTCTAATATGAAAATGTGACCCTATCTACATTTTGCTCTCTATCTAGTCACTCCAAAAATTGGTTCAAAGCTGAATAAAGGAATAACCACCTCAAATCATGCCTCAAGAGTCCTCAATAATCTTTCTCAAAGAACTGACATCACCTAAGCCAAAAGAAAAATTAATTCCTTAATAAATAATTTATTTGATAGCATTGACACGTGGTCCCTGAGGGGGGCAGGAATGAAAAACATAACAGTGTTTCTTGCGTGGGCTGGAAAACTATGATCTTATCACCTACCATAGTGTTGCTCTCAGTTCCCTGGCATGCCTCTGAGGATGGTCTCCTCCTAACTCCTACTACTCTGCTCATCTGGGCACTTCTAGTCTTAGCCCCACTTAGTTGTGTGGTACCTTTTAATTTCCCTTCATCAGCTGATCTGCTGTCTCCTCTGTAACTTTCCCATGGCCTCAAAGACCTCTCCCCAGCTACCACTGGTCCTCCTCTGGTCGTCCCAAGTAGCAGGACTAGCAGCCCCAAAAGGGCAGTGGACCCATCCAACACTTGCTTATTTAGTGTCTACTATGTGTCAGGTGGTGTTCCAAGTACTGGCAAATAGAGTAGAGATCACTTACAAACATCTCTGCCCTCACTGAGCTCACGCTCCAGTGGGAAGAGATAGACAGACATGTAAAATATGGAGTATGTCATATCTTGAGAAGTGTGGTGCATCAAAGCAAAGCAGGGCGGAGGTTAAAGAGTGGTGTGATGTATGTTATTTTAAATAGGGTGTTCAGGGAAGACCACACTGACAAAGTGACATCTGAGCAGAGGTCTGAAGGAGGTGAGAGCGAGTCTTCCGGGGAAGAGCATTCTAGGCTGAGAGTAGCAGATGCCAATACCCCGAGGTGGGGCATTCTTGCTATGTTCCAGAACAGGGAGGGGGCCAGTGTGGCTGCAGTGGAGTGAGCGAGGGGCAGTGGTAGAAAAGGTGGTCCGTGGTCAAGGGCCAGGTCAGGTAGGGGCTGCAGGCCACTGGAAGGACTTGGCTTTTCCTCTAGGTGACACAGGAAGGTTGTGGTTAGAATATTCCATAAAATGGCAAGCTTATGACAGAAATTAAATAAAGCTACGTAGGGCCAAATCAGGACCTGTAGCGTCACCAACCCTGAGGATCACTCCTGGCTTTCTGTGTTGGAGAACTGTCACTCCTGCGAGAAACGTGCTTCACAACTGGCTCATCTCTCCACCTCCCCTTCTCCCATCCTGACACACATCCTCCCCTGGACTCTGCACGTACCCAACCCAGTATCCCTTCTGTGATGTCACCCCACCCGTACCTGTCTGTCAGCACCTGCTCTGTCCCCAGGACTGGATATATAATTTGCAGGACCCAGTGTAAAATGAAAACACAGGGCCCCTTGTTCAAAAAGTCAGAATTTCAGGATGATAACAGCAGAGTATTAAACTAAGGGTAAGACCTCTACAGGGCACAGGTTGCTAACCCATGAAGCCAGCCGTGTTTACTCCTGTTCTACCTGAGAAGGTAGGTGAAGGCAAGGCCCTGTGAACGTGGGCCCCACCCCCTCCAACACGCCCCAGTGGGAGGTGAAGGGTAATTGCTACCATTGCTGCATTCTAGGAAGGGCTGAATGAATCTGGGTGGAGGACACAGACAAGCCCAGGAACCACTGTTGAGAGGGCATGCCTTTTACAGGACAAGGACAGCTTCCAGGAAAGGGAAACCTATGCCCCAAAAGGAGGGCTAACCAGAAATGTCTCCTGAGTGCCTCCTTTTTATTGAACATTGAAGGAAAGACACAACAATGGATGGTGCAGGCAAATATTCAGTGTGGTCAACCAAGGCTTCCCTTGAGCAGGGCAGTCTTCCCAGAGAGGTGGGACTGCAGCTGAGCAGGGAAGGATGAACAGAGGGGATAGGGATGGATGTTTACATGGGAGAAATGGAAAGTTACAATGTGTTTGGAAGGCAACAAGGAAGCCAATTGGGCTGGTGGCAGAGAGGTACCACCTGGTGGGGAAGACCTTAGCCTGAAGGCAGTGGAGACAGCAGTGGTGGTGGTCGGTGAATGTTTTGAGGAGGGTCAGGGACAGGATGAGAGATGTGCTCTTAGAAGACTTGTCTTGTAGTGTATGAAGGACAGACGGCAGACTCAGATCCCCATCTAAGGAGAAGACATGCTGGTGAGTGCAGGGAGTGAGAGCCTACCAAGATTAGCTGGGTAGAGCCTTCCTACCATCAGCAGGCAGTGGGTCTGTACAGATGGACAGACATGAGAGAAGGTTTATATGTACATTACCAAGCAAGCAACAACAAATAAGAGAACTGTACATCCCTGAGACAAAGTTCTCTGGCAGGATGCCCCGAACCATGTGCATCCCACAGAATACCTAATTTTAGAAACCAGACTGGAACTTGGCTGACCAAAATAAACCTGGCCCCAAATATTTACTTTTGTCATTATTTTTCTGTTGTGGCGTTAGGAAGATCAATATAAGCCTCAGGACATTTTACATGTTACCTGCCAGGATAATTTCTTAGGGTGCCCTCTTATACACCCTTGCTAGAAAAGCTGGCAATTATATAACAAGGGAGTCTCCAAGCGAAAGTAAAAGCTTTTGGCATTGTACACATCACTGTTTTTCCATCTCTCAAATATGAACTCTGCACTTCATAACCCTTTGATTTCCTTTTCACATGGATAAACAAGTCTTCATTCGTGGGACAGCAACCATAAGGAACAAAAGAGCAAATGGTAGGCCTAGAGAAATTCATTTTCCTAATGTAAACCAGACACCGAGTAGTCTTCTCTCTTTAGGCCAAATAATGGAAAAAGCTTTAGTATGAATCATAATGAACTCTGAATGCCTACCTCGAGAATTCAGGACAAAGAAAACCTCACCTTGGACTAGTTTGAATGCCATACGGCAAGAAGCCTGTTGTCCTTGTTCCCAGTTTTCAAACACAGAAACTCTTCTGTTTCATTTTAACAAGAAAAGAGTAAAATAGAAGAGTTTATGCTTGAGACAGTCGGACTCAAACAGGCATCATCTCTAACGCATACACACAGATGTTTTCAGATTAATTTTGAAAATGTCATCAAATCCTATGGTTGTTTGTGTTATTCCCTTCCTGCTTTTATAGTTTTCTGATAGCCTAAATGAATGATTTAATATTGTTTGAATTTTGTATTGTTTATAAGTATGTTGTTTCATTTAAAAAAATAGAGAAAAGCAAGGAATACTTAGAAGGCTTGTTTGTATTAACTAGCTAACAGTTTAATAATTCAGATGGAAATATGCATGTTAAAATGTCACTATCAACAGCTTGTAGTTTTTAACTGTACAATTTGAATTCCCCTAAGAGTATGGCTTGATAAAAATGGTTTTAAAGAAATGTTATAAAGTTATTTGTTTCTTAACCAGGAATTTTCTAGGATATGATATCTTTATAAATGGAAAAATATTTAAAAATGACCCCGAGAAACCTCTCTAGATAAAATTGCATAAACCACATATTTCAAAATAGACACCACAGGTTGGGGACTGAACATGGAATAAGAAGTACCATGTGATTCTTCCTACACAGAGTTCCACTCTGCCAAGGAGATCAGGTATTTTAAGAACACACTAGAACTATCAGTTGGAATGGCAGTTCTCTGGAAGTCTTCATAGCATTTTCAAGGTTTCCCAAAGGAAGAGCTCAAGTCTCCTGTCTCCAGCTGACTACTTCAATGTCATTCCAAGAACACCAGAAACGCAGACACCACCCTCAGCTTTCCTCCTGTAGCCCCCACAGCCGGGCAGACACCAGGCCCGGGCTCTTCTCCCCATCTGCTCAGCAGTCATCCTGGCCCACGCCACCGTCCCTCCTTCCCTGGGACCTTTGCAATAGTCTGACTGATTCCAGGTCTCTCTCTCCCCCCCAACCCCCTTCCAGAGTGATCTTTCCTGAAACATGGGTGTGGTTAGCCTCTTTTCCTGCTTGTAGCCCCTGACTCTACATGGCTCAGGTTGGGTTGCTGTAATGTTACACGAGATAAAGGGACCGGTTTCATGGAAGACAATTTTTCCACAGACAGGGGGTGCAGGGGTATGGTTTTGGGATGATTCAAGTGCATTACATTTATTGTGCAGTCAAACCTCTCTGCTAATGATCTGTATTTGCAGCCATTCCCCAGCGCTAGCATCACTATCTCAGCTCCACCTCAGATCTTCAGGCATTAGATTCTCATAAGGAGCGTGCAACATAGACCCTTGCATGCGCAGTTTACGGTAGGTTTTGAGTTCCTATGAGAGTCTAATGATGCCTATGATCTGACAGGAGGCGGAGCTTATGCAGTGATGCAAACAATGGGGAGCGACTGTAAACAGAGATGAAGCTTCGCTGGCCTCCAGGTGTGTGGCCGGGTTCCTAACAGGCCACAGACCAGTAAGGTCCACAGCCTGGGGGTTGGGGACTGCAGCCCTGAAGTTACCAAAAGCACTGCAGTAATTAGGTGAAAGTGGAAGCATGATCATAAACCAGATGCTATTCTTCCCTAACAAAAGACCACGTTTTGAAAATCCTACTCTTTAGGAGGATGTTTCTGCATTGAAAATGTCATTAGTGCCTGGCCCTTCGCCACCTGCAGGCCCAAGTGAAGAGGGGGTCTGCATTCCTCCTTCAGGGCACCTGGCAGTGCCTCTCTAGTCCCCCATCCTGGTGTTATACAAACCATCAGGGCATATGTTCCACAGCCTGGGGAAACACAGCTGACCTGCCGGGAAACAGCTGCAGAACTGTGTGCAGAACACACCAAAGTGGCCCATTAAAAGTGGGAGAACTGTTTCCGTCTTAAGCAGCTGCAGCAGCTCACACTCCTGCTTCCAGCACCAGACAACTCAACTCTGGAGAGAGCTGCCCACACGGTGCTCAGTCTCACCGAGACCTGGTGCACACGAGGGCACATTCCATCCGCTGGAAGGAAGGTCTTGGGGATGTCACCTCTGGCAACAGGCCAGGCCAGCTCAGCCCCTAAGACAGGGTACCCTCGCATATCCTCAAAGACCTCAAGCTGGGATCACGAATCCCCATGTTTCATCTAGAAACTGTTCCTCTGAACAATTCCTTCCGCCCTATGGTAAGCTGAATAATGCTTTTCCCCAAAGATAGCCATATCCTGATCCTAAGAACCTGTGAAAGTTACCGGCTATGGCAAAGAGAACTTGCATATTTGATTAATATAAGGATCCTGAGATGGGGAGATTATCCTGGACTATCTAGATGGGCCCTAAATGTAATCACAAGAGTTCTTATAAGAGGGAACCAAGAAGGTCAAAGAAGGAGGAAGGAGATGTGAGGTGTAAGAGGCTGGAGTGAGGTGAGGAAGGGGTCATGAACCAAAGAATGCAGGCGACCTCCAGAAGCTGGAAAAGGTAAGGAAATAGATCCTTCCCTAGAGCCTCCAGAAGGAACCAGCCCTGCCAACACTGTCACTTTAACCCAGTGAGAATGATTTGACTTCTGACCTACAGAATTGTAAGAGAATAAATTTGTGTTGTTTTAAGCCATTGGGTTTGTGGTGGTTTTACACAGCAGCCATAAGAAACTAACGCAAGCCTCCAGCAGAGACCTAGAGAAGGAACCACCCCAGGGCTTCCACAGCTTCCCATCTTTTTAAAGGAGCTCTCTGGCCTCCTGACGCTAGCCAGCACCCCTCTCCAACTAGCCTGTGGCATCTTCACTTGGCTCACTTGGGCAAACCAAAGTTCCTTCTCTGTCTCCCCCAGGGCCTTGCCAAGCACAACTCCTAGAACCCAGGAGAAGCCCCTGGGACAGATGCCGATGGAGACACCATTGTTTCCAGGAAGGGGAGCCCCGGACCCCTCTCCCATGCCATCCCTGCCGACCCTTCTACCTGCTAGCCAACTCTCCAGCTCTGTGAACTACAGCCTTCCACCAAGTCCTCAACTTCTCTAGGACCTGGTTTGGGACGAGAAATAACCTACTGTCATTAAATAATCCTTCCCAGAAATGACCCTCAACACGCACCCCACCTATTTCCTATTCTGGTTTCTACCCCACACTTCACTTTTAAAATAAAGATGGAGGTGAAAATATATTCAGAGAATCTGTCCTTCTGTCACATTGTGTTAACAATCAACCTGAGGCAAAAATCCCAATACTGTTTTCCTAGAGAAGGGAAAGTTTTAGATTCTCTGTTGAGGATACTGCTCCGAATGTTCCACGGCGAGGGGTGCCCTCAACGCAGTTTCCTAAGACAGTCCATGGGGAAGTGTCTTCTATAGTAAACCACAGCTCCCAAACTTTACAGTATCAATGGATACATTTAATTTAAAAAGTAACTCTTACAAGGTCACCTAATATAAAACACTAAAAGCTGAGAGGATCTGCTGTGTGTGCTGGGGTCTGGGGCCGGAGGAACTGTATAGGATCCACTCGGCCCACAAGGGATTCTCAGAGCCATCTGAAAACCACTATTCCACAGAATCTAATTTTTATATGACATATAATCTTTTTAATGATAAATAATCTCATTGCCACAAGCTCTATTACAATTAAAGGCAAACGCTACTCCCTACAACATCCCTTAGCATCTACTCTTATCACACTGTGGGGCCTGTTT
Organism: Cheirogaleus medius; assembly: GCA_008086735.1. NCBI lineage: Eukaryota > Metazoa > Chordata > Mammalia > Primates > Cheirogaleidae > Cheirogaleus > Cheirogaleus medius. The sequence goes on along the minus strand of VBSM01002035.1, from coordinate 596,870 downwards.
CCCCTTCTAGAATAGAAGAAGGGGAGGAGGGGAAATAACGTTTTCTTCCTGACTTGGACCCAGCTTCCAGCAGAGGGCCCAGATCACACATAGTCCTCAATGTCTGCTCTGTGAATGAATCAAATTGTTTCCAAGCTCCAGGCATTGTCCTTTATTTAAGCCGATATTGGAAAGAAATAAAAAACAAAACTCTACCTCAATTAAAGAATACAATCCCTTACTGTAAGGCAAATATATAAGTGTTGCTCTCCTCAGATGAAGTCTGTGATCATATTATATCAAGAAAACACATGATGGGTATATACAAACATAATGAGTGAGATGCGCAACGTTTGGGGGATGGTCACGCTTGAATCTCTGACTCGAGAGGGGAGAGGGGCATGGGCAATATACGTAACCGTAATATTTGTACCCCCATAATATGCTGAAATAAAAAAAAAAAAGAAAACACATGATGGGAGAACCATTATGAGAACCAACTGATATGAAAACAGAACGTGACTGGAAGGACAGAATGAAAGTAGAGTTCTCTGGAAATGTCCGTTCAGGTGACAATCCTACAGACTAGGGGGCTCCACGAAATACACTAAATGCAAGAAGGCATAGGGACTATTTCACAGGAGGCCCCAAGGACCCCAGCTTGTCCGGAGCAGACACAGAGACTTCCAAAGCTGGCAAAGGCCTTGGCTTGATGAGACAGGCAACAGGGACCCTAAAAATTAGACTTCAGGGAAATCCCTGAAACACAGATTTTTTTAGTTCCTTAATAAAGACGTGGAGCAATGATCTGCATGATAACAGAGTTGGTTAGAGGCAGGAGAATGTAACTTAGGTTGAGGTACTGAGGCCTGTTCTCTTATTGAATGAGCAACTATGCATGTAACTGGGTATATTTAGCACGTGGCCCCCTGTGGCACCCTTCTGCATATTTCCGGTTTCTTCCCTGCCTCTGCTTCTGCTCCTCACTCCCCTCACTTAGTTAGTATTCCCTCAGGCCTTCCTTTATCCCCTACACATTCCTACCTTTTAAGTACTAGTTCTATGAAAGTTGGAAATTCTTTCCTGAAAATTCTAACCCATACTTCTCTTCCCTAATTTGTACCATGCCCTTGGGCCCTTGGCTCATCTAGCTCTTTTCTCCAATGTCTGCTGTCAAACACAATAGCAATAAATGTTGTACTTTGCTCATCCATGTATTATTCAATACCATATCCCCAGTGTCTGGACACTCAAATTAAGGTTGAATGAACCAAAGAATGAAGGTTTCATTGCTTCTACCATGGCTGTGGCTGACAGTGGGAACCGTCTGATGCTTCCTTTACCCCCCTCTGAAAGTTCTAAATAAAAATTTGATGACTCAGTGACACTGTGTACTAAATGGAAACATTTAATAGTGAAACTACATCAGTACATTGTGGTCTGGCATTTGCTGTAAGGCTACATTTTCAACTAGATGGCATCAAACTAATCAGGTCTAAATTTATTCATCTATATTGGGATATAATTTAGGACAACTTATCAGCAGATAATTTTCTAAATAATTACAGTGTAAGTGTCTAACACTTTAGGGCAAAAGATGTGTCATAAATATTAAACAGAATATATAAATGCTTCTTTACTTTTCATTTGTATATAAACCAGAGGGAAAGTTCACTTTACATTAGCAAGATTATTGATACCCCCACTAAGTTTTATCTTAAAAGCTATAAATACGTAAGTGCAAACATGTATCTTCTCTGTTACTCAACTGTGAGCTCCTGAGGGAAGGGACTGAGTCCTTGTTCTGTACCTCTTGCATTTGTCCTTCCTTGTACTGTGCCCCAACCCTCACCTAGGCATAGGACCTTGGTGCTCAGTTAAGTGTCTGCTGAACAAATGAATGTGTGTACTACCTATTCCAAGAATTATTCTGCCCTTTTCACCTACAAAGCAATGGGCACCAGCACAAGGTCACTGGGAGGTTCCTTATACCTTGGACTCTAGAAAGATAGGAAGTTGGAGAAAAACTGTAGCATCTCGGTGGAGTAGAAAGAAGCAGGACACCCAGGTACTATCCAAACTTAGCCAGTGACTCATGGAACCCAGAATGTTGATGTCTCCTCTTGGGCTTCTGTTTCTCTAACTCTGATCCCATCTTGCACCCCCTGTACTCCTGCCTCCCTGCCAAGAGAGTTGTGCAGACAAACAAGGAAGTTTACAGGAAAAGTACTTTGTATACTATAAAGCACTACATTTGTTTTCTAGGGCTGCCATAACGAAGTACCACAAACTGGGTAGCTTAAAACAACAGAAATGTATCGTCTCACAGTTCTGAAGACTGGAAGTGTAAAATCAAGCTGTTGGTAGGGCCAGGTCTCTTCCTAGCCACTTCCTAGCTTCTAGTGTTTGCCAGCAATCCTTGGTGTTCCTTGGCTTGTAGATGCATCACTCTGATCTCTGCCTCCATCGTAACATAGCCATCCATCTTCTCCTGTGTGTCTCTGTCTCTGCGTCTCTTCTTTTCTTATAAGGACAACAGTCACATTAGATTAAGGGCCCACCTACTCCAGTCTGACTTTACCTTAACTACATACATTTGCAATGACCCTATTTCCGAATAAGGTCACATTTTGAGGTATTAGGGGGTTAGGACTTCCATATAGCTTTTTGGGGGACACAGTTCAATCCACAGCAAGTATCATGTGAATAAAAGCAACACGTTTAAAAACCACTGAAATAACGTTAGCCTACGTAATTCAGACTAATCTCTCTTATTGAGAACAATGAGAAAAACTAGAAAAATATTTTTAAAATTCTGCTTAAAGTTATGGAGAATTAGCAGGTGATGAAGAATAATGGGGCCAAGATTCCAGATAAGAAAGAAACTCAAAGAAATGAACCTGGAATTTAGGAATATTCATTCTGTAGGAATGCCTGCCTATTCTGGAAGGCAGTGGTACCAGATTGCTGGGGACCCAGGTGCCTACCAGCAGCAAGTATAAATTCTCCCAAAGGGAAGATAACATCATCCAAGGCCTCAGATTATTTCTGTAAGTTTTCATTTATGATGTCTGAAACTCAATAAAAAATAACTAGGTATATGAGATTATAAGACAATATGAATGTACTGTAAATAAAACAACAGGCAATAGGAATGGCTCACAAGGGCTACAAATAAAGGTGTCATCAGCTGTGAAATTTTAAAAAAATATATGCTTAGAGAGTTCAAAGAAGAGATAACATTGAGAAGTTTCTCAGAGAATGAAAAACAAAACAAAAAGAACACAGCAATTCCAGAGCTTAAAATACCTAAAATCCAAGAATTCAATATGGGGGTTTAACAGCAGTTTACTGCTTGTAGAGAAAATTAGTGAATTACATGATAGGTCAAAAGAAAATATCTAGTTTGAAACAGAGAGACACAAGAATAGAAAATAAAGATGAGAGGGTAAGATATATAGGGGATACAGTGAGAAAAACTAATAGATATGCAATTAGAGTCACAGGAGAGAAGAAAGAGAATTAATTGAGCAGAAGACATAATAGGAATGGCTCACAAGGGCTACAAATAAAGGTGTCATCAGATGTGAAATTTAAAAAAAATACATGCATAGAGAGTTCAAATAATTTTCAAAACTGAAGACATCAAGCACAGATTCAAGATCTTAAATGGATTACCCACACACAAAGGATAAATAAAAACAAAACTATATCTAGGCACATCATAGTAAACTGCTCAGTACCAAAGACAAAGAGAAAATCTTAAAAGCAGCCAGGGGGGGGGGGAAAACAGGTTATCATCAAAGGAGTAACAATAAGATTGATAACTGATTTCTTAATGAACATAATAAAAGCGAGAAGACACTAGATTGTCACCAAAATACTGACAGAAAATATCCGAACATTTAAAGAACGGTAATACCAATGTTAAACAAACTCTTAAGACAGAAACAACACCAATCTTCTATTAATATAAACTCTTCCAGAGAACAAAAAAGGCACTTCCCAACTCATTTTATAAATCTAGCCAAACCATGTCACAAAAATCTGATAAGGACATTACAAAAAAGTAAAATTGTAGTAAAAAATCCTTCTCATGAGCAAAATCCTGAATAAAATATTAGAAAAACAAATCCAGAAATATATGAAAATGAAAATATATCACTGGAAAATTAATTTTATTGCAAGAATACAGTCATATTAACAGAATAAAGGGGGAACATCAAATGATCATATCCATTTGATAAAATTCAACATCCATTTATGATAAAACTCCTTATAAAGTAGAACTAGCTAGGAGCTTCCTAAACCTGATAAATGATATTTACAAATACCTATAGCACTCATCATGGTGCATCACTGCCTCTATTCAATATGATACTGGGAAAAATAGGTATAAGGAAAAAAATTCTCATTCACAGAAATTCTGATGATGTGCACAGCAAATCCAAAAAAAATCTTCAGATAAATTTATAGAATCAACTAGTTGGGAGATATAAGGTTACTTTTAAAATATAATAAACATTTAGAAAAGGAAAAAATTTTAAGTTGTAATTTATAGTAACATCAAAATATAAAATATGTAGGAGTAAATCAAAAGATATGTAAGACCTCTACACAGAAAATTCTAAAATATTGTTTGGAGAAATTTTAAAAGTCCATAAGTAAATTGAGGGCTATACCATGCTCATGGTTTTGAAGATTATATACCGTAAAGATGTCAATTCTCCCCAGACTCGTCTATAGATTTCATGCAATCTCAATGAAAACCAAAACCGTTTTTGTCTGTTCATTTTGTGGAAACCGGAAACAGATAAGCTGATTTAAAAATGTATGTGGAAATGCAAAGGACCAATAATACACTTGTTCTGCTAGATACCGAAACTTATTATAGAGCAACAATAATTAAGAAAGTGTCATTTTGGCAAAAGAACTGAAAACACGGCAATGTAATAGAAAGCCCAGAAACAGATTCATCAGAGGGAGACCACTGTTGCTGGATTCCTGGAGCAATATCATCATTCTCTGTGTAATTCCTGACAAGGATCTTCCCCTCTTTGGATCTCTGTTTCTTCATCTATAACATGAAGCAGTAGGACTAAGTCACCAAAATTCTAATTTGAAATCAGAATAAACAGATTAATAAGCATTTGCAGATTGCAGGGTCTCCCCAGTTTTCATTTCCACTTAAAAGCAAGACAATCTTCTAGGAAACCAAACAACATTCCTCTGCTGCTTTCAAGGAAAAAAGCAAAGCAGGGATTTAGCCTTGTGTCCTGCTACCTTCAGATTTTAGTCCAAAATATTCTAGGCAGCCTGAGCATAGATGGTATGGCCCGCTGGGTCTTGCACTGTTTGTTCATTTAGAAGGCATATAAGGTAGTGAGTGAATCAAGTAGACCAAGGTTTTAAAATACTGTTTTTCACTTACATACTTATCAAATTTCTAATCAAACTACTTAAGCTCTCTGAGCCTCAGTTTCCTTATCTGTGTAAGGAAAATTATTGTGAAGATTAAATGGAATAATGCATGTAAAGCACTCGGGACAGTAGCTAGCACACAGTAATTATTTAATAAGTGAAAGCTAATGTTGGTAATATACTGGAGCTGGGTGTTGGGGCATGATGATGATGATGATGAAGACAGCGTAATGGAAATAATAAACTAGCCTTGTGAGGGTTTAGCATATAGTGCCTAATGTGTGACTGATGTTCAATAAATATTAGTGGAATAGAAAAGTTACTAACATACCAGGCTGTCACTAAATCCTTAGAGTCAAGGTCCCCTTGTTTATAACAGCAGTCTCCCTTCAAAATGATAACTGAATTCCCAATACATTTCTGCCCACATTATTACTAAAGATAGGGCTCACTCCCTTGTCCCTAGTGCCACACACACACACACACACACACACAGTCACACCTGGCCTCAGCTAACATCTTTTCCCTTTCTTCCCATCCTGAATACACAGGGCCTCTCTGTGTTGTGTGGGCATCTGCTGCCTGGGTAGCCTGCTGCCTAACACCTACATGGTTTACTGAACCTCACTCTTAACCAGAGACTCCTGAATTCAAACCAACAAAGGCTGGGCACTACAAAGGCTGGGCCCTATTCCAGACCTTACACTTTACTCCTGAAAACACCTGCCTGGAAGGGAGGAGTGGCCAGGGCTGACTGCAAGGAGAACCCCACCTTGAGGGCAGTGAAAGGAGGTTAGGTCCCCTCAGTCCCTCCAAGACACCATAAATCAAGATGCTTTTAAAAATCACAGATGAATATGTTAATCTGTAATTAACTGAAGAGGTTTTCCTAATGACAGTTTTTGACTTGTAAGCATATCAGAATCCTCTCTTCAGTTTATCTGTAGGGAGGGTTACACCTGCCATGCAGGTGTTTAGACAGCTTCCTCATTCTACCTGCTACCCCTCTTCTTGCCCTTCCCAGTAAGAGAATCCAAAAATCTGTCCTGGAGACCTACTAAAATTTTAAAACAAACAAACAAACAAACATTTTTCTCTAATGAGATCTGTTATTTTCCAAAGGTTCTTCTTATTGGATGTTCAGTGGAATTAGAAACAGCTACTTTGTAGCTAATCTAGATACAGACACCTTCCTTACTCCCTCATCCCTCAGCCTTCTCGGTACAAGCTACAGAGCTCTACTTCCGCAAGGCTCTGCCCTCCCACACCTTGCTGGCTCTGCTCTGAATTCTCTCCCAATTCTCGCTGAGTAGCAAAAGGGAAGTCACCACCATGCAGCCTTGACTCAGTTCTGAACTTCCAAATGCACTGCAAGTTGTTGCTCAAAGCTGTGATCTTCCCCCATTTGTACAACCTGAAGAGTACCATCCTCTAACTTAGTATTCATTCACCTTGGCAAACCACACTGGAAAAGCAAACACAGCGGTCACCTGTAATCACATCTAGGGCTCACCCTCCGCTTTGATTTCCTGAGTACAGCAATAAAACAAGTCGATCTTCTGTGAGAACTGTTTTGAAGGAAGCAAGGAATGCAATGGGCATTTAGTGACTCAAATGACCGTACGTGCTCACTTTAAGGTCTGCATCTCTGTTAGCACCCTTCGAATATGGGACGACATCCTCCAATAAATCCATTTACAATCCTAAAGCAGGGGCAGGTGCCTAACTTCCCACAGCAAGGCAGGAGCCTCAACCTTGGAACTGCCAGAGCTTGAGAAGAGCTGTAACCCAGGTCTTCCCTCTGCCAGACAGCAAGGACCACATTCACATGTGGTGAGCTCACACTTTCACCGCCGTCCCTTGGCCCCCACTCTATAGAAAGGAGTAATTCAGCCTCTATGTGCTTCCCTGCGACAAAGGGGCATTTATTTCAGCAGCAAGCAAAATTTTTTCATGGGAAGATTGCCCTGAATTTTAAAAATCAAAGCAGATAAAAAGAAAATATTTATTTTATAATATTTGACAACTTTTTAGAAATACATCTAATATACTCTTAATGCGGATTCCTCATAAATACTATTTCTAATGAGGTAAGAAATTTCACCAAGTTACCTTTAAAATGAATTTCAAGATCTCTGACCAAAAGAATGCAGTCCAGCCTCTGAGAAGCACGTAAGCAAAATCTTCAGACCTTATGCTAATTATTGTGTGGTTACTATGTGGCCTGGAATGCTGCTAATACTTCACTCACATTACCTCATAGAATCTCTCACTCTGAGGTAGTTACTAGTATTCTCCCCATTCTACAGATGAGAAAACCGAAGCCTAGAGACGTTAAGTCACTTGTCCAAAGTCACACAGCTAATAAGTGTCATGGAGCTGGGATGTGAATCCAGGCAGTCTGGGTCCAGTGCTCATGCCTTAACCATTCTTCTTAGAATGTGAGGAGAACAAGAATGTGCGATGCATTCACTTTGTGGGAAATAAAAGTTTAATGTTTAATCAGCATATATTTGCAATCCATTAGCATTAGCTCATGGGCACCACAATCCTGAATTGAAGCAATGGTGACTTGCTGTCCCTTCACTCTTAGCGTCACGGCCCAGCTCAAGGTCAAACAGCCTGTGATCAGAGTCCTTGGTGGAAAAGGCCAGACTTTCCCGCTGCAGGAGGATCAGAGAACTGAGGTTACCCATCCAGGACTGTTTCTTTCCCTCCTGCTGCTGACTAAGAGAACACCACCCCACCAGGAAAAACAGGAAGCTGGTTGCCAGATAGGCCAGAACAACAACTTCACTGTTCGCAGATACTGGCAAGAAGCACAGTCACTGCCATGTCCCTGGGCCTCCTACCTGGAAGGAAAAGGTCAGCCTCAGGGCAGTGTTGGGCAGGCCACAGGCCATTTGGGGTGAACGCGACAGCCCACTTCTCCGAACTAGCCACTCAGCCATCCTGAGAGACCTGCTCAGCCCTAGGATCTGGAAGGTGAGGAATGGGAAGAACACCTAGGTTTACTGGGCACCAACTGTGCCAGTGTTTGTTCACAATTGAAGTCCCACAACTGGAAGTTGGGTATCATGATTTCCACGGTATAAAGGAATTCAGCAAGGCTCAGACAGCTTCAGTGATTTGCTCAGCCAGGACATCACAGGGGCAGGGATTAGAACCAGGCTTTGTCCTCCTGCAAAGCCCTCAATTTGATGCATTTTTTTATGATGTCATGCTATGAAATTTCTTTCTTGAATTTAGCCAAAAGGGTATCTTGATTTTTATGTAGCTAACAAAATAAAGAGAAACACGAATGAATCAGTATCAGTTTCTCTAAAGAAAAACAAAATAGTTGTAGCAAAATTTAAAATTTTTTAAAAGGGCAAATAAAATAGTTGTGGAAATTATGACAAAGACTAAATATCAATATTGGATAAAGTCTGCATACAAATTGAAAAGAATAACCCAAGACCACCCCAATAGTGATATAAACAGAAATAATAATCTAACAAACTTGGAAAAATTTCAATATTAATCAAAGAAATGTAAAAATAAAAACACTGTACATTAGCTACTAAATTGGCAATTGAGAACACAATGTAACACAATGTAGTTGTAACAAGAACATAATGCTAGTGGAAGTGTAAATTGCTACTAGCCTTTTGGAAAGCAATTTAGTAATTTGTACCAAGAGTCATGTTATAGGCCAGGCATGGTGGCTCATGCCTGTAATCCTAGCACTCTGGGAGGCCGAGGCGGGAGGATCACTCAATGTCAGGAGTTCAAAACCAGCCTGAGCAAGAGCGAGACCCTGTATTTACTAAAAATAGAAAGAAATTAATTGGTCAGCTAAAAATATATAGAAAAAATTAGCCGGGCATGGTGGCACATGCCTGTAGTCCCAGCTACTTGAGAGGCTGAGGCAGGAGGATCGCTTGAGCCCAGGAGTTTGAGGTTGCTGTGAGCTAGGCTGAAGCCACGGCACTCTAGCCTGGGCAACAGAGTGAGACTCTGTCTCAAAAAAAAAAAAACAAAAAAAAAAAAAACAAGAGCCATGTTATAGATGTTTCTATATACTTCTTTACCCAGTAATTCCATTTCCTGAGTCTCTCCTATGGGATTAATTCAAAATATGAAGAAGCCATATATGCAGCATGGATATCTTCCTTTCTGCATTACTTACAAGTCACATAAGCAGAAAGCAGCCTAAATGTCATACAAAGAGGGAATGGCTAATAAATGTTGGTCTACTTAGTCAATAAAATATTATTCAGCCATTCAAAATGATGGTGACAGGTGACAATGTAGCAAGATGGAAAAATACGGTTAACTGCAACATCAGGAAAGTATAATTGAGATAAGGATGTAAACATGTGATTTTTGTAAAATGTGATTAGGTAGAGATGTGGTATCATTTATGCAAAAAATTTATCCATGATGAGACTATAAACATACCAAAAAGAGAAAAGAGGGTATATCATCCAAAATATTTTATGCTGCCTCTTCTTATAGGTTTTCATGCATTTGTCATAGCTTTCACTTTCTATTAGGCATTTTTTTAACAAAAGGGAAGTACACTTGGAATACCCTTGCCTGCTGTGATGGACATGTGCCCACTTTGTGGGCGCTACCGGGTGGTGACTTTCCAGAAGTGAGCCTGAAGGGTGGCTCACAGCATCCCTTCTTTCATGTGGTTTCTAGAGGCAGTGTTTGTGCTGTGTTTGTGTTCTGACCCTACAAAGGGTATTTTGTTCTATTAACCACTTGTGGTTTGGCTGCAACATGAAGGGTTATAGGGAAGACCATACAAACTAAACTGTAGACATTTTCAAATTTCTTAAACACACACACACCTAGGGACTTTCTGTTTGTTTGCTTTGTACCTCAGGAACACAGGGTTATATTTACCATACTCAACAGTTCCTGGCACACTGTTAACATTATTTAGGCAAATGTCCTGTATGTATACATGCTTTTATTTCCTTTTATCCCTGAAGCCTACTTCCATTCCCTTCTAATGTGCCTAAAGTGTATCTATGTGTAGGAGTGCTCACAAAATGTGCATTGTATTTCTCTGAGCACCTATTTTTTAACTTATGGAAATATCAGCTTGTGCATCTCATTCTTATTTTTTCCACTAAGCACTGTATTCTTAAGATTCACCCACATTGCCACACACAGTTCCTAGCTGTGTAATAAATACCCCATGGTGCGTACCCCCCGGCACTGAATGGTGTGTCCTCTCTCAGCCTGTCACTCCTTCATTCCTTTCTCCCTCAGCTCCTCTCCTCATCCTACACATGTGCACTGTATGCACACGGGCCAACATAATATCAACAGTGTCCAGTGAACAGGACTCATGTTCTTTAAGTCCCTTTGTTTTTTTGCACTTGATATATGTGGTTTTCAAGAATGTATTCTTCTTGTATGTCAAGAAGTCTCTGTGATAACTTTAATAATTAAGAATGTACAGATTTTAAAAAATCCTTAATTTCCTTCATCCTCCCTTAGACCCATTTTGAAGCAACTGCTTTTAGAAGGGCCATAAATGGCCACCTAAGACCCTCAAGGTCAGAACCCAAATTCCAGAGATGTCAGAAGGTGGCCGCTGCTATTTGATGGCATGATTTTGTAATTTGGTATCTCTGAGGTCATGCTTTGATCCTAAAATTGACATGCTGGGAGTCATAGATGTCTCAGCAAGTGCACATACCAGGAAAGAGTAAAAGGAAGTGGATTTTTGGCAGGGACAGGAGCAGGGGTAATGTCCCCACTGGGCTCTGTGACCTGTGACCCCTACCGCAGTAAAAGCTATTTATGATTATAACTCTCTTTAGTCCTACCCCTTATATTCAACAAAGCAGGTTCACACAGACGCCTTCATTTGCACCCCATAACCACTGTGTGTGGGCTAGGTGGGTGTTGCCAGCTTTGGTTTGGGAGGGAGGGTAAGGCTCAGAGGGCCCTGTTCTCAAAATCACAAAGGCAGAAAGGGGTGGGAGTGACAGGCCAGCCCCAGTTGGTGAGATTGTCCCTTGCCCTCTCCCCTCCAACACAGTGGGCAGCATACCGCCTGTGCACTCTGTGGGAGTCAGGATTCCAGCAGTCTGTGCCTATCAGGGCACCAGCGGCTCTCATCCTAGGGACTCTGTGCTCCAGAGAGTGTATTTCTACCAGTCTCCCCCTCCCAGGATCTTAGGGGAAACATTCAGGGAGGCACAGTGAAAAATGGGAGCCCCAGAGGGCCGGCTCCTCCCCTGCTTGTGGTCATCTTATTTTAGAGCTGGAAAAGGTCTTAGGAACCTTATCCACCAGGCTTCTGGCAGGAAATAGATGGCACTTTCAAAATGGGCAATTTGAGGAGAGTTGAATAAGGGGACCATTTATAGAGGGGACCGAAGTGCAATGCACTGGGACCAGGAACAGGGCCCTACTTGCACCCGTAGGCCTGAAAGGGTGAGGGAGGAGAGGATCCTGGACCCCTGACACAGAGTGCCCTGTGGAGAGAGAGGGCTGCTTGCCAGGAGCCCAGACCTTTGGTGATGCCACAGGGTGGGGCCTGGAGAATCGATACTTCCTCCCATCTCCTGCCAGTGCTCCCCACTGGGCAAAGAACACAATAGGGGGCCAGGAAGCAAGGGAGCCCATTCATACAGTCCCCGCTAGTTGGCTTCCAGGGCACGGAGTAAAGAGTAGAGCTGGAGGAGGGTGGAGAGTAGATCTATCTAGAGGGTCAAACAGAAAACATCCGGCACAAGAACTAACTAGCTCAGCCCCCTGACTTAAAATGTTTTGCGCCTCTGTGGGGGCAAAAACCTGGCCCAGAGAATCAAGGGATGAGTTGCAGAGCTAGGCTGGGGACTCAATCCCTGAGTGCCACACCGCACTCCTCTCCTCTCCATTTGATTTGAGGATACCTTTTCCTATCACGATTCAAACCTGGAAAAATATCAGGCTTTCAAATCAGCTGGAATTTGTTCATTTCTCCTTTACGGATGGTGTGTTCCAAAGCTCCTCGTCCATGGCAGTCTTCAATGCCTGTGCTGTTCATACCGCGTGCTACACGTTGGGCATGAGAGTCAAGGTTTTCACAATTTAAAGGGACCACAGCTCAGAATAAAACACCTTGCAGCGGGTATAGGTATGCAAACATAAGTGGGTCTGGAGAATATGTCTGCAGCTCTCTAGTGAAGCCCAGCTATGGCACGAGGAGGGAGGAGGGAAGCCCTTCCACCCAAGCGCCCAGTTCAGATAACTAGGCCTTGGCCTTCAGTGAACTGACAGAGCACTCTCCCACCCTTCTCACATACAGAAATAGCTGTGCATTGACCCACGAGTTGCCCAGGCCTGGAAAAATACTCCAGGATATTTTAAAAATCACATGTTCTTCCAAGCCTTTTTAAACTAGACTGGAGAACTGGCTGGCTAAAAAAAGAATGAATCATTGAGATCCTTTCTGTAGGCATTATCTGAGCTACAAATTCAAAATGAAAGATCAAAACATTATTTGATCATCAGTTTCCTTTATTCTATAAACCTTGCCTCCTTTATGAAGCAAGGCAAGCTTCTCAATTCTTTGGATAACAGGCTTCTATCAAGGAAACTGTGAAAACTGTCAATGATTAATCCTATGTAGATATTAGCATGATAGCTCTATAACCACAAAATTAAAAACACCAGAGAATTCTTGTTCGGCTTCCTACTTCTTATATTCATTCATTCCAACTCTAAATGCTTCCTGAGTCCCTGTGCTTGCAGCTGTGGGCAGAACAAAGTATAACAAGACTCAGAGAGGCAGGTGGGAGCCAAATCACAGAGAAAGGTTCTTCCACCTTCTTCTGTTTCCTGTAGGCAGAGAAGAGGCACTGAAGGCTTCTGAACAGAGGAGTGATTAGACTGCGTCATGTTTTGGCAAGTTACATGGAAAAGATGTACAGGATGATGAGGAGGAGAACCAAAGGCAGGAAGCCTAGCTAGGAGGCTGTTTAATATTGCAGTTCAGAGGAGAGGATGGGCAGAAAAACGACTTTCCCAGATCAGAGAAGGAAGTAGCAGAAGATTTGGATCAGGTCCGAATAATGCAGCAGGGAGATGTGTCCTGGCCATGTGGGAAGGAAGGGACTCATGGTCACAGAGACATTTCCTCTATAAAAAGGAGGCTGAGCAGAGAGCCACAGGCTGAGCGCCAAGGCAAGGGCAAGCTGTGCCATTCCCAGGGCCTAGTCTCGGGGTCTGGTATCCATAGGTGCTGATCCTTGGGAGCTTGGGTGTGCTAGTTTTCTGACCAGGGCTTCAGAAGGGGACCTCTTGCCCCTGACAGGGCCCTCTGTCTTTGCTCCACTGAGTCACCACCTCCCGGTGAGCCAGTTCTGCCTCTGCAAAGCTCTTCATGCTGCAAGGTTCTTTCCCAGCTCAGGTGAAATCAGTACCCAGGGGGGTTTCCATCCACCAGGTGGGTCCTTTCCTCTGATGCCTGATCGAGCGCACCAGTCTTCCTTCTGGGTGCCTGAGAAAGGACCAAGTGTGGACTCTCTTCCAAAGGGAACTAGTGCTAAATAGCCAAAGAAAGAACCATAACCAGCTTGGCTCTTCTCAGTAATCAGGCCTTCTTCTCTGCTTAAGATGCAAATGTTACATAATCAAGTTCGATGTTTCAGCGAAAGGCTTATTCTCCTGGCAGTCTGACAGGCAGCCAATCCATGAAGGCAACTTTATTCTATGGAATTCTTCATGGTAAGGAGGAGATTTACTATCCAGCCTTCCAGCCCTGGACAGGCTGAAGAAGTCCTGAAGCCTCAAGAGTACGTGGCAGGGATCCTGCGAGGAAGGCAGTGCCATCTGGTTATTTTCTGCTTAAACTGCTACAGCCCCCGCATGGGCAGCTTGAATACACCAGTAACCTAGTGGCGGTGGCAGGGAAGGCTGGCTTGGGGACCTGGCACCAGCAAGCAGCAAGTGCACGTGGACTTGGCAGGAACTCTGCCCCAGCAGTCGCAGCAGCCTGGCCCATTGCAGCTTCTCTGGAGAGGACGACAAATGCAAGGTGGACAAGAGAGAGACTTGTAGGGCTTTTGTTCCCAAGAGGCTCTCAACTTACGCCCAGTACTAGAAAGCCACCACATGGCCCAAAATGAGAGGAGTGTCTGGTGGGGATGTGACAGGGTGTGCTGACTATGTTGATCCAGACATGCTTGTGATAACCCTTATGACAGCAAGGCCATCCTTTCCTGTCTCTTGTGTTTGACTCTGGGGGCCCCCAAATTACACAAATAACCTAAAATCACTATTGCAGAGACAGAGGAGCCTCATTCATCAGTCCTCCTCATGTCCCCATCCCCAGTCACTGAATGCAAGCTCCCACATCCTGTGTTGCCAAAATCTCTCCCCCACTCCCTGCCCCTGCTTCCAAAATCAGCCTCACACCTCAGGGTTCAAAGCTGTTTTGCGGCAGCAGCAGCTGTAATAACAGCAACATGAAGGCCCCTCAAATGAGTCACTGTTTCGAAGTATGTGCACACACATTCCCTCATTTGTCCTGACAACTGCCCCTCGCCTTCTAGCAGCTTGGAATGAAGGGTGTAGCTCACAGCAGCCTCCTTTTCTAATGACAAGGTCTGCCTCAGGAATGCCAGCACTCAGACCGGCGGCCCTTCCCCAAGTCCTCTCCCCCATCTTTTCACAGAACCCACGCTCCACTGTGGCCTTGGGTTAGTATACCAGTGGCCCAGGCTTGTGCTTGGCTCTCTAATGGCCCACCTAGGACCAGTACCACCATGTTGCTCAGCTTCAAGGGAATGGCATCTCCTAGAGCACGAGTCACATAGGTTTCAACGTAGATGGTGCAATACTGTGCACCTGAAACTCTCCGAGGTAATATACTGGGGAGGATGTGGGATCCAGTGAGCACGTGCCACAGGCCTGTGTGGAGGAAAACAGCCAAAAGGTGTCCTGTGGCTAGCAGGCGACTTGTGACCACTGGGGCAGGCTAGTGTAAGACTCCAATCTTTCTCAACGGGTGGCCAGTGACCACCCCAAGGATGCTGTCTCTTCTGAGGAGCTTGGATGTGAGAAGCAGCAGTGGCAGCAGAGACAGTAGTTGGGGTGAGACTGTAGAGAGAGGCTTAGAAGCAAGAGGAAGCAGTGGGCGGAGACCACTTCCACGCCTGGAGGAATCCCTAGGGTGGAGAGCCATGGATGCCCAAGTCTAACAGGATGGCATGATGGTGGGTCCCCAGAGCTTCCGGTACATCCTGAACAATGAGGTGCCAATGGGCCTCTGGGAAGTACAGAATCTCACAGTGAACGCTGCTGTGAGCCCACGCCAACTTTCACAAGGAGCACCCATCCCCTGGCGCAAGCTTGGTATACCTCTCGCGAGCTGAAAGAGCCTGACTAGCATGTGGCGATAGTACCACCAGAGGAAACTGAGCTTCAAAGAGATGAAATGACTTGCTGATAGAGACACTGATGGCTGCTGACCCATCAAACATTCCCTCTTCTTCCTTTTTTAACAGAACTCCGATTTCTTTAGGGATGGCAATGTGCCCAGCTAAAACTTCCCCCTGGCTTACAGCTAGGTGACCATGTGACACAGTTCTGGCCAGCGAGACATGAGCAGAGAGTTTCCAGAAAAAACCTTTTTCTCTCCTGATACAAAGATCACCCCTTCCTCCTTCTCTACTTCTTCCTCCTGCCTGGACCACTCAGAGAAGAGACCTCAGATGCAGCAGCCATCTTGCAACCATGAGGACGCAAGCCACATGCCAACAATAGTACAGTAGGAAGATGACAGACTGGGTCCCTGACGGCACCATATGAGCCCTGGACTGGCTCCTTCCAGAATTCTCATTATGCAAGAAAGATACCTACCTACTTATGTAAGCCACTCTTGGTTGGGTTTTCTGATTTTTGCAGCTGAATGCCTTTCTGATTGATACCCCCGCCTAAGCCGTGGAGCTGCTGGTGAATGGCGGAGCTGCAACTCTAACCAAGGTCCATACAACTCTACAGCCTACCTTGCTTATTTCCAATGGGCAACCCTACCTCAGAACAAGAGGTCTGCAAAAGAAACAAGATGCTGTACGTAAAGCACATGACACACCATAGCAAACGCCCAATAAATTCTAGCCACTATTATTATTATCACTGGGCCAAGCAGGGTCTAAGCCACTAAATGCTCCTTTGTTTTAGTGCCCTACACTATAGACAAATAGGAACTCAGAAAGAGGTGTCTCTCTTTGTGAGGAAGAGAGAATGAGGAAGGGCTCCTTTGGCTTAATAGGGTGACTAGGAGCAGAAGGGTTGTCCACTGAGATGGACTCCTACCCCCACAGCCTGCTTGTACCCCTGGGAAGAACGGCACAGACACAGAGGCCAGAGTGACCCCTGGTAGGATCAGAGGATCTGAGTACTCCCTTCCTGTTCCTTTGCCTGGACCCAGGTCCCTTTGGAACATGCTTAGAAAGTCAGAGGCCCTGAGAAGGGAGCTGACCAGGTTCAGTTAGGGGCATAAAGTACCCTGGCAAACTCGCACATTTCTCTTCCTTCCCAGACTCAGAAGTGTGCCTCCTGAAACAAAGGATATTGTCACTTTTATAATAGGAAAACAGTGGAAAAAAATCTAAATGTCTAATGTGAGGTATCATTAAAAAAAAAAAGTGATTCTATGGCCACAAACTAGAATGAATATTCTGCAGTCATTAAATATGATGTTTTCTAATGGTTTTTAATAACATGGGAAAATTCTCATGGTATATAAAAAATAGCTGGCATACCAAGCTATATATCTGGGATAGTTCCTATGATTCCCTTATGACATTTACGCGCATATATATATATATGAGAAATTCAAAAGGCAAGAAGAACAATCTCAAAAAGCTAATGATGGTTAATATCTTTAAGTTATAGGGAGGGGGAGGACGGGATGGGTATACACAAACATAATGAGTGAGATGTGCAACGTTTGGGGGATGGTCACACTTGAAGCTCTGACTCGAGGGGGGAGGGGGACATGGGCAATATACGTGACCTTAACATTTGTACCCCCATAATATGCTGAAATAAAACAAAATATCTTTAAGTTATGGTATTAGGGATGACTGTTTTATCCTTACAGTTTTCTGTATTTTATAAGATTCCTATAGTTCCTTTTAAAACCATAAGAAAAATCCTTACAAATAAGTTTTTTAAAGCAATGTCACAACTTGTCATGAACATACTTTCCCTTTCTTTCTTCAAATCTTTACATCAATAGAAGCTAAACATTTTTTTTCACTGTCAAAAATTGATCCTTACTCATCCCAATAAATGTTATCCAAAACTTCAAAGCCGATTTGAAGAATTGCTGATTCTAGTTGTGAAGAACGTCACGGGTTGTGTACCTCCTTCGTATTAGGTATTCCCTTATCCCGACTTTACTGCCTTCTATCGCCCATTACAATGTCCCCAAACAACGCCCACAATTTGAGCAGATGTATCACATTCTCTACCACACAATCTCCAGCTCCACGTCCTCCTTGCTCACACTCAAGCCTTCCTCTCCAGAGTGGCATCAACAACACGAACTAACTTCCTAGGTTCTAACCAGAGGTATAATTCAATGCTACAGTTCAAAGGCGGCACAGACGCTCATTTCCACAAAAGGCAATATTTCCCTGTGGTGAAAGATTGTGGCCAAGCTGCTAAACCTCTCTGAGTCTCAGGCTTCTCCTTCTTGCTTCTTTTGGAGCACCTGTGGTGTCCCGACCTCCTCACTTTCTTTTCTGCTATCTTCTCTGACCCTCATGCCTTCTGCTAGAACTTGTCCTCAGACCTTCTGGGCTCAGCCTTCTCATGGCCCACTTGCCAGCACGGTGTTTGCCTCTCCGTTTCTCAAGGCCAAACTCCAGAGGAAGCAGCCTGATGGGTTCCTGTGTTTGGATCACACCACAGGATGGTCATAGTTCAGGTCATGAATTGGCAGTGCCTGCATGTTCCCCCTCAGACTAGACCCTTGTAGAGCATGAGAGTGGTTCACATACCACAGCATGACCCCTTGGCCTGCAGGGAGGGACAGATGTCCCAAGGAGCAGGGTCTTTGGCTTTGGGATGGGCTGCCTGCCAAAGGCATGAAAAGTCACTTCATAATTTAAACGGTGGCATTCTTGGCTGGACATGGTGGCTCACGCCTGTAATCCTAGCACTCTGGGAGGCCGAGGCAGGTGGATCGTATGAGCTCAGAAGTTCGAGACCAGCCTGAGCAAGAGCGAGACCTCGTCTCTACTAAAAAATAGAAAGAAATTAATTGGCCAACTAAAAATATATATAGAAAATTAGCCGGGCATGGTGGCGCATGCCTGTAGTCCCAGCTACTCGAGAGGCTGAGGCAGGAGGCTTGCTTGAGCCCAGGAGTTTGAGGTTGCTGTGAGCTAGGCTGACGTCACGGCACTCTAGCCTGGGCAACAAAGTGAGACTCTGTCTCAAAAAAAAAAAAAAAAAAAATGGTGGCATTCTTCAGGACTGTTTATTCTCTCTCCCTAGGTGAGCTCCATATTCCCATGAGTTTAAATACCATCTATATGCTGAGGTCTTAAGTTTACATCTCATGCCAAGATTGATCTTCTGGGTTCCAGCCCAGGATCTCACTGCCTACTGAGCACCTCTCCCTGGAAGTCCCACAGACATCTCAAATTCTATTCACCTGAAATAGAAGGGCCTGCATGGCTCTCCCTATGTGATCTGCACCTGCTTACTTCCCCAAGTTCATCTCAAGTTACCTTCCTCCGCACTCACTCACTGGGATCTCACTGGCTCCTGGATCATGCCAAGCATTTTCCTACAGCAAGACTTTAGCACCTGCTGCTTTCTTGGCCTAATATGCTCCTTAATGGTACCTCACCATGAGGTATGAAGCTTCTCATACCACATATAAAACTAGGCCTACCCTGATACTTTCTATCACAGTTCCTTGCTTATTGCTTTCCTGGACCTACCATGATCTGTAATTAATTAATTTTTTTGGTTCCCTTGTTATTGTCTGCCCTTCCCACTATATAATCAAGCCTATGAGGGCAAGAACTCTGTCCTAGTCATTGTTGTATGTTACTTAGCACACAGCAGGTCCTCAGTAAATATTTACTGAATGACCAAATGGAATGTGGGTCAAGCCAGCAATGAGTAACATATTTAAAATAACTGGAATAAGTGAGATCATGTGTGTAAAGCTCTTGGCATGGCACTTATAGTAAGCACTCAATGTCTGCTAAACCTCCCTGAGTCTCGGCCTTCTCACTCTTACTTCTTTTGGAGCATCTGTGGTGTCCCAACATTACTCCTACCACTACTGTGCTCCTGCTACTACTGTAGCAGGAGTAATGTTATTATTGCTATTGTTAGGTTACACCACATGATATTGCTAGTATTTGAACTCTCTTTACCTGCAAGACAGCAATTTCATATGGTTCAACCTAATATTGTTATTATCTGACAAGATATGTGGCTTCAAAACATGCTGTCTGCTAACAACCAAATGGCACATATATCAGTGCAATATTCTTAAAGTAGAAGAAAGCCTCTGATGCAGTACTCTTCATTTTCCAACAGAGACAAAGAAGCACCTTCCTCCCTTCATTGGGGCCTGGGTCTAGAGGTACATCCTTACCTCTTTGAGGAAGCTCTGATCTGAGACCATTCCCTCTGTGGTTCTCTAAGAGAAGACTCTCTTTGTAAAAGACCCTAGTTGCTTCTGAAATTACTCTGGACTCATTCCATCAATAAATGTGAATACTGACCATCTTTGCCCAGTTCTCAGAGAACAAGTATATGAGACACTTGGAGAGTTGTACCTTTGAGTTCAAATGGTTTTTATGTGGTCAGGACATGATCTCTTCCCAATAAAATGAAAAGTGAATGAAAGATAAGAAACACACTTTCTCTGCAACAGATCTCTCTTCTGTATAACGGGCATTCCATAAAGAGTCAAACTTGAGTCTTTGAAACCGAGTCTAAGACAGTCATTAAACACAACAGCAATGGCAAACTTATTCATGGAGTGCTCTGGGCTACTCTTCTTTCTGTTTTTCCCTCAAAAAGTTTATGTCCCCAAATCACACAACTTTTTTTAGCATATCATTCCTTTCTCACATCAAATGCTTGACCCTAGTGGTCTGAAAATAATGACATTTCCAGCATCTTGCCTTCACTCCTGACACAAGCAGATGTCTACCTAAACCTGGATGCTTAGAAATGAAGAGTTAATTTTTCATCACTCACTCTATGATTCAATACATTGTTTGGAGCTTTCATTTCTGGGACAAAGATCAAAACATCTATTACATTATATAATAACAATAAAACAATTACCAAAAACTCACACAGTAAGAGATTTTCTTTTCAAGAAAAGAAATCGTGCCGTCCCACACAATTTTAAGATCCCACTTACTTGCATTCAGGAATTAGCAGGATGATATAAGTATTCTGTGAAGAGCACTTCATCTTAAATTGGAATTATTCAGATGCATTTGTAACATGTGCAGAACTACTGGATCTCCATGTAAGAGAAACTTTATAAGCTTTCCCCTATAACCCCATATAGTTAAACAATAGTCATTTTTTCATTACGTGAAAGTTCAATAGTTTGAAATGTTCCAGCTCTGTGAAAGGCAACATTGCCACACAGAAACAGCACGTGAGCTGTGACACTCTGCATGTGGAACCTGTAATACTGTACATCTAAAAGCACAATCCAGACCTTATGAAGAAAGCTTTGGCTAATAAAGCAAAATAACATTGCAAGAGGAAATATTTAATCTATTTGAGAAACAACTTTTTCAAGCAGCCATCGGATCACACAATGCTGGAACTGGAAGGATTGTGGAGATTCTCTAGTCTAACTCCTTCAAGTTAAAGCCCAAGCCTGGGCACCCCACCAAGTGGGTGTGATTGGAATAAAGCATCCCAGTGAGGGGGAGTGAGGTGTAGGGGATGAGGGGAACAAGGTCCCACCTGGGAGTCTTGCATTTCTAGGTACCAGGTAAATAAGTGAATGTTAAAGCATTCACCTCCTACCCTCGCTCAAAGACACATTTCCTACATATCTACTGAATAAAACCCAAACCCGGTCTTCAAGGCCCTGGTCTTACCTTTCTAGCTTTATTTCACATCACTTCAAACATCTACACAGGCTCCTTTCTGCACCTGGGATACCCTCTCCACCGTCCTGTTATTCTAAAATACTCCCTCCTCCATGCAGCCTCCACGGTCCCTCAAACCTAATATGCTCTCACTCTCCTGAACAACACATCAGCTTGGCTATATCTCTCTTAGAGGATGTATCATATTCTGCATTCAATCATCTATATACATTAGTTTTATACCCTTCATTAGACTGCAAGTTTTCAGAAGGCAGGGAAAATATTTGATTCATATTAATTATTCCACAGTCATTTGCTTACAGTAGCTCTCAAGAAACTGAGAACAAATGTGTTCATAACACATTTTTCTTGCCTGTTTATAAAAGCAGATCCCAATGAGGGCTCAACTAACTGCATTTCAGAAATTCTGTGTACACGGAGTTAAAAAGCATGCTTTTTCCTCACTTTTTCTCAACATTTTGAAAATTTTCAAACATACAACAAAGTACGTTTAAGGCCACTTAGATTCTACCATTAACATTTTACTATCCTTGCTTTATCACTTATGTATACACACATCCATTCTTCCATCCATCTAATCTACCTAATCTTTCTGATGTATTTCAAAGTGAATTGAAGATATTATTTTACTTCCCTTAAATAATTCAGCATGCTTGTCATTAACTACAGATCAATATTAATTTTTTTCTTTTGAGGTAAAATTTATATTCCGTGATGTGCCCAAATCTTAAGTGTGAATTCACTGACTTTTGACATATACACCTGAGTAAACCCTTGCTCTTCTTTAGGAAACTACTATTTTGATTCCCGCCTCCACCTCCACCACAGACTAGGTTTGCCTTCCTGGATTGTCTCCCCTGGAGAAAACAACTATAAACTAAAGACAAAATGTGAAAAATAACTATCTGAAGGCACTATAGAAAGATAGAAAGTAGGTAGATTCTGGAGGAGGGGGTGACATTTGCAAGATGAAAAAATATCTAGACATGTTTTTCAATTTTATGAGTTTTAGCCTGGTGGTAGGTTGCAGTCAGTACCATGCTGGGTGGCTAAAGCTCTCACAGAAAGCATGCACTCCCTGGGGGACAAAGTAAAGGAAGAGTCCAGTAAGTATAGAGCCAGAAAGAGAGAGCCACAAATTCTGTGTAAAAACTTCCCAAATCTCTGGCTGACCCCTGAACCATGCATGCAACCTAGCTAAGGATAAAATAATACCCAAGAACTGAGGTGGTACCCAAGACACAGAGGTTGTGGTTTTAGTTAAACCAAGCTAATTGCTGGCTAAGGCAAAAAAGAAAATAAACAACAACCTCCCACTCCCCAAAAAACCTCTACAGAGGAATATAATAGAATTCAGAGTCTCCACAAGGTAATATGCACAATGTCCAAAATACAGTCTGAAATTAATCAATATATAAAGAAATAGAAAAATGCAACCCATCTGTAAGAAAAAGACAATCTATAGAGATCCCAAGATAACCCAGATGTTGCAATTTCCAGATAAGAATTTTTAAAGTAGCTATTATAATTATAATCAATGGCATAAAGGAATATATGAAATATACAGGAAACCTTCAGAGATATATAGAAACTATAAAAGAACCAACTGAAAGCCCCAGAATTTAAATATATAAAAAATTTTTAAAAATCACTGGATGAGCTTAACAGAATAGTGATAAAAGAAAGCGTCAGTGAACCTGAAGACAGACTCAGAAATTATTCAATCTGAAGAATATAGAGGAAAAATATTGGAAATAAATGAATAGAACCTCAGACCTATAAGACTACATCAAATAGACTTAACTGTAGTCCCAGAAGGAAAAAAGAAAGAGAATGGGATAGAAAAATATTTAAAGAAAGAATGGCTGAAAATTCACCAAATTTACAGATTCAAGGAGCTCAATAAACTCCAAGCAGGGTAAGTACAAAGAAAACCAAAGATAAAGAAAAGAAAAATCTTTAAAGCAGCCAGAGAAAAAGTATGCATTATTATGTAAAGGTAACAATGATTCCAAGTGACCACTAACTTTTCATCAGAAACCAAGGATGCCAAAAGATAGTATAACAGCATCTGTGGGAAAAAATATCAACCCAGACTTCTATATTCAGTGAAAATATCCTTCAAGAATGAAGGTGAAATAAATATATATACACACACACACATATATCTCCTCTGTCATATCTTTTATTCAAAACATTTTATTTTAACCAACTAATAGTTGGTTAGCCATGTAGCAGTATGCTTATCAATTCATACAAACTTTAAAACACATGTTTAAAAAGTAACAGTAATTAAAAGTATTATGTGGGCTAGGGGAAAAACATCAATAAAATAATTTATCCTCAGTTTTTTCTTTAATATTGAATAGTGGGCAAGAAGTTACTTTTATGTAATCTGATCTAAGACTCAGGATAATTAACATTCTGCTAAGATCTCCTGGCTTAAACTATCTTGCCTATCTTTTCTCCCTCCTTTCCCACAATTATGCCACTAAGAAAATGAAGGAATAGTTATATTTACTCCTCTAAACATTACTGAGACCTAGAGAAAGAATGCAGAACTCACCCTTAAAAAAACCACCTGCCAACCACCTTCAAAATGTAAGGTGGGCAACTCATTAGGCACGAAGAAAGAAAATAGATAGGTAAGGTATTCTGAAAGGATACATTCAAGTTGGAGAAATAACTGCAAAGGTTGAGATTGAGTCAATATTTGCATTAGAAATCTCAACCTGAATTAACACATTTGTTGGACTTGTTAGTCCAGAAATAGTTCCCCTGAGAACTCTGGAAGTGTGATCTCCTGTACATCTGCTCTGACTTTTATGAGTTCTCTTAATACTTTTTAAAGCTGTGGTGAAGTGTTAATTTTTGTTCAAAGAAGGATTACCAAAGAACCTGCTGGTAATACAAAGATTCTCTTCATACTATTTTTCTGGCCTTCCTTAAACCTAGAAGCCATTAACATCCTGAGCTGACAGCCAAACGCAGTTATTAACCAGCCTCTGACATCCAAACAACAGCTGTGTTCTGTCCTGCTAAAGGGCAGCCTCACCCAGACAGTGACTCTCCAAAGGTCAGCTGTGTCCTGCAGCAGGAAGTCCACTCCACGGTTGGTGGCACATACCGGCACAATGGAACAGTCTATGTTTGTCCCAATTCCCTTTCCTCCCTCTTGGCTAATCTTCACTGGTCGTAAATGTTCAGCTTGCCTTACACAGGAAGTGGGGGCATTATGCTTCATCCTGCATGTTCATTGCTGCTCTTGCTCTTACACGAACTCTTTTTAATGAAGATCATCTTAGGACTGCCACTGAAAATGGTGCTGATGACAAAGGACCAGGAGATACAATAAAAACACTTGTCTGAGAAGCAAGCACATTTATTAAGTGTCAAGCACTGTTCCAGTGCTTTTTCTTAAACTATCTTCCACCTCCCGTAAGGATTTTCCCTCCCATTCTACAGATAGGGAAGCTGCAGTTGCTCAGACTTTAAATCAACTGCTTATGACCACATGGCTTTGGAGGGACACCAGGAGAGCAAACATTTCTCTTTGATTCAAGTCCAAGGGTCTTTCTACTCTGGCAACCTTAGATACCCTTCAGAATTCCAACTGGATTTTTTTTTTTTTTTTAAACTTGTCACATTGATGGGAGGTAGGTGGAAAGTTGATTTTAAAATCTACCTGGAGGAGTAAATGCATAGGAATAGCTAATGCTATTTTAATGATGATGATGATGATGATGACGACGATGATGATGATGACGACGACGACGGAGCACTTGCTTTACAAATTAAAAAATATGTTATAAGGCTGAAGCTCGAAACAGTGTGGTATTTATTTGTTTACTCACACAATGCCTGGTTGATAGTAAAGTACTCAATAAATGTTAGCTATCATTATTATAATATGCTAAGTGCATTATATTTATTATCTTTATTTATATGTTACAATATATTTAGCTTTTTCCCCCATAGGAACACTGTGAGAACAATTTGATTCCCATTTTACAAATCAGGAAACTGAGGCACAGAGAGAGTTTAAATAACTTGTTAAAGGTCATAAAGTAAGTGAATTGGGTATTAGAATCTGAACTAAGTCTCTCCAACTTCAGAGTTAAGGGTATTATTGCAGCACTGATAAAATATCAAAAGCCTGGGCAAATCTAAATGATCATCCATAGGGGACTGATTAGATGAATTAAGGTGCATCTGTATAAAGAATATTCTTGCAAATAAGGTCGATCTATAAGTTCTGATAGGAAAAGATGTCCACAGTATATGTCAACAGAAAAAACATGTTGCCTTGATCTCATTTTTGTTAAACTATACATGTATAGTCATAGCTGTTTGTGAAGGTATACATGCAAATACATATGTATTTTGTATACCTGTATGTAGACATACATATTTATGTTATACAAAGTTGTTCAGACAAATACACCATCCTTTCTCTTTATGAATAGGATGGGAGGGAGACAATCCTCTTTTAAAATACTTTTGTGTTGTTCCAATCTGTTGTAAGCATGTATTACTTCTATAAAAAAAACAAACAAAATTTTTAAAAAGTGACTCACTACTGAAAAATAAAAGATGTTCTTTTCAAAGGAAAATGCTTCCGTTAACAGATTAAATGACGACTAATTCAAAGTGCAAGAGGCCCTCCCTAATGAAGAGTTCAGTACTGCAGTTTCCACTAGAAAATGGCACGCCAAGTCTGGAGTAGAAGACGACAGCCTGGGCTTTGATGCAGACCAGGCTACACAAACAGCTGTGTCCTAGCTTGCGGCTGGCCTGGTGTCCTGCACACCTGTGTGTAGGAGTCAAAAGGCTCTTCCCTTTACAGTCACTTCTTTCAGACAGTGCTGGTCAACAGAAGCAGGGTATAGAGAGGTGAAGGGCTGCTTGAGTATCACTATGTTCTGGGTGGTCCAATTATAATCAGTGAGCCTAGACATGGGTTCATCTTGTCTGGGACAGGCCCCAGATTTATAGTAAGGCGCTGGGAGTCAGCAGTGGTGATGGATGCAGAGACAGTCACCCTGTGAGGGAGGGGGAGGGATGGAGGGAAATCCGGCCCATTCTATGTTCTCTAGACTGATCCCTGGGTTAGGTCAGCCTGGAACCCTTAGTACCACCATATCCCAACTCCGATTTGGAACAGGGTAGGAATGGGAGAGACCAGTGTGCCTACTGGTTAAATCTACCCTTGGGGCTGGCAAAGAGAAACACTGTTGAGTCATACTAGGCAAGCTTCAGAAGGTGAAGTGGAGCTGTCATTTGATATCATCTTTAGCTGGTCGGTGCCTTTCGGATGGAATTTCCCTGGAGTTGTCTCAATAACAAAGTGGCAAACCATTTTCTAAATCCATCTATGAAGGTGATTTTCTCCTTCCTTCCTCTTTCCTCCCTTCCTGTCATGAGATATACACCCCCGCGCTCAGCCTCATAACCTCATCTGAAACTTGGTATGACTCTGGCAGGAGACAGCCCAGTTACCTGCCAATAGACAGGGAGGACATCCTGTGAGGAGGAACCTCGAGGAAGAGAGCCTAGATCTGATCGAGACCTTGACCGTGTGTTGTCACCCACCACGCTGGGGATGCCTGTGGTGGCAGAAGCTTGCTGGATGATGCAGGCTTGAGTTTTCTATTGACAGATTTAAATCAAATTGCTCAAGTAAAAAAGATAAAAAGCACTATACCTTGAGGCAAACACTTTCAACACTTTTAGCTTTTTTTTCACGAAATAATATCCTAATACGGTCTTTTCTTGATTTTTATTTTATCCTTAACTATTAACTTCCTGTCATAATCATTTATATTTTAGCTTTTACATCATCTACCACATTTCTCCTTCCCTTACACTATTATGATAATAAAGAACTATTCACTAAAAAGCCAGAGTTTTGTTTTATTTTATTTTTCCTTGTATAATTTTTCCCTTAAATACTCCCTCTCTTTATTTCATTTAATTTTCTTTGCACCTATATTCAAATTTTTCCAAATATTTTACCTTAACTGTCCACATATATACATATGTATTATTTTCCAGATGACCAAGTATATCATATCATTTGGGAATTCCTAAGTAGCTGGGCCCATTTTACATACCACTGAGTTTCTCCTGCCTGTTTTCCTGTGTTGGTTCCCTGCTTCCCGGATTCTGTTTTTCCCTACTTTTGACTTATCCTCATTCTTCTGAAGTACTTATTCTGGTTGTTTCCTAGAAAAGGATCCACAGGAAGTAAAATTCTGAGTTCTTGCAGATTTTAAAATGTCTTTGTTCTATCTTTACACTTGATTGAAAATACAGCTGAGTATAAAATTCTACATGGAAAATAATTTTCCTTCAAAATTTTGTTGACTTTAATCTGTCTTCCAGTTTTTGGTATTGATGTAAAGAAATCTGATAGCATTCTGATTTTCACTTATTTGTCTATGACAAGTTTTCCCTTCTAAAAGCTTCTATAATTCACTATTTCTGGAATTTTGGATATTGATCATAATGTGCCTAGGTATAGGTCATTTTTTTCATTCAATGTGTAGGCTCTAGATTGAAAGTACCTTTCAAAATAGAATGCCTTAACTTTCAGTTCTGAAAATTTTCTTCTATTATTTCTTTGATAACTTCCTTTTTTATATTTATTGTGTTCTTTCTCCCTAGAACTCCTATTAGCCAGATATTGAACTTCTTTGATGCACCATTTAAATTTTTTATTTATTATTTCTCTCTTATTTTCTATCTCTTTATCTTTTCATTCTATCTTTTGGAAACTCCCCAATTTCATTTTCTACCCCTTCTATTACATTTTATAATTGTTTAGTTACATTTTTACTTTCCAACATCTTTTTCTCAAATATGCTAAGTCACTTTTTCTTTTTGAGACAGAGTCTCGCTCTTGCACCCTGGGTACAGTGCACTGACGTCATCATAGCTCACAGCAACCTCAAACTCCTCGGCTCAAGCAATCCACTTGCCTCAGTCTCCCAGGTAGCTGGGACAACAGGTGCACGTCACCATGCCTGGCTCATTTTTCTATTTTTAGTATAGATGGAGTCTTGCTCTTGCTCAGGCTGGTCTTAAACTCCTAAGCTCAAGCGATCCTTCCACCTCAGCCTCCCAGAGTGCTAGGATTACAGGTGTGAGCTACCGTGCCCAGCCACTAAGTCACTTTTTAAAAACTTTATTATGAAATTTCAAACAGTTTGGTATTCAAATTAATGTCTTCCATGTATGTGCTCAGTGAGACTGTGTTATGTCATTGTCCTTCCTCTACAGCTCAGTGTGGTCCATGTCCTCCACTAAAGAGGTACAACAGGAATAAATAAAAGTTATAGTTAGCTAAGGCCTCCTGCCTACTGCCTGCCACTCAGCCATCAAGCTAGCATTCTGATCTCCCACATTGGTTGGACCGGCAGTAATACAAAAGAAAATATTCATTCCAAATTTTGCTCTCACTTGTAAATATTAAAAAATTACTCATCTTAAAGACCCAGAGGTAAGATTACACATTTCAATCTAACAAGGCTTACCTGGGCCTCATCCACTCTCAGGGACTCATTCCACAGCTGCTTCTTGCTAAGGCAAATGGCAAGCTACCGAGTGGCTAAGGCAGAGCCAAAGCTTTCAGCCCGGCCTGACTGGCAGCAGACCCCTCTGGTACCTTTTCCACCCCTAGAAGATAAGGATGATGCTTGGCCTAAAGACGGTTCCAGAAACAAACTGGCTTTCTGGTCTCCAAAAGTTTGAGTCTTATGTTGTGAAAACACCAAGCAATCTATTTAAACTAGTCAGTCCTCTTTTAATGAGATATTGTACAACTCAAAGAGGGCAATCTAAGTATTTTAGTGGTTAGCACATGGGATCTCTTGCTAAGTGCTCATGGACTAGCATCTCCCACCCCAAAACTGTAATACGCTACTGGAACCTGTTTTCCCAACACTCCTCTAGGGCTCTCCGTACTTGGAAGCTAGAGATCGGCACCGCTATGTCTGAGCACCAAGGAAGGTTAACTTGGCAATGTGATACAGGAAAGTGATGCTTAGGCAACGTGCTAAGTTGAGTCTTTTACAGATGTTTGATAAAACATGTGATTTCAGAGATTAATTCAGTTTTCTGTCATGTTAGAGACTGATGCAATCTTACTTTAAGCTTAAAAACATTACCAAGGAGTAAGAAAACATTGGTGACATGGCAAATATAAAGCAAACTTTCATTCCTCCATTGGCGTTGGCCTGACAGTAAATGTCAGGAGATGTTTTTCCTGCTGTCAGGCCAACACCCTTAATGGCAGGGGGCATGCATGCATCTCCTAGACTCAAACTTGATGAAGACTGCAGCTGCTGCCATGTCTTTCATCTGTCACACCCTTCACTCCAACACTCACACATCTTTTAGGAACACTCTCTCCCCCACCTTGGGCTCCGCTCATCTGCGTGGTTGCAGCCTGTTACGTAACTGCCACCTTATCAAAACACCAAAACGCAGAACTGCTGTACATTTCTTAAACTACGCAAGGCTTGACTTTATTAATGGGCAATACCTAGCATTTTTAATTGTCTTCCGAGGTCCAGGCAGCATTTTGAAGACTTATTACTACATTGCTAGTCATTCCTCTGATCTGTGCTCATGCAACAAGGAGGGGACTGGTAACTTTCAGACTGATAACTGGGTAGAGCAGTGAGTCATCTCTTTAGAGTCTAATTATTTCATGCCAGTTTTTATGAAATAACTATAATAATAGCAAGCTCTTATTGAACACTTACTATGTGCCAAACAACGGATGGTTTCGAGTGCTTTACATGCATTAATTTGTTATCTTCACAACCATTCTGTGAGGTAGGAATTATTTTTATCTTTATAGTATAATTATAATTATTTTATAGTTTTATTCTCATTTTAAAGATCAGGAAACATGTCAAAGGTCGCACAGGTAGAAATTGTGGAGCTGGGGTATAAACCCAGGCAGCGTGCCCCAGAGCCTTGCCCTAATCACCGTTCAAACTGCCTCTCCTCCTCCTAATCCTGGCCCAGGGCTCCGTGTGCTGGGATTTGGCAGGCTCTAGGCACATGTTTGGGTTTGGTTTACTTGGGTGCAGACAGTTTGGGTTTGGTTTACCTGTGGCACAGACAGTTGGCAGGCCACAGAGGGTAGGCGGCCACGCTTCAGGAGGTACTCACAAACACCTTGGCAGATGGAGTGTTTCCAATGAGAATTCTACTATATTCAATATTTTGCCACGGGATACCTAAAACTACTTTGGAAATTAATTTGACTACCAGGCCCCCTATTAACGGGGAAGACAGCAACTTAGGCCCCAGCCACTGTGAACCTGAGAAGGTACATAGGCTGAAGCACTGAGCCGTGGCTCTGACATTCTGGATGGAAATCTGGAGGTGGGGTAGTCCAAACCTGCTCCTGAGATGAGAAAGCTTCGGAAAACTTTAACAGTGTCCACAGAGCCAATATCAGAGAGCTCAAAAGAGAAGGCAAAACCAAAGAATGGGCTCTAAAGCAGATTTTCTCAAAGGATGATCTGAAAGCTCCCTATATCAGGATCATCTGGGGAGGCTATTTTTTGTAGATACCCGGGTCCTACCTTAGACCTACTGAGTCAGGGTTTTCCCCTATTGAGCTTAGGAGTCTGGACTTTTAGAAATCTCCCCAGGTTATTCTGTTGTAGTCGAAATGTATTCTGATGTACTTTGAGTCTCTGGGGTTTCATGGCCAGGCATCAGAGAAAAGATGTATTCTGAAAGCAGTTTTCAATTTAGCAAGTAGCATTCAGGTCTGAGAATCAGGGTTCTAGTCTCAGCTCTACTAACAGCTTCCTGGTTGACTTTGGGGATGTCCCCTGGCCTCTCTGAATCTCAGGCTTCTCATTAGTAAGATCAGGGGACTGGGTTTCACTCAGCTGTAAATCCTGTGCTTCCTACCTATGCATTTACTGAAACAGAACTGATGTAAGTCCTAAAAGGAGTTGTCAGATGAGTTCCTGGAAAAGAAAAGATCAGTATAGGCTGGAGTAGGGTGTAGGGCCTTGACAACTGGGAGAATTTGGACAGGGGTGGTCATCCTGATGGGGCAGGCATCCTAGTGATGGGGACAGAGACCCAGATGTGAGGCTGAGGGGGAATTGAGTCAGGAGGAAAGCGTGAAGGCATATCTAAGTAAAGGTGAAGGTTTGCAAACATGGTGGTTAGGTAAGATGGTTCCAGGTTCCCAATGCCCTTGAGAGCCAGGGAGGGAATGTGGAATATGATAGAACCCAAAAAGAGAAGTGACTAAGGAAAGTGGTGTTTTGGGAAGATGACTGTGGCAGCCCATACAGGAAGGGAAGGATGGGAGGGGGTTGGGGTATGCCTGGGGCTCAGCTAGGGAGAGACGTTCATGAGCCAGAGAGGACAAGCTTATTCTAGAGATGATGTGGCCTTGACCTGAAGCTGTGGCAGTGGGAACTAGAGGGGAGGAACATGAAAACAGGAAAAGCTCCATGACCCTGAGATTGTGGGCAGTTCTTACACTTCTTTTGTTTACTTGTTTTTGCCTGTCTGTAGTTCTGGTTCTCTCTGTAGTGAGCAGATACTGCTTTGTGATAAGAAAAAGAAATATACAGTTCAGCATTTCCTTTGGAAAACCTGCATACAAATCTCCACCCCTCTGCGGCTCAGCCCTTTCTCTCACTAGTCTGTCTCTCCTTAGAAAGTCCTTTCTCATATTTTTTTGCCCACTCATCTGTACCCCACACTCCTTGTCCCTTTGCTAAGATGCTTTTGCAGAGCATTCCTTCTTTTCCAGACCATTCCTCCTGCCATCCTCCTGTACTACAAACCTAGCTTTGGCCTTCAGCCTTGAGTCCAGGGTCCTGGCCTTGAGAGACAGGGCCAGCAAACTCCCTGCCATCCTATGGTGGCTCAGACCTGGACTCTACCACCTCTCTTCATCAAGCCTTCTCTGAGGAGTCAACCATCTTTCCACTGCTGAAGGCAATCTCTGAGTACCTACATAAAAATCTTCTTCTCCAAAAGAACACCTGTCACCTCCCTGAGAAATGCTCCCATCCATGAGGAAGAACACTGAACCTGCCAGCACCACAACCCTCTGACCTTCACAACTTCTGTGACCAGTTCTTTATTCCCACGGCCACCCAGCAAACTCTGTGTTCCCCAGAACTCCGATAGCATGTCAAACTCTGAAACCTCACTTTGCCCATGAACTCCTATCTTTTGGCTTCCAGGATATCCATATTCCAACTACTTATTTATCCACTCCTTGGGACTCTTTCTAATTCACTTTTCTCATAAGCATCTTGGGATCTAAAGCTAATCATTTAAATCGCCCTCAACAGTATCCTGAATTCTCTCATCCTCGGAAGCTCTGCCAAGCCTGCTGTGCCGCCGTCTAACCCTGTACCCAGCACACGTCCCTCTATAGAGAGACTGCCCAGCCATGCTGTTGGGCTCCATCATAAACGCAGGGTTTACAGCTCCAGGAAGGTCCCCTGGTCAGCTCAGCAGCTCACACCCCATTAAATCCCTCTCCTACTGTCAGTTCTATTGGAGACTCTCACCACTTTCCTCAGACCCCCTTCTACCCTCATTTTCCCCACTCTTAGCAAATGGTTTTCCCTCTGATTTCACCAAGAAATTAGAAGTCATGAGTTATGAATACTCTCATTTTTCCTTCTCTCCAGCTCTGAACTTCTTCTCCATATTTTCAATCATGTTTTCTTCCTTTCTGGGAAGAAATGTTGTCTTGCCCTTTTAAGGCTGACTTCTGTGTCTGGGTCCAGGCCCTCCATCTTTCTAAGGGCTTTATTCAATTGGTTACCCCTTCTTTCCTGCAGCTCCAACCCCTCCCTCCCTGGCTGCTCCCCACGAAGCAACAAAAATGTTTTGACACTCCCTTCCCCCACCACCCTCTCATCTTCTTGCTACTGCAAAGATCTTTATAAAGTTTTGCTATTTTTGTAGGAATGATGCATGCTCATGAAAATATTTTAAAAAATACAGGAGAGCAAAAAAGAAAACTATTATCTAACATCCTACTACCCATAGATAACTGCTATTAGAATTTTGATAACTATGCTTCCAAATTATTCTCTATGTAGACATTCACATATAGAAGTATACACTTTAACATAGAAGATACTATTAATATATATGTTCTTCTGTGACTTGCTTTTAGTAACTAACCAACAATAGATCCCTAGCCCCTTCCATGTTAACATGTCAATATCCTATGTTTTGTAACTAGAAGGTATTCTAGTGAACGTAAATAATTACTTCCTTGTCCTCTATTGGCTTGCTTCTTCTTTTTTTTTTTTTTTTGTGCTATTACAGATAATACTGTGTTGAACATTTCTGTATTTGTAAGACTATTTATTTATGGCAGATTACTTAAAAGTGGTTGTTATATAAAAATATATTCACATTTTATGTTTGATCTATACTGCAAAATAGTCTTCTAGAAAAGTTATACTAATTTGGACTCCTGCCAATGGTGATCGTTTCCTTAAACCCTTAAGAACCATGCGTTTTGTTAATGTTTATAGTTTATACCTAACTAATATCAAGGATGGAAAAGAGGATAGCATTAGAGATTCTACAGACATTCTAAAAAGAATATTTTAAACAACTTTCTCCCATGATTTTGAAAACATAGATAAAATGGACAAATTGCTAGGAAGAAGAAATTTGCCAAAACTGATACAAGAAGAAATAGAATATCTGAGCAGTCCTGTATCTATTAAGTAAATTAAATCTATGTTTGAAGACCCTCTCACAAAGAAACTCCAGACCTCAAAGGGCTTCACCAGAGTATCCTACTAAATATTTAAGGAAGAAATAACACCAGCCTTACACAAACTCTTCCAAAGAATAAAATTTCCCAACTTGTTCACTGAGGCCAGCATAACCTTAATACCAAGCCCTCACAAGGACATTTAAAGAGAAGAAAATCACATGCCAGTCTCTTTTGAACATGATGATAAAGTCACTGGCACTGTTAAATACTATGCAGGGGTCCTCAAACTATGGCCCGCGGGCCACATGCGGCCCACCGAGGACATTTATCCGGCCTGCCGGGTGTTTTTGCCCATTTTGTTTTTTTACTTCAAAACAAGATATGTGCAGTGTGCATAGGAATTTGTTCATAGTTTTTTTTTTTTTTTTTAGCTATAGTCCGGCCCTCCAACGGTCTGAGGGACAGTGAACTGGCCCCTGTTTAAAAAGTTTGAGGTCCCCTGCAGTGGTTTGTTGCCTACCTTGATAAGTGAAAAAAAATGCTAAAATTTAGTTAGAGGTCAATGAAAATTAAGATGTAATCTTTTTCCTATCCAAGTTCATAGACACCCTGAATTCTGTTCATGGACCACTTGGGGATCTGAGGACTCCAGGTGAAAAATTCCTGCACTAAAAAACATTGCTGGCGCCACCCTAGACCACTGGGGAACCAGAGCTCCAGTCCAAGTGGAAATCCCGCCAGTTTAAAGCTTTAGTGGGGACCTCTGTGCTCAGGATGCCACAGGTCTTCAAATACTTTTCTCAACTGGATTTCTTTTAAGATGACTCCTTCTGATTTTGCATTTCACATATTTCTTTGTTGTCTTTCCAGTATGATTTTACTTTGCTTAATAGAAAGTAGTGTCACTTGACTAAACATTTCAGTTTCTTTATTCCCAAAATTAATTCCCACAATAACAGAGTAGAATTGGCAAATCAAGCAAATCATTCCTTTGATAAGACCTATACTATTTATTTGGTTACTCATTTTCAAATAGAACATTTTAAACCATCTTGTGGCTAGAACATTACACAAAGCCAACTTGGCTCCAGACCAAGCACTCACAACACTCTTCAGAAGGTCACCTGAGTAAAACATATTAAGACTGGGGTCTGACATGGCTCCAGCCTGCATACTGGCACAGGCTGAGCTAGCACTGAGGATCACTTGAATCTCTTTTGGAACGCTCAGTTACCAACTTTCTTGGCTATCTTCCTAAACACTCTCCTATTAGGGGCAGAAACAACTAAATGCTATAACTGCATCTTTACCTCTTCTTCTGAGTTCATCTCTATGTAAAGGAGGTAATAGATTAAAATTTCAATCCTAATAACTAGAGTTTAATATTAATTTTTTCATTATTAAATATTTAAACATAGTAAGAATAAATATAACAAACTATATATTGGACTACTCAAATACCCAGCTCTAGTACATCTTAACATTTTGCTGTATTTGTCTCAAGAAAACCATTTGTAAAAAACAAAACATTAAAGATATAACTGAAACTCCCTGTGTACCCCTCCCTGATCCCACTCCCTTTCCTCCTTCTCCAGAAATAACTATTATAAATTTGTTATTCATCATTCCTGTTATTCATAATTCCTAAGCATGCTTTTTTGGTTTTCCCACTCATACATTATACAGAATCTATTTTTGCATGTTTTTAAACTTTATATATATGGTATCACACTGTCTGTGCTATTATGGAATTGGGGGTTTTTTGTTCAACATTACATTTTTTAGTTTTAGCTATGTTAATAGATGTGATTCTAGTTTATTCCTTTTAATTTCATTGTCTGGACATGCCTCGATTTATCTATCTAGGATTTGGTTTTTATATAATCTCTTCTAACCAGATTTCAGCCTATCTATAGATGTAAATCTGTAAATAAGATCTAGTTAGAAGAGATCATATAAACAAAATCCTAGATAAATTATATATAGCTTATCCATTTATTTAGCTATATAGCTAATAATATAGAGAGAATCAAGTGGGCCTATAAAACTGGCTTCCTTTTATATCTAGTAGTTTCTAGTAAATGAACACCAAGTTTAAGCTGAATCATGAGCAGGTAAGGGCTGCAGCATATTTCAGTAGAATAGTTCCATGGTGTAGCTGAGCATTTTTCCTGACTGTGAAACAGTCCAGTCTGATTTTTTGGCCATACCAGGGTCTGCAAGCCACCAAAATCTTTTGGCAAACTCCCTTCTATCTAAAATAGTTTAAATGGATTCTGTGGTTTGCAACTAAGAACTCTGACCAATACAGTGGGATACAAGCATCTTTAAGAGCCTCCTTTGCACATTTTTCCTTCTAAAAACAACTCAAAACTCCACTTTTATTTAGCTACACACTTAGAAATAGTTATAAATGATAAGAGTGAGGCCTATCACTTCTTCTAGAATTTTAAACATCAATACTATTGGATTCTTGACCTTTACTATAAATTTTAACTTCTCTCATTTCTACTATGCTAATACACAAAAATATGAAGAAGGTCAAGGGTTAACAACTCTTGGAAAAGACTCATGGAAACAGAACTTGTTACAAAAATAACAGAAGAATAGGCACTGTAAGAAAATGTAGCCCACTATCTTGGGTGAGGCTAGAATTTATCCTCTTAAATATGCCATCTATGGCAGAAGTAGAAAGAGGCATCTTTTGGAAAAATCTGGTTTCTATCTTTCAAGATGTAAATTTGAACGGGCTTGTGATAGTCTCTTAATACTTCCTAAGTCTCCTTTTTAACACTGGAGTCAGACACACTAGGTTTAACTCTTTGCTCTGCTCTTCGAAAGGTACATATCTACATCATAGGCAAGTTACTTAATCTCTCTGAGACTCAGTTTCCTCTGATGTAAAATGAAGACAATAATACCTATATCTTAAGGTTGTTGGAAGATGAAATGAGATACACAGGTAAAATACTAGGCATACAGTAGTCACAAAATAAATAATAGCTTCCACAGCACTTTGCACATTTCTTAAAGAATTGTGCTTAAGCAACTCAAATACAATGGCAAGGTCTCATTCATATGTGCATCCCAAACACCTGGAACAACTGAATAGCACATAGTGGTACTCAATAAATGTTTAATGAATAAATGAATTAGAGATAATATTAATAATTAATAATAAATGTTTATTAAATGCTCATCTATTTTGACATGTATTATATATATGTATGTATATATAACATTAATTCATCCTCATATTAACCCTATAAGGTATTTACTACCATGAAATGAAGGCTCAGAGAGATGAAGTAACTTGTCAGAGTTCACACAACTCTTAAGTGATATAGCTGGGATTCAAACCTAAGCCCATTCTCTTAAATATTATGATCTACTTACTGCATCCTGCACAAGCAGTGTAGGAAGGTGTCAAGAGAAGGTGACACTTAAGCTGGATATTAGAGGATAACTAAGAATCCATCAGGCACATAAGGGAAAAGCCATCCCAGTAAGAGGAACCAGTACCTGCACAACGGAGTGAAAAAACACAGCATGTGTGGGCTCAACAAGTGGTTCATTATGGCACCAAAGGTGATTCTTGGACAGAAGGCTGAAAAGGTGGTCTTGGACCAGACCATGAAGGCCTACAGACTGTGAAACCTACGTTTTTATTTTGGAGTCCCTTAGAAACACCTTTAATCAGACGTTGGCATGATCAGAGCTATGCTTTAGAGATCTACATTCAGCAGCCCCATGGAGGAAGAACCGGAATGAGAGCCTGACAAGGTAGGAAGATAGGTAGAAAAGAACGTTAGCCACCTGCCCAGCCCCTGCCACCTCTGAGACTTTGGCAATGTCTTGAAATTGGCGGCAAACAGAATTGTGACTTTTATATGAACTAGGTTATAATTCCTGAATAAGGATTCCATTCTCAGGAAAGTTTCACCTGGTGGTGATAAAACTCAAGCCACTTAGAGAATGAGCCCAGCTCTTCGATTTTGTTTCAGGTAGTGTAACCATTTCCTTTTTTTCTGTAGATATTTGTGGATGGCCTGAAAGGTGTCCCACATGCCCTCAGGAACCCAGGCTCTCTCTGCAGAGTAGGGGCTTCAGTACATTTTTGTTCTAGTGATATTCAATTTCTTCATTCTCTTAGACCTCATCCAGACAGTCATTATTATTGTATAATTATAATTTAAACTCAAATGCTTAATTATCTTATACTTTTGTATTATCTTTCTGCAGAAGGATACTCAAGATTAGAAGAAATTCTCAGTCTCAATTTTAAACCTGAAAAAAGATATGCTATACAAAATCTGTTTGGGTAAGTTCCTAAAATAAATACTGGAGAAAATGCTAGGTCTTGCCTTTCACAGGCCC
Source organism: Cheirogaleus medius (assembly GCA_008086735.1). Taxonomy (NCBI): domain Eukaryota; kingdom Metazoa; phylum Chordata; class Mammalia; order Primates; family Cheirogaleidae; genus Cheirogaleus; species Cheirogaleus medius. The sequence goes on along the minus strand of VBSM01002035.1, from coordinate 558,227 downwards.
CCTCATTGCAAAATGCAGAATAAATCTGTTCTGACAGACTATAAAATGCCTTAATCTTCTTTTCTGCTTAAATCATGACCAAAAATTTACTTCTGAGAGAAGCCTCGTACTATACTAAGCTTAACATTGCTCCACATTAAGGAAGGTAATCAAAATTTAAGGAGAGAATGGAGTCCAGAAATAGGACCACATATATAGTCAACTGATTTTTAATAAAGTTCAAAGGCAATACAATGAAGAAAGAATGGTCTTTTCAATAAATGATGCAGAAATAATTAGACATCCATATATGCAAACAAACCTCAATCCATACCTCATACCTTATGAAAAAGTTAATCCAAAATGGACTAAATATAAACCTCCCTTCCTTCCCCAAATAAAGCTTCTAGAGAAAACATAGGAGAAAATCTTTATAACTTTGAGTTCACAAATTCTTAAGTATGATACCATAACCATGATCCATAAAAGAAAAAAAGGGAAAAACTGACTTCATCAAAATTATAAATTTCTGTTCTTCAAAATACATCAGTAACACTTCACACCCAATAGAATGAATACTATCAAAAAACACAAGATAACAAGTGTGGCAAGGATGTGAAGACACTGAGACCCTTGAGCACTGTTAGTGGATAAGCTATGGAAAACAATATGGAAATTCCTCAAAACATTACAAATAGAATTAGCATATTACCCAGCAATTCTACTTCTTAGTATATACCCCTAGGAATTGAAAGCAGGGACTCAAACAGGTATTTGTACACCCATGTTCACTGCAGCATAACTCACAGTAGCTAAAATGTGAAAGCAACCCAAGTGTCCATTGACCAACGAATGGATAAGCAAACGTGGCATATACATACAATGAAATGCCATTCAGCCTTAAAAAGAAAGGAAATTCTGACAAATGCTACAACGTGGATGAATCTTTAGGGTATTATGCTAAGTGAAATAAGTCAGTCCCCAAAAGACTAATGTTGTATCATTCCACTTATATGAGGTAGCTAGAGTAGTCAAACTCATAGAGACATAAAGTATAATAGAATGGTGGTTGCCAGAGGCTGGGGGAGGAGGGAATGGGGAGTTATTGTTTTTTGTTTGTTTGTTTTGGAGACAGAGTCTTGTTCTCTCATCCCTGGTAAAGTGCAGTGGCTGCATTATAGCTCACTGCAACCTCAAACTCCTGGGTTTAAGTGATCCTCCTCTGTCTCAGTCTCTTGAGTAGCTGTAACTACAGGTGCATACCACTGTGCTCAGCTAATTTTTCTGTTTGTTTGTAGAGATGGGGTCTCACTCTTATTCAGGCTGGTCTCCAACTCCTGAGCTCAAGCGATCCTTCCGCCTCAGCCTCCCAGAGTGCTAGGATTACAGGCATAAGCCACCATGTCTGGCCAGGAGTTATCATTTAATGGGTAGTTTTGCTTTTGCAATATGAAAAGAGTTCTAGAGATGGATGGTGGTGATGGTTGTACCACAATATGAATATACTTAACCCAGTGAATTATATTCTTTTTTTTTATTTCATCATATTATGGGGGTACAAATATTGTTAAGGTTACATATATTGCCCTTGCCACCCCTCCCCCAAATTGTATTCTTAAAAATGGTTAAGATGATAAATTTAATGTTATATGTATTTCAACCCACCTTTTGCAGTCTCCAGTGTCTATTATTCTACTCTGTATGTCCATGTGTACCCATTTTTAGCTCCCACTTCTAAGTAAGAACATATGGCATTTAAATTTTGGATTCTGAGTTATTCCATGTTGCTGCAAAAGACATGATTTCATTCTTTTACATGGCTGAGTAGCATTCCACATTTTCAAGTGTCTAATCATCTGCTGATGGACACTTAACAGTGATTTCATGACATTGCTACTATGAATAGTGCTGCAATAAACAAAAAAGTGCAGGTATCTTTTTAATATAATGATTTGTTTTCCTTAGGGTAGTTACCCAGCATTGGGATTGCTGGATTGAATGGTAGTTCTATTTTTAGCTCTTTGAGAAATCTCCATACAGTTTTCCATAGAGGTTTTACTAATTTACAGTCCGACCATGAAATGTATTTTTCTAACCAAAACAAAAATGATTATGTTCAGCTACTTACTCGAAAAGGGGAAAGAAAATATGGCTCTGACTGAAGTCTTGGAATTAAAGTCAATGGTTTCTGATTTGTACATAAGTGAGCCAAATACTTAGAACAAATTTCTGATATGCTAAGCATAAAAGCTAAATCTTGACCAGAATACAGAGAGAGAGATTACATACAATTTAAAGTACAGTATGAATTCTTAGTACTACTAAAAGGCTACATTTATTCAAGCCAAGTTGACAAGGTGGTGCAGTCTGTTCTACAAGACACCCTGAAACATTAAAAGCTTAGGTTAAGTACTAATTTTGAAAGGTAAGAACAGCATCAGTCATCAAATATGAAGCCACTTCTCTTCAATTTTTAAAGTGCTTTACGTAGCAGGATTTTAAAACATTTTGGCAAATAGCCTTAATATGAATTATAATTACAAAGAAAGCTTTCAGTTTTTAACTTGAAGCAGCTACTGAGAACCAAAATGAGCTATTACTTAGGTGATTACATAATCCTTAGCATCCATAAAGACCACAGTTTATTAGGTCCTGGGTTCGGAGGACTATACCACCAGTGTTTTCAGTCCTGATCCCAAATATAAAAATTCATCCCAACCCAGTGCCACAAGCAGTTCCCGAGACTTTGCTCCATTGCGTGATACTATTTCAGAGCCATAACGACAAATATTTGCTTAGTTTTATTTTAACTAAAGCACTGAATATGTATCCCCAGTTTTTAAAAAACAAGAAAATGTATGTTAAGGGATCAAAGTAAAGAAAGAACTATTTAAGTGAATTTTTAAAAGAAAGGTCATTAAAAACATTGAACTTTAAATGTCTAATGAGTCAGGATTCAAGATCTAGAAAGTAAGTTCTAATGTATATATTAAATCTTCAACATTACCCAAGAGCCTTTCACTCCCTTTTTCAGTAGCTAGATGCTGCAGGCCTTGGCACCATATTATTACTGTCAAACCAAATGAAAAAAAAAAACCCCGCGTGTGCGTCTGTGTGTTTGTGCATATATTTAAATCTAGACTTATTTGTGGCCAGACTGTTTCCTGACCTCTGCCAGTTCCGGGCTGAAAGGCCTGGTGAACCCACTGGCACATTCATGCATCCCCTCTTCCCACACCCCCAACGTCACCAAAAAGGAAAAAGCCATTTACCTCAGAAGTAAACTTGAAGCTATGTGGTCCCTTCTGAAAACCCAGGCCTGCCATTCCAAATGGGGCTCCTCCCCAGTCTGGAATGCCCCGGTCAAGTACAGCCTGGGGTAAGTTTCTGGAGCCCACAGACCCACTTCCAGGGCAGTCTAGACTGGAAGCAGACTTTTCCAGTCACTGGCCAGCAAGCCCTGTCTGGTCGCCATGAGTGCTAAATCCATAGAAAAGCTCCTTTGTGTTTGCCCCAAGGAGATATTTCTGTTTACTTAAATGGATGCTTTTGTAACTGAGAAACAAAATGAAAGATATGAGGCTATACATACTTGCTAACCAAACAGAATATTAGATAAAAAAAAATAGATTTAAATAAGGATATTCATGATCTTGAAGCTAAAATTTAAGTGTTAAGACCAAAGCTTATGAAAGCATGCTGTTAAGGTTTGTTAAGTAATAGTTGTCACTGATCTAGACTTGATTTCACACTGAATTCGTTATCATTTCTGTTTTTAGAGGAAAATAAAGATTCTCAAAGCACTAACTGAATTTGACTTTTACATTGGTCATTAGCACAATATTGAAATAAATCTTTAAAATGACAACTTTCTAACTCTAATCTCCTTAACATACTTAATATGGATAGGTCTAAAAGTGAATCAGGGGACTTCTGCCTCCAGGAAGATGAAGCAGACATACTTCTTCCTATTCTCCGCACTAAGCACAACTAGAAACCCTAGACATTATATATAAAACATAAAAAGATTCTGAAAGGTGGGGAGACGAAAGCAGATCAGTTAGGGACACTGGGACCTGAGGAACATTATGGTAGTGATTTTTCTGGGTTTTCTTTTTTCCCCATAGATCCTAGACTTGGAGGCAAAGAAGCTAGCTATGGGAGAAAACCAACAATTGCAGAGTTGTACCAAAAGCCTACTCTGTAACCAAAGGACCAGAAAAGGGGCAGTCTAGTCTAGCACGACAGACAACTGCTCTACTACAGTGTCTTTCTCTCCCTCTCCCTCCCTCTCTCACTCTCTCTCTCTTCCACCTCCCTACCCCCTGTGGCACCACCTCCAACCATGCCACCAAAAATCTAATGGGTACCTAGAATTCCATCCTCATAAGGGTGCAATGAGATACCCCACTACCCCTGCTGGAGTGCTATCAATGAAGGCCAAGTAGGAAGCAGGGACACTCATCCCTGAAAGCTGGTAATGAGCCCCCCTCTACCAGCGGTGTCAGTGGAGACCACATGGCCGGCTTGGACTTCCACCCTCACCCAGCAGTAGTGAGGTGCTCCCCCACCCACTGGGTGGTGTCAGAGGTGATACAGGAAGAGCCAGGGCTTTCACCACACCCAGTGGTAATGAGACCACTCCCACCACAGTCTAGTAGATACCATGTGGGAGCTGAAACTCCCTCCCTGCCAGTTGTAGGTCAAAGGAGGCCAAGCGGGGAGCCTTGACATCTACCCCCACCTAACAGTAACAAGATGGTGCTTCTCCTTCCCTGATAAAGGCATGTCAGAGAAAGCCAATTAGAACAGAAGGTTTAAATAAGACACAGAGTCTCATAACATAACACAACAATGTCTAGGTTTCAACTGTAATTCACACGTTATATAAAGAGCCAGGAAATCTCAAACTGAATGAATTAAAAAAGAAAAACACCAATCAATAGATGCCAACACCAAAATGCTACACTTAGCTGATTTTAAAGATTTTAAAGCAGCCAGGATAAAAATGCTTCGACATGCACTTTGGGGCATGTTTAAAACATATGAAGAAAACAGCCTCAGCAAAGAAATAGACAGTCTCAGCAAAGAAGTAAAAGACATAAAGAAAAATCAAATGAAGAATTTAGAACTAAAAAATATAATAATTAAAATAAAAATCTCAGTGGGCTTAATACCAGAATGGAAGAAGTAAGGAAAAATCAAGGAACTTAAAGATAGAACAACAGAAATTATCCAATTCAAGCGACAGAGAGGAGAAAAGACGGAAAAAAAAAAAAGAAGAGTCAGGATTGATAAACCTGTGGAGCTATAACAAAAGATTTAACATTTGTGTCACTGGAGAAGAGAAAGGACAGGGTTGAAAAAGTACTCAAGGAAATAATGGCTGAAAACTCCCCAAATTTGGAAAGACATAAACCCAAAAAGCCAAATGAACTGAAAACAGGAAAAATAAAAAGAAATCCATGCCAAGATGCACCATAACTAAAGTTCTGGAAACTAAAGATGGTACAGCCACTTTGGAAGACAGTTTGGCAGTTTCTCATGAAACTGAATACCCTACCATATGATTTAGCAATCATGCCTTTTGCTATTTGCCCAAATGAGTTGAAAACTACACAAAGACCTGTACACAGATGTTTATAGCAGCTTTACTCATAAATGTTAAGACTTACAAGCAACCAAGATGTCCGTCAGTAGATGAGTGAATAAACAAACTGTATTACGTCTAGAATACGGAATATTATACACCTCCAAAAAGAAATGCATTATCAAGCCATGAAAAGACATGGAGGAAACGTAAATGCATAGTACTAAGTGAAGGAAGCTAATCTGAAAAAGCTACATACTATATGATTCCAGTTATATGACATTCTAGAAAAGACAAAACTATGGAGACAGTGAACAGATTATTGATGGTCAGAGATTGGGGTGAGGGAGGGATAAATTAGTGAAGCACAGAGGATGTTTAGGGCAGTGAAGTTATTCTGTATGATGCTATAATGGTAGGTCATGCACATTTGTCTAAACCCATAGAATATATAACACCAAGTGTGAATCCCAATGTATACTTTGGACATTGGTGATAAAGACATGTCAATGTAGGTTCATCAATTGTAATAAATATACCACTCAGTGTGAGATGTTGATGGTGGGGGAGGCTGTGCATATGTGGGGTCAGGGAATACATGGGAACTCTGTACTTTCTGCTCAACTGGCCATGAACCTAAACTTACAGCCTGTCAGGAGAACACACACTCACAACCTCCCTGTTAGGTGCACACACACTCTTAATCTCTGTCGACTTGTGCACGAGCAACATATATGTGCACACACAATCTTTCAGGTGCACACACGCTCATTTCTCCGCTGCCGGGCATGCATACACAAACTCACAACCTCCTCGTTAGGTACACACACACGCGCTCACAACCTCTCCATCAGCGCATGCACACTCACACTTGCTCAGTCAGCACACGCACACTCGCAGCCTCTCTCCTCCAGGCGCACCCCACACCCACGCACCCTCCAGGCCGGGTGCACCCCTCCCCCAGGCCCGTGCCGGCGCAAGGCAGCGAACTCCAGCGGCGCAGGGTGTGCACACGCCCCCGGCCCGCAGCTGCCCGGCCGGCCCGCGCTCCCCCCTCACCTTTCTCGCCTGCGCCTGGCGCCCGGCCCTCGTCCTCCTTGGGGTTGGTCACCTGGGTGATGATGGCCGGGCCGTCCATGGGTGCGCGGCGCGGCGGCCGCCCGCAGGCCCGGCCCCCCGCAAGCCAGGCGCACGGGGGCGCGGCGCGGGGGGCGCGGGGGCGCGGAGCGGGGGGGCGCTCGCAGCCGCCGCCTGGGAGCGCCCGCCGCCCGGCCCCGCGCTCTGGGAGAGGCGGCCCGGGCCCGCGCCCCAGCTCCCGCCGCCGCCGCCGCCGCTAGGCTCGAGCGGCCGCCGCCTCGTCACCATGAACCCCGGAGCCGCGCCCGGGAGAGCCGCGCACGGGGAGGCGGAGCGGGAGGCCCGGCGCCGCTGGAAGCGGGAGCGGGCGGGCTGGCGAGGGGGAAGGAGCGAGCGACGAGCGACGAGCGAGGGCGGGAGGGCGGGAGACAGGGAGGGAAGGAGGGAGGAAGGGAGGGAAAGAAGGAGGGCTGGCGGGTGGGTGTGTCCCGGCCCGGGGACAGGCCTCCGCCGCCGCCGCCGGCGCTGCCCGCTCGCCCGGGGGGAGAGGGGTGCGGGGCCGAGACGGAGGCGGTGAGTGGAGGGCGGTGTGGGGGCGCCCGCGTGGCGGAGGGGGTCTTGAGCAGTTGATTGGGGTGAAGGCTTGGAGTGTAGGGCCCGCCAGAGGGG
>VBSM01002035.1:508420-521055 GCA_008086735.1 Cheirogaleus medius | reverse complement strand
GAGAGAGAGAGCGCAAAGAAGTGGCAAATATATGGGAAAATCTAGACTAATATTTACTACAGAAAATAGTAAAAACAATGACTTATATGGTTAAAATATAAAATTAAAATACATCAAAAAATAGTGATTAACTTTAGATTGCGGTATGTTAAACAAGTAAGCCAAGTTAAAGTTTTAGATGATGTGGTATCTGTGTAAGAATGAAAGAAAAGGGAATAATGGAGGGGAAGAATGTAATGTGAAAACGAAGAAAAGAAACATAAAAAGATGAACCCAAGAAAACACGAAATAAGATGACAAAAATAAATCAAATTATTTCATCAATTACAATAAATATAAACTAAATGTTCCAGTAAAATGACAAGGATTGTTAGAATGGATTTTAAAAATCCAGCTGTCTGTCGTTTACAAGTGACATGTCCAAAGCATAAGGATATAGAAAGGTTTATAAGAGCATGGAAAAAGATACGTTGTACAAATACTAAGCGAAATAGACGTTAACACAAGAAAGTATTACTACAGATAAAAAAAGGATCACTGCATAGTGATAGAATGTTCAATTTCATCTGGAAAAGATAACAATTAATTCTAAACTTTTAGGTCAGCTAATTCCATGTTGGGCAAGGATGTGGGAATATGCACTGCTGAGGGGAGTGTCCACTGTTCTTTAGAGAGAATCTGGCAGCAAGATGAGAATGTAACCACTTTACGATGTCATGTATGTAATATGTACCAAGAAGATTCTAGCTCAGGTGTATGAGGGGCCGCGGGAGTGTTCACTGCAGCGGGCAGGTGGAAGCGGTGAAGTCTTCAGCAGGGCTGGAGAGGAAAAATGCAATGGAAACATAGCGTAGAATTCAATGCTGCAGCTAGAAACAATGAACTGGGCGTAAACACAGCAATATAAATGAAACTTGAAAAAATAAAACAGGGTGAACTCTCAGGCTCAGTACTGTTTAAGTGAAACAATAGTATGGTGGACAACCATTTTTAAGGACATGTATTCAATTCATCGGACTTGGTGCCTCTGGGAGGGAGAGGAATGTGAGTGGGGATGGGGGCATAGAGGAGAAAAATAACATAAAACAAGAGAGGACTTTGGACATGAATGTGATTACCCAACTCCATGCACCTGAGATTTCCCATCCCTTCTCCCCACCCGACTCCACCTCAAATAAAGCTTTGCCTCTTGCTTAAATCCAGCCAGACTTAAGGATTTGAAGGGTACATGTTAGGGCTTAAGGCAGCTACAGATTCTGATTACACATGGTAGGTGTGTCAACTATTAGTTGTCTCCAACATAGACTCTCCTAATTCTTTAATAATACACTCCTAGTGGGCAGGTGCATCAATAGGATTAATTTCTGGCCAGTGTAGAATAGGACTTCTGGGAAGGCTAGTTAAAAGGGAGGGGGCACGTGCCATTTTATCCTTCTCTACTGTTGGCTTAGAATGAGGACTTGATGGCTGGTGCCCTGGTAGCCATCTGGGACCATGAGGCAATCTTGAGGATGGAAGCCACATACTGAGAAAAATAGGAGCTGGTATCCTGATGATCCATGAAGCCGCTATACCAGACCTTGAGGACCCACATTTGGCCTTCTTTTATGTGAGAGAGGAACACACTTCTGTCATGTTTATCTAATTATTATTTTGGAGTTTTCTACTATATGAGGCCAAGTATTCCCCTAACTGCTAAGTTCTGAATAGATATGGAATTGGAGATAATTTCATTTCTTCCTACTCTACCATCTCTTAGAAGAAACCAATTTGGTTTTTTTTAAAAAAGGGTAGTAGTTCTACCTTTACTGAGATTTGCTATAATTTTTAGGATTTTAAAAAAATATTGAAGAACCATATGAAATAAAGTCTAAAATGGTTTGAAATGGACTTTGAAGCAAAGCAGAGGTTTGGCAGCAGGCCCTGATGGCACAGCCTCAGATTTTAGCACAGAGCTGGTGGTATCTTGCTATCCACGCTTTAGTTGGATGTGTACATAGAGCGAACGGATGTGATCTTAGGGACAGGTGGCTTTGCTGACAGATAGCTGCCAATCAGTCTGATAGTGGAGACAGAGCTCTAAGTAAGCACTTACATTAATTCTATTACTAACCACAGTAACCTGATGACTAGGCAGACTTTATGGATGAGAGGTAATTTGGTGGGCTGGAAAGCTCCTGACGGAACAGGAAGCAGACTTTACTAATTAGTGATTTTCCTTCCACTTAATTTTGTATCTTTTGATCCCTTTGAATTTGTCAAGGCCCTTTCCTGGCTTAGGAAAACAGGTTAGGCAACCTTAGAGAAGTGTATTTAATTAGCATTAGTGATGGTGGCAGGTTTGTTAAGCCAGGAAGCATCCAGAATTAAAATGCTTGAAATTACTTACTGGACCATTGTCATAAGCGTCAGGCTCATCAATGCTCTTTGCTGAAAGAAATCTCCCTTTCCAGACCTACAATCTGAGATCTCTTTTGGCTTAGCGATTCACAATCTTCCAGATGTAATTTTATTAAATATTTTTAAATAATCTGCATGTTGCATTGTTACAAAAGACATTCATGCTTACTGTAGAAAACTAATATTCAGACAAGTAAAAACAAAACAACGCATAAAACAAAGCAAAAACACAGACAATCCCACCTCCCTAAAGATAACCAATCTTAACCCTTTGGTGTGTATCTTTTCATACCTCTTCTATACTGTGTGGTGTGTATGTGTATGACCTTTAACCGTAAAGGCAGAATATGAATTTTTAATAAATATAAAGGCAATAATTAATGAAATACAAAGTAAAAACCAGCAGACTTGATTGGTACAGCCAAAGGCTTATTCTTGAAAAAGACCAATAAAATAAGTAGAACTTTGTTGATTTCATCTAGGGAAAAAAGAAAAACACAAATGAACAACATCTGGGATAAGACCAAGGACATAACTAGACAGATGAAGGAGAGTAAAAATCTAAGAGAATACAGTATTTGTAAATATGTAAGAATGCTACCCAAGAGCTTCTGAAAAAATGCTTAGTGACTGGTAGACACACGTGGAAGAAGTCTACTAACGAGGAGGAATCCACCCCATTTAATTTGGGCATGTTTATCTCAAGGTCAAGAACACAGGAATAGCCCTGGGCAGGACGGTAATGCACAAAGGGGAGGGGGTGGCCACCGGTAGGGAGCCAAGAGTTGGGGCAGTTCATCTGCATCAGGTGGGCTGTTCATGTGGAATGAGATGGACTTGACATGCTCCTTAATATGCATGTTGTATTACACTGAAACCCTACCTTCAATGCCTTAAAAAGTTATTAACAAAGAAATTACAGACCGAACTTCCGAATCATTTGCAGCCATTTTTTATTCCAAACATGTATCTTTGTAAACCTGGCATTTCCCAAACAGTGCAAGTGAATTAGAAGTGACTGCATAGACTTTAATACATGTGACATCGTGAGGTGGAACACCCCCTCCCCCCCAATTTCTCAATGGAAATGTACATGGATGCATCAGTAACATTCTAGAAGTGCAGATAGCGTGGGTGCCTGCCATGCAATTAATCACTCTTAAAGCTTTTAAGCTCACCCTGTCAATCATATCGTGCACATTAGAATTAAAAAAAAAAGTTAACAAAGTCTGAAATCTAGATCATTGTGCTATAAAGCATTGCACCATGTTGGGAAATGTGTTCATTATCCTTCCCATGTGCTGAAAAATCAGAAGACATTCTAGAAGGTTCACTGTGGCCCTACTGGCTCTGTATCTTCCCTTCAGCCATTCTTTGTTTCAGAAAATATTATCCACTGTGTATATTACTCTATATATCAAAACATCAACCAAAACTGTGCATACTTGAAGCATTTCTGAAATGACACTCACTTTGTGCCTTTTGTCTGCTGAAGGCCACAAATGACAATCCTGTGCAGCACCTCTAGACTTGAAAGAAATTTGAACCAAGCATACATTTCACCAGGTGTACATTTCATGTGTAACCCAGGCATAGCTGCATTCACCTGGCCATAATGCCTTACCCCAAAATAAAAGTTGTAAATAACCTTTCAAAAAATCTCCATGCTGGGGTTCAACAGGTAGCATACAACACAGGGGGCGTTTGGAGGATCTGCTACGCTTCCACATGGAAAAGAGGTCCCAGGTGTTCCCGGGAGTGCTGCTGGGTTTTTGTTTTTAACCTCCTTGCCTTTGGCTCAAGGACTGTAGGCTATACACGATTTGGTGAAGGAGGGCTTTCTACAAAGTTTACCAAATCTCTGAGTACTGGTGATGGTGATAGAGGATTCCTGAAGACCTGCCAAGGGATGTGGGCCTGTCAGTCCCCATCGAGCCGGTGTCCCCTTGTTTCTAAACTTCTGGCCTCTTCTTTGTGACAGGTCCAGAACTTCGGGTATGCTCCAAATTCTCTTGAGTCCTATGTAAATTGAGCATAAGCAAATCTGTCTTTGAAAAAGGGGCATTATTTTACTCAATTTTTACAAAGGTCCTTTTTCCTATTTAAAAAGCTTCTCAATCCTCGGAGAGTTGGTTAAAACCATATGAATACACAGCTAAAGGCTAAAGCAAACTGAAATAACGCTGCCCGAGAGAACATATTACAGGATTCTACAGCGGACCCTCAGAAGCAGGAAGGGTAGAAAGTAGAACACACTGTGCAATCTTAAAAGACTATCCTGGGGAGGGAACACAGACATGCCCACCCACCTGCCTGCTTCCCGGAGAGCGTACTGAGGGCTTCTGAACAGGGATGGTACAGATGAACTGCCCAGGTCGAAAGAGCTCTAACAATATTCTTGGCTCCTTTCTTTATCATTGTGCTAAATGGTTAACTCCATGGTCCTTGAAGCCCGACCTGCAACTCAGCACGATCAGACAAGCAGAGGCACTGTCTTTACCCAGACAGGTTCCTGGGCTGGCCGCCAGCACTTACTCCGGGTGTTGCCAAGTACGGTTTCCTTAAAAACTGCCTTATGAAGTCTTGGTGACCCGGATGCACAACTACTCTTGTGGGTTTCCCAGGCGCAATCAAGCAGAAGCAAATGGATCCCAGCTCTGAGACAGCCCGCAGGGGTCCACCCTCTCTGACATGGGGCTTTGCCCCCCGGCTGGCAGAACTGGGGGCCTGTGAGTCACCCTTCTACACTGTCACAAGAGGCACCTGTACTCCTTGCAGGAGGCAGGTTAGTGGCTATGAATGCATTTGGCCAGAGCTGCTGATGGAGCTGCCCCGGATCTACCACCGAAGAATCCTAAATGATTTATTAAAAGAAAACATGACACCATTAACAAGAGTCCACCAAAGGAAAGTGGCAAATGGGGTCCCATTTAAAAAAAATCCTACATGCCATTTCAGGAGGCTGTGCCACCCTAAGGCAAAATGTGCCTGTGGTATTCTCCGGAGAACCTCTAGCACCTAGCACCCTGCCTGGCATACAGCAGGCACCCCATAAATGGCTGTAAATGAGTGACTGAAACCTACTCAAGACTGCTTTTCTTATTGCTTTTGATAAACCTCATTAACAGACTCTGAGTGAGAGCTGGTTTCTTTGCCTGATCCTGCCCTGTAGCTACCGCTGTGCCTCCATTCACAGTGAGAAGCAACGCCCTGACTTCTAGGACCAGCTAAGTTCACGCCACTGGCCCTCTGGCCTTTCTGTCTATTCCCACATTCTCCAGGAAGGAAGCCTGACTTACTATCTTTCTGCAGCAGGATCAACTGCATGGTAATAAGAAACCCAAAGACACACACACACACACACACACATACACCCTCTGTGCCAGGCTTGCACCTGCCCAGCACCCTCATAATTTCACCAAAACTTTAGATATGTTGGTATTAGCCAAGTACGTGTATAGAAAACCTGTCTCCCCTAAAGTTGACTTCTGTGTCCTTTAACAAGGTTCACAGACTGTCAACATGTTAGCTTCCAGTAAACATAAGAAAGATCCACAAGAAATATCCTTGGTCTTCTATAATGTTTTATTCTCGCTGGAAGCCATCTGTATGGTAGCTCTGCTTTGGCAGGCTGCACGTAATGAGCGCTTCAGACTCTTCATTAGAAGCTGCTCTTAGCCCTGTGTTTTCTGCTTATTAGATGGTCACCCAGCAGTGGGAACAGCAGCCATGGCTGAGAACAGTTACTAAGTGATCACTATGGGCCAGGTGCAGTGCTGAGCATGCCACATCCATCATCTCACTGCCCTTTTAGAAAATCACACCGCACTCAAAACCGGGCAGCACAGTGCATCTGATAACATATCTACTGTCAAACAGACAGCTTGGGTACGGAAGGCTGCAACTCAGCATTCACACGTGCAGGGCATGGGAGGACATCAGTGCTCTGCTCAGATCCCTTTACATCATTGCTGTATGTCTCCCAGGTTGGGGTGCACCTGTGGCTTTCCTTCAGAGGACTACCTCTGAGCTCTGGGGCCATTCTGCCAGCAGGAACTGAGAGCACAATGTTTACATCTCCCCTCGGTGCAGGAATATGAAAGCCCGGCTCCCTTTGCCTCGAGTTGGGACTACTCTGAGGCCCAACTTACCCTCCAGAGCTCGCCTGATCAGGCTGAAGCTGCTCCATGGAACTTTCCCTAACATGGCACCTTTGCCTGGCTTCCTCCCCTTCCCCATCCTGCTTCCCTGGTCCTTTACTGGTATCCCCCAAGGGCACTTCCTTAGTAAGTTACTTGCACACAAATCCTTCTTTCAGGGTCTGCTTCTTGAGAACTCCACCTAAGATATCTTTTTTAAAAAAAGGTTGAATGGTCATCTCTGGGAAGGAATCTGCGATTACCACTAGCTGGGACAGCTGAGTGGTAGGCAAAATGGAGACCTGTAAACTAAAATCACCACGAAAAGGCAACACCTCCCAGCATTCAGACCCAAGTCTTTGTCTGAGGGGCATGGATTTAGTCCTTGTGGTGTGTGAGCTCTGATGCATGAAGTCCAGGATGAGATGCCATTGTGAGGTTTAGCAGATGACCGACTGGCGCTGCTCCAAGCTTTCATCCATCAACCTGAGCAGGAGGAGGCAAGGTGTCTGCCGCATAAAGGTGATGCAGAGCAGACTTGCTGCTAGCAATCAGGAATTCCATCCAAGTTCTTGTTGGGAATCTTCCAATGAAAGGTCCATATGAAAAAACACTTACAGTGCTTTAGCACACTTGAGTGCATGAACTCCAAACTTGACTCTCGGCAATAAAGATGTGAAATGTCTTAGGGGTCTTGCCATATCCACAGTTTATATGCACCACTGCCAGCTGGGTGGATTCATTACATGAGGTTTCTTCAGCTTATTTTATCTGCAAGTCTCTTTAACAGCAAGTTCCAAAATACAATAAGATTTTTATCCTTTAAAATTTATAAAGTCACGTACATGTACTTCCAAGATTTTCGGCCAGATATCAGTGCTTGAATGAATTATATAACTATTTAATAGAAATAATAAAACATTGATACAAATATAAAGACATAATCAGTATAAAAGGCTTATATTTATAAAAATACTTTTAGGTAACAGTTTTCCCCTGAGGGTTGACCACGCATGTTGCATCCATAAATATTGCTCGGCTCTGTAGCTTGCTTTCCAAAGTTCAGAGTTCATCTTTAAAAGACAGTGGTGGTGGCTCTGGTCGTGCGACCCGGTTGCAGTGGCTGCCGCAGGCTGGCACCTGGGCTCGACAGAATGAGGAAGAGAGAACAGCGTCAGTGGGGCCTCCGAAAAATCTGGAGATTTTTTTTTTTCTTCCAAATATGGAAGATACAAAGATCAAGGATGACAGGCTAGTGATCGGGTCACATGACCGCTGTGGCAGCTCACTGGTTTTTCTGGACCAAGTCCCAACTGTCTTCGTTCTCTTTCCGGTTCTTTTCAGCTTCGATAATTTCCTTGTACCTTCGGCGAAAGAATCCCATCTGAAAAGGCAGAAAGGGGACAGGCTGGGTTAGGAATGTGGGCGAATCTGCCACTCAGCTTCCAGGATAGACTGGCTGTGAGTATGGCTCATAGGGGCTGCGAGGCACAAAACGCGTGCACCTCCTGCGTGCTATCCTAACGGTGAGTTGTTTGTTCCTTGTCAAACGCTTCTGGTGTAGTGTTTCCCAAACTGTGTGCCGGGGAACACTAGTTAATGAGAACTTTTCAAAGGTGTTTGGGAGTGAAAAAAGGCTTCATGGCCAAATAAGTGTGGGAAATGCTGCATTCTTTCGTTCTTTATTTTAGAGATTTGTAACGTATAGCAGAACAGTAAAGGATCTAATAACTCCGGTGGGGAGGAAACCCGGGGACCTGACATTTCCCATGCTTATTTGGGTCTTAATAAAACGATTATCACCCTGACAGATATTAGCCATCTGTGGAATAATTTGATAAATACTGTTCTCACACGACAAGCTTTTTTCGGCATCTGCAGGTCCATGTTCTACCTTGCTGTCATCTAGATCTTTCTCTCAAACCTTGGAATCCTTGCTGGGTGCACCACAGTGAGCAGTGTGCACTCACCAGGAACTGGGGTTTCAGCCTCATCCAGGGTGACAGTTTCCTCTTAGTTCTGCAAAGAGTCTCCCTCTGATACTGCATTCGTTTGTTTGTTTGTTTGTTTATTTATGAGACAGAGTCTCACTCTGTTGCCCGGGCTAGAGTGCCATGGTGTCAGCCTAGCTCACAGCAACCTCAAACTCCTGGGCTCAAGCAATCCTTCTGCCTCAGCCTCCCGAGTAGCTGGGACTACAGGCATGTGCTCCCCTGCCCGGCTAATTTTTTCTATGTATTTTTAGTTGGCCAATTAATTTCTTTCTATTTTTAGTAGAGACGGGGGTCTCACTCTTGCTCAGGCTGGTTTCGAACTCCTGACCTTGAGTGATCCTCCTGCCTCTGCTTCCTAGAGTGCTAGGATTACAGGCATGAGCCACCTCACCCAGCCAGGTTTTATGGCTTCTCACATATGCTAAGATGACCTGCTAGTTTTCCTTCCACAGTCATCACAGGCACTACCACCGAACACCGAAGCAACTTTTTGTAGCTCAAAGCTTACCTTTTCTCCCTGGCTCAGGGAGAGCTGGCATCTCTCATCCTGTGCTCACCAGCACTAGCGGCCTCTGCTTCTGAGGCCAGACATCCCTCCCTGCAGCTGCCCTTAAGCATGATGACTGTAGTGGGCGTAGGAACACCCCAGCCCCCTCTCTCCTTGGAGGGGACAACCCTGGGGTGCATGTTCTACCAGAGCTTCCCAGTGGAACTTGCCCGCAGAGGTAACCAGACTGACAACACATCCTTTATTGGCTTCCTTCCCTTCCCTGTCTTACTTCCCTGCTCTCCAACATCATTTCCTGAGATCATCTCCTAAATGAACTACTTGTGTTTTTATCCTAGTTTTAATCCCCTCGAATATGGGAATTCAAACGCAGACACACACTGGATCTGCTGCTGGCGAGCCCGCTGCACTGCAGGTGTGTGGAACCGCATTGTCATTAGCTCGTAATTCCCAGAGTCATATTTGAAAACCCTTAAGACTAGCAATCTCTGCAGTCCGTTGCCAACAGTGAGAGCACATATAAGGCATGCCCACAAATCAGGAAGCAAACCCAGCTCTCGTGGGCACATCCAATGTCTTTGCTGTCTGTGTATTTGTCCTCGGACTTCTTCACTCTGAGCCAAGTATCCAGGGAGGCACCACAGTCCCCCGATGACCATGAGCTCCCCCACAGAGGGGAAAGCAGGAGGAGATCAGGAATTGTCTTGCTGCACCATCTTCCTCCCCAGTATGGGCCACTGGCCTAGCCAAAGATGACAACTGTCAGGAGAGCTCCCAGGTAGCTCCACCCACATTGCCAGGGACACCCTAAGCATTCACATTGAGTGGAGTCAACAAGGTGGTCCGGTTTGAACAACTGGGAAGGAACAGAAGCTTTCTTAGAACAACTGGCAAGAGTCTTGTGTTCTGAGCCTCAATCCTCAAGGCCAGTTTTGTAAGCAGACATTGAGTTCCTGCTTTTTTCGGCCTTGGAGGTTTCTTACCAGCATAGGGCCACGTTCGTCAGAACCACATGTTTTGATACCCCCTCGCATACACTTTTCTCCCCTCAAACCTCTATCACTTCTCCCCTCTGCAAGGGACGTGGAAAGGGGGCTTGGCCTGAATGTTCTGGATAATTAGGAAGAGTCACTGTTGTCACCCCCACAGCAGGCCAGAAAATCAGATCAAGACTTAATGGAAATGTCTAAGAAGCTACTGCTTGAATTATCATTCTTTAGAGATAATAATGTGGCTGGTCACGTGTCTCTCCTGTGTTGGGGAGAACATAATCATGAAACTGTGGCTGGACATGACAGGGAATAAGATTCTTCTTTAGCAACAGCTTTGGCTGCAGATGGTGTGATGTTCCCCAAATCCCAGGCTACCTGGTTTTAATTCCAGAGATGTAACATATCACTGCTGTGGCACCAATCAAGCAGAATGTTAACAGTCTGCTTCTTTAGGATCTTCTGCATTTTTCTTAGGACTCCTTGAGGCAGGATGTGTGCTATTTATCCCCAGCAGTTCCCGTCTCACCTGTACTTGGTACCAGTGACAAAGTGCAGAAATGCCCACAACCCTTCCTTCCTGCAGTGTCCATGTGGCTGTGTAGCTATTCCCATCATGAAGTGGAGTCTATTTTCCC
The DNA here is from genome assembly GCA_008086735.1 of Cheirogaleus medius. Classification (NCBI taxonomy): domain Eukaryota; kingdom Metazoa; phylum Chordata; class Mammalia; order Primates; family Cheirogaleidae; genus Cheirogaleus; species Cheirogaleus medius. The sequence continues at coordinate 510,387 of VBSM01002035.1, read as the reverse complement.
AGCCCGAATCTCTGCTGAGACTTGGTTTGACAACTGGTTCATAGGGAGGTGATGCTGTCAGTTCCACATTAAGGTCCCAAGGGGCCTTGCACATGTCCAGTTACTTTCTCAGAACCCTGCCCTGCCTCCAGGAAAACAGGCTAGTCCAGCCTGCCGGAAGATGAGAAGCCACCAGCTGAGGCCGTCCCAGACCAGCGAACCCCTAACTGTTTGCAGGTGCCCTGTGAGTCTGGCCGAGCCCAAAGAACTGCCCAGTGGAGCTCAGTCCAAATCACCAACCCACAGAATTGTGACCTACAGAGATGGATGTTGTTTTTAAGCCACTAAACTTTGGGGTGGTTTGTTATGTAGCATAAGTTGCCTGGTACAGAACTTGATTGTTTTTGCTGACTTCCTGCATGAGTCAGAGGGGCAGCTGATGGGGTTCTAGACATAAAGGACATCATCGTGCCTTGTCTTGCTGAACCAGGCTTTTCGTGTGATCAGTAAAGTGAAGGCACCATCATCTCTTGCAGACATCTGGGGTGAGCTCTTTTCTCTTAGTGGAGTGGAGTCAGCACTAGGCCTGAAAATCACCCCTCACTCCAACCCCTGGCTGGCAGTACCTGCAGAGCTGCTCTCAGAAACAGTCTTGCAAGCTGTATGCCCCACCCCAGTGCTACAGGGTCTTGATTCCTATTCCCAACACAAGCTGGGTGTGTAATCTCTTGGATGAGAGGTTGGAGCTGCCACTGATGTCTTTCTTTCTTATGTGGAGCCCAAAGAACAATTCTTAAAACCTAATGCATGTTTCATGGCTAGGAAGTGGGGGGTACAGTAGTGCAGGCTGTGCACTGTATATAAGAGGGTAGGGGTGTGCCACTCACATCACAGATATCACAGATATATAAATTTATTACAACTATTTTCCAACAGATGGCAGTAGAGTGTCTCGTTCTAATAAAATCAGGAGATTTTCTGAATTTTCTGACAGAAGTCAAGGGTCTTGAGGAAGGGCTACTGTTTTACTAGTCTGCACAAGATGCCATATGGTCTCATGGTGACCCTATCAAACTAATATTTTTGTTACATGATCAAACTACTTCTATTTCAGAAAAGGAGGATGTCTCCCTTGTGCTTTTGCTTAGAGCCTGGTGTTGGCTTTCGGTACAGAGCCCACTGACTGAGAACACTGGTCCCCCTGCAAACAACTGTCATACAGGCTTGTCCAGTGCCACAAGGGCCTGCTCAGAAGAGGTCTGTGGAAGAGATGTGGCATGAGGAGCCCAGATTCCTGATTACTACTCACTCCGGCTAGCTACCCTCTGGGCCATGAGGAAGGTCATTTTCTGGCTCTGGGCCCCAGTGTCTCTGTCTCTGCCCGAGAGATTGATGACACTCTTAGACCTCCTCCAGCCCTCAAACATGATGACAGCTTTTTCTCTTGTCCCCAAAGCGAATTCAAGGCTGTAGGTTGTGGGCCACATAGCTGTGCACCCAGGACTCACACTAAGGAGGAACAAAGCACTGGGCCCTTGTCCAGTGTCAATTTTTCTCAGATTTTTGGGAAATTTTTTGATTTTTTTAATTTTTGAGAGAAACAAGTAAAACATAGTTTAATAATATTTTAAATGATTATGAGGTCTTTGAATTCACAAAACACATGCAGTTATGTTCACTCATTTAACTTCTACAGTCTTTTGGATTATGGGATTTCAACGTCAATTTTACCAGCGAGGGAGGGAGGCAAACCTTGGAGGAGGGGAACAAGTAGCTCACTGTCAGACGTCTCATACGCGTCAGAGTTACTAGGGCCTTCGCGAGTAAGTCTAGGACTCTTAACTCCTGTAACGTAGTGACTGTCTGACAATCTCATCAGGAATGGAAAAAATATCAATCCTTTTTTTTAAAAAGTCGAAACGAACAACCCTCAAGAACAAGTCACCTACAGTAATCTCTGGGAGAACTGGAAAGAGCATGTTGTCGGC
>VBSM01002035.1:477436-507159 GCA_008086735.1 Cheirogaleus medius | reverse complement strand
GCTCTCAGTGAGGGCAGGGGGGTGTCTTTCTTCCAAAGGAAAAGCACCGAGGCAGCTCTGCTGTCTCCCCAGGTGAGCCAGGCTGGCCTAATGAGCTGAAGGCATTTCTTGAAGGTGCAAGTCACATACAGAGTCGTTATCTCTCCTGCACCTCTGGACAATTAAACTTTCTCCTCATAAACAGGCCCGTATGATTGTCCTGAAGAGGTGCCAGGCCCAGGCATCTTCCAACCCACTCAGGAGCTGAAGGGAAAGGAGAGGGACTCATTTGGATTCTTCCTCCTTTAAAAGAGTTTCATATTTCAAAGTTTTCTCCCCGCATGGTGGTTTGGCAGGCTACCGTAATCCTCGCACATAAAGTTTAAATTATGGCTCCCAGCGTCTGCTCACATCTCGGCTTTGGGAAGGCTGATTAGGATCTATTTCAGAATTTGAAGAAGGGTCTGGTTAGCTTTGGGCCCTCGTTGTGGATTTTGTGTCGGAGCCAGGGCCTGCTGCCGCCAAGCATGAGAGAATGCCTGGGATGCCAGCGGAGGGGCCTTCTGGAAGGTCCCCGGGAGCGGCACAGAGTCCGAGGCAGATGAGGAGGCTGGGAGGCTGCAGCTCAGCTCTGCGAAAGGCATTTGCTGACCCCATAAGGGCTTTGTGTGTTAGAGAAATGGTTAACAGCACCACGCGGCACGAGTAGGGGAGGCCGGGGTGGCTCAGGCCGACTCCTGCTCACCCCTCAGGCCCCTGCTCAGCCACGCTCTCTGCTCACCTGACTACTTTTCCCAGAGCTCTTCAAGATGGAGTGCGGGCTCTGTTGTTTTATCTGTGGACCTTCACCCAGGGCCTACCACCTAGTAGGGGCTCGATGCCATGTGCTGAATGAAGGTGCTGGCCGCCTCGCCTACATCGCAGGCCTGTGCGGTACCGTGGACGCATCAGCACAGCCGGCGGCCTTGCTCAGCTTGCAGTGCTACGGCGCAGTTCGTGTTCGTGTTCGTGCGACACATTTCTGGGAACGACACCTTTGGCTCACGAGCTCAAGGCAGGGGCAAGCAATCATAGGTAGCCATGTCAAGAGCTACTCTAGAAGGAAAAACTACTTCGAATCCTGCCTTCCCCACCCTGGGTAAGGGCAAGCATCCTTTGTCTGAACAGTAATGGGGACAGACAGCCACGTTTTTTATCTCCCCGACCTCTCAAATCTAACTGGTCACCAAATCCGCCCATTCTAGCTTGGTCTCCTCCTCTCCACCCACGGACACAGCCCCCACCCTGACTCTGTCCCCAGATCTCTCTCAACACAGATCTGGCCAGGCCACAGCTCTGCTTACAGGCCTCTCATGCTCTCCCTTTGTCCTGGTCAGCGGGGCCTTCGCCACAGCAGTAGCTGGTCTCATTGCAGGTCACCGACTGCCCTCCTGTGACACCTCACAGGCTGCTCTGCACAAACGCTGCTTATTTTCCTACCTCCTCTTCCCTCTGGATGGAACATCCACCTGCCCTTCCCTGCCTGGAAAACTCAAACCCAACCCGAGCTCAGACGTGAGTAACACCTCATTGGTGACACGTCCTCTGATTTCAGCTCGGGGTATCTACCGAGTTTCCCCGAAAATAAGACCTATCCATAAAATAAGCCCTAACAGGATTTCTAAGCATTTGCTCAATATAAGTCCTACCCCGAAAATAAGACCTAGTGATGGGCGTGGCTACGCGGCGTATCTGCACGACCCATGCATTTCGTCGTGAAGCGGTAAAGAAGATGAGCGGCCCTTCTCATCTGCCCCGTGAGAGCTCTACTGCTCGCCATGAGAGATTGAGGCCAATGGTTTTAAAGGAAATAGAGTCGCAAGAAATTCAGGATGGAATTCGGGGTTTGGAGAGTTATGATGATGTTCCAGAAGAAGACGACTGAACTGTATTTGAATAAATGTAGATTGTTGTACTGTACTTAAAAAAAATAACACATCCCCTGAAAATAAGCCCTACGGTGTCTTCATGAAGAAAAATAAATATAAGACCCTGTCTTATTTTTGGGGAAACACGGTATGTGCTAAGCGCAATGCTAAGCATTCTCCCTGCTGGACGTGCCTGTCTCCTCTTCAGAGGAGGAAACCGAGGTCACAGAGAGCAGGCGACACTCCCACGGCCTCGCAGCTGGCAAGTGAGAGAGCCAGGACCACAGAGCACAGCTGTCCGCCCGCGACATCACGCTCCCATCCGCTCACTGTGCTGTGCGGACTTTCAACCCCGCTCCCCTCACGGGGCGAGGGAGGGGGACTTATGGCGCCTTCTTCTCGGCTTCCAGAGCAGTCCCTGCAGGGCACTCACCGCCCTCTGCCATGCTGGGTGGTGAGGCCGGCACGGCAGGGAAGGGGCGAAGTCCTCGGCTCATCCCGGCGCCTAATGCAGTGCTCGGGACAGAGTGTTCATTAAATATGAGTGGAAATGAAATACTGCTCCGGGAGGACTAGCAGAGCCGTTCTGACCCAGGTGGCCTCGCTGAACAGCTTCCTCAGAGCTTCCCTGCCACCTGTTAGTGAGGGCAAAACCTTGTCTGGGTGAAGGCACGTGGTGTGCCCCTTCACTGCCGTGACCAGCTGCCCTCCCAGGCCTGGCAGAGGGTGAAGTCTGCCTTCTTGGATCCTGGCTCTTCGGATCCCACACAGCTAGGGGACCTCAGGGGTCTGGCCACCCATGACAGCCATCTTCTGTAACCACACTTTCTTTAAACAAACACTGCAAGAGTGAAGCAAAGCAGATGGCAGGCGGGAGGAGGTGGGTATGTGCAGAGGAGATGGGACACCCCTCACGGGCATGCCGCCATCGGGGGCGGGGGCATGGCCACACGCTCCCTGCCCTGTCTGGTCCCACACACCCTCCTACGGGGGACAGCATCTTCTCTCATTGTAAGAGCCCATAGAAAGCAGAAGGAAGTATACACAACACACACACACACACACACACACACCCTTGCTACTCAGCGAGAAGCCTGTCTTTTCAGACCCGAACACTGAGCAGGCTTTGTTCTCCACCCACAGACCAGAGGCTGTCTCAGCAGGAAGGAGTTGGAGTTGGAGAAAAGGGAGAATTAAGAATCTTTCTGGCAATGCAGATTAAATAAACAACAAATTGGCAGATTGTTTTAAAAAAGGTAATTTCCACTATTGGCCAATATACAGGAAAACAGACACTTCTGATACGCCGCCTGTGGGAGGGTGAATCGGTATAACCCTTCTGGAGGGCAATTTGCAATAGTAATAGAAGGCTTGAAACGTGCATTCCTTTTGGCTCTGTAATTCCATTTCTAGGGTTTTGACCTAAGGACATAATGAGAGTTTTGTGCAAATATCTGGCTCCAAGGGTATTTACGGTGGCACTGCTAAAGAAGAGTGACACCGGGAGCATCCTAAATCCCAACATCAGGGACTGGATGGGTAAACCGCAGACACTCCATAGCCTTAAGACAGTGCTGCAAACGGGCTTTGAGCAACATGGAAAGATGTTCACAGTGTCTCATCTTCAGGGGAAAATAAGTTGCAAAATAGTACAAGGGATGTCCAAAAGGCACAGAACATAAGATAAATTTATTTTAAGTAATATGTTCAACATATTTTCTTTAACCTTCAGACAAGTTTTTAGGTGAAGTACCTCTAAATGTAAAGCAATGGATTAAATTGTTAATCTCAAAAAAGTACAATAAACACATTATTTTTCCTGTGTTTCTAGACTTCTTGGGTAATGTGAGGTGTCCTTGTCATATTTTTTTCCAGAGTAATAATTGACCTCCTTGCTTTAGATTTGGAGAAACTTCACCTGAAACTATATCGTGCATATTACTGAAAAATTTAACTAATATACTATTCAAAAATAAGTTGATCCTATGAGAATGCCTGGTCTACATCTATACACGCAGGGAAAAAGGTCAAAAAAAGACAGCACTATGGTTCTCATGGCTATTTTCGGGATATGAACTCCTGGATGTTTTACAACCTTTTTTCCTTATTGATATGTCATCATGTTTGGTCAATAAATATACATTTTGTAATCCCAAAGAAATTAGTTATTTGATTTTAAAATATCCATCCATAAAACATCTAAGAGGCTGTTTCCACCTGCATCTGAAACGTAGAATACTAAAGAAGCAAGGGCTTTTGTGGCAGGAAGTCCCAGCTATGGCCCCTGGCTGTTTTGGAGCTGGGGACACAGTGGGAACAAGGACAGACAAGGGCCCCATTCACAGGAGCATCACTGCCCAGTGGAAGAGACAGGCCTTCATCAGATAAGGCCTTCACCAGATGACCCTGGTACCATCATTGATGAATATGGGGGCTTCTGAAGTAAAAGGACTCTAGATCTCTGAGTGTGTAAGGCAAAGAAATCCTCCTAGGCTTGGGGGTGAGGACACCCCTTTCTCCTTGACAGAGTGACACTTGAGGCAAGACATAAAAGAGCAAGTGTTCCCTGGTGAAGGGGGTAGGGCAGGTCTACACCCTGGGTCCCCTATGAATGAACCACCGTGGGGTTGGGAGAACTTCTGATGAAGCTACCTGAGGCCATGCTCTTGATTTGTGGCCCATCTCAGTTGTAATCTCAAAGAAATTGATTGGGATTACAACTGAGTCTTCTGGGCAGAAATCTTTCTCATATTCCACTGAGGAAAAGAAGAAAGACTTGCCCTAGAGTTCCCTTTCTTATTCTTTCTTCAAGTGAATGGTCCACCATGTCTCTCCCAGCTGTTCCTCCCCGGGCTTCTGTTTTGGAGTGAGGTTCCCACCGTCCTATGTCAGCACTAGCGTAACTCTCTTAGGGAAGTGAGAAAAGAGGGGCTGAGACTTTTGCTGTCTCTCTAAAGTGGTCCAAACCCTCAGCTATGAATGGCCTCAAGGAAAGCCAAGATTCCATTCCCTGCCTGAAGGAGACACTGTCCTCCACGGGCCCGGTGCCAAGGAAGGAGAACAGGAAGGTGCTCTCATCTGACAGAGGCAGGAGGGCTGGGTGTCCATGGGTGGGGACTCCATGAGGACCTGCAACTCACCTTCCAGAGCAGCACAGCCAGCAGCAGGAAGATGAGGATTCCCACCAGCAAACTTATGGCGATGATCCACCCCACGACGTAGCCTCGGGGCTCCAGATTGTGCAAGGCCTCGAAGACCACCTAGGAGGCAACGCAGAAGTGAAAACGTTTCCCCAAACAGAAGCACCCACAGCGTGATGGAGCCCAGCCCGGGATTGACATTTGGAGAGAACCAGAGGCAAGTGTCCAGACTGTGTTACTAAAAAACATATTCCGCTGAGCATTTTATGATTGTACACTGATGCATTTTTCACTAGCACATGAAAGCCACTTGAAATTCAAGCCCCAGGTCTTGAAACACTTGTAATGACAACAACTCTGATTCAAATATCATGAAGTGAACAAAAGCGTAGCGAAAAACTTAGAGGACACGCTATGTTCCTAATTAAGAACAGACAACAACATTTTACCTTTTATTTTTGTTTTGAAACAAAGAACATGAGAGTTTTCTCCATGTAAGACTCCTTCCCAAGTGTTCAGCTCAACGTGTAACTTAGCGGAATTATTTGATTACTACCAGTTTCCCATTAGACTGTGGACTCCACGAGGGCTAGGACACAGTGCGCCTTGGGTCTCATGGCACATTGAAGGAACTCACTGTGCTGTGGTTTCCCATGGGAGCCATGTGCCATCAGAGCCCATGTCTCAATGAAGCGAGGCAAGTTTTCCCAGTATTCACTGGTGCTCAGTGGTGTGCTGGAGCTGGCTCCTATCAGCTCATGAGAGCCCACTGTGCATCCTTCCCAATTCTGCCTCTGGTCATGTGGTAATGCTACTTTGAAATGGGCCATGGTACGAGTATTTACACCACCGAAATTAGCAAACAAATGAGGCTCCCGTACCCTCCTGCCAGAGAACTGATTATTAAACACGTGTCAGCTCTCCACTGACCATCCCCTTCAGCTTTGCTTTAGCCCTCCTGGTCTCAGTGGAGTTTGGTTTGTTGAATTCAAAGCATCTACGATGTCCTCTGCTGCCTAATAACCCTATAACACGCCACTGTCCCATTCAAGCTCCTCACTGCAGAAAAGACAAACATCCCAGCTCTGGGCGGTCATCATCTCCTTCAGCTACAGACAGGCTGGCCCAACCACAGGTCTTTGCTCGAGCTGCGCTGTCTCTCCTTGGAATGCCCTTCCCTGCCTTGGGAAAGGCCTAACTAAAACATAGCTCAGTCCCTGAGGTCAGCTGATGATCTGCCTCTGCTGGGAAGCCTCGCTGATCACCAAAGCCTCTCGCTCAAGCCCAAGCAGTGACTGGGCGTAATACTGACTTGTTACCACCCAGCACCGCTTATTTAACCTTTTGAGGGCCTGGCTCCCATCTCTCTGTAACATTTATTGAATCTCCTCTGTGTCAGGTTCTGTGCTTTTCTTGCAATCTCTTGTCTGATTCTTACAACCGTCCCATAAGGTTTTCAATACCCATTTTACAGAGGGGAACATGGAGGTCCAGAGAGGATAAGTGATTTTCTCTGGGCCATGCAGCTCAAGTGTAGAGTCAGGATTTGAACCCAGCTCTTAGCTAACTTCAAACCCTCAAATCTAAGCTTGTCACTACCAAGTGATGGTGACGTTCTTTATACACTATACGTCAATTAAATGGATTATTTCCTGTCTCTTCCCTGGTGATAAGAAAATGCAACCATCTCTATCTCATTGTCCCCATTCCCCGAGCTAGGGTAGGAGTTGTGTGTGTGAACCAGGGTTAGGGGTAAATGGTCATCCGTGAGACAGAGAGGCTGCCATGGTCACACCTGCCGATCCTGAATCCAGAGCATTATCTTAAGGGAAACCAGGCAGAGCAGAAACCATTCCTTCCTTCATGGGAACCTACAAAACGCGTTAGGCATTTCTAGGAATAGAAATGAGGCCTCATTGTAGCACATACTCACTAGCTGTGTGACGCTGGGCAAGGTACTTTACTTCTCTGTGCCTCAGTTTTCTCACTTGTGAAACAGGAGTGGAATAGCACCTCCCCAGAGAATTAAAGAGGATGATGCATATAGATCCCCCAGCGCAGCACCTGGCACGGAGCCCACCCCTCGGCGAATGGAGCGTGCACCTGTGAGCATCATTATCATTGCTGCGGGCAGATTATTTTGAGGTTGGGCATGGCTGGCTACCTTTTAGTTTCTAAAAATTATTTATTGAAGTCTAATATACATAGAGAAAAGCGTGCATATCCTGAGTAGCGTGCATATCCTGAGTATACAGCTCACTGAGTTTTCACACACCGAATGCTAAATGCCTGTGCGTAGCCAGCACCCAGATCTAGAAACTGAATGTGACCCGCCCCTCCCCCCAGAAGCTCCCTTCACCCTCCCAGTCACACCCCCCACCGAGGGTGGCCACTACCCTGACCTCTAACAGCCTAGATGAGCATCACCTGCTTTTGTTCTCACACTAAATGGAATGACACTGTGTGAACCACTACTGTGTCTGGTTGCTTTCTCTCGACGTTATGTTTGGAGGTTCCTCCAGGGTGTAGCACGCCCGCTCTCCTTGCTGCATAGTACCCGACTGTGTGGACGCACCACTGTTTGTTTATCCATGTTACCACTGGTAGTTTCCAGTTTAGGGCTATTCCCAGGAGCGACTTTCACACAATAGGCAATCCTGAGGGTGGACCATCTGGGTTGGCGGGTGGGAGGTGGCGGCACGGGAACGGGTTCTGAGGTCTGTCATCCTAAATCCACGATTTTCTACCTGGTTCAAATTAGCGATTAAAGACAGGCAGATGCATGTCTTTGAGTTCTTGCCCCTAAAAAGCTGTGGATCAAGTCACCTCCCACATCCACAATTTCTCACAGTTTCTCGTCCAGATGAACTGTGAGGAGCCCTGAGGAAAGACGGAGTGGGAGGAGGGACAGCTTTAATCCCGCCACCTTAGGCAACTGAGATATGACCCCCAGTTTCCTTCTCTGCGAAACGGGTTCTGAAATGGAAAAGGCGACAGCTCTCTGAAAGCGCCTGGTACCTGATCGTGTAATAACAGTCTGCTAAACCTTCCTGCTGACGACGAATTGCCGAGCCAGGCTGGGAGCTCAGTGGGGGTTAGCTGTGAAGTCCAGCCCCTGTGCTAACCCAGATGGCTTCTCAGGGACACTGAAATCCGCATCCCGGCAAAGCCACGTTGGAGGTCTGGCTTCGTGGACACAGAAAAGGTTAGAGTCGCTGCTTCAGTTTAGTCTGGCAAATTCCACAAGGATGCCTGTCACTTTCCTGGAATGTGGGCTTCATGTCCTGTTATTTTTAGAGATGCTGCTCCTCCTCTTGGACGGGTGCTGCATGCTTTGGCAGAGCCCCATCTCTCACATCATGACTCCAATCAACTCATCCACGGGTGATGATCTGAGCATCCTCCAGTTCTAAGAAGTCACATCTTAGATTAGAAAACAAAACCCAAAAGAGGGAACTGCATGGACTACACGGAAAGTCAAGAAACACTGACGATTGAGTCTCGAATCCACCACTCACGAGCTGGGAGATCTTGGCTAAGCCCCTGCACCTCTCCTAACATCTTTTCCCTCTATCCTCTGCTTCCAACCCCCAGTTACTACCCCAGTTCAGGCCTCAGTCTCCTCTCACCAGCACTATTTCAGGCGGCTTGGAGAGGACCCCGTGTTAGAGTTGTCTTTCTAAAACACAGGTCTAATCGTGTCGTTTCTCAAGTTACACTATCAATGGTTTCTCTTTATACTGGGCATCTCATTCAGGATGCCAGGCTCTTTGCAATCTGGTCTCCTTCCTGCCTTTCCAGCCCCTCCCCAGACACATATGCACATTCTAGCCAGTCAGCATCCTCTCCTCCATGAGGGTCCCTGGCCTCTCTTCGGGCTGCATCTGCCCTTTCCTCTTTGCCTGTTTGACAAGCTCCATTATTGCTCATCTTAAAAACATTCGTATCCTTTGACTCATCAATTTTGTAGTTGAAAACTTAAAGGGAAGAAATACAAAATAGGGAAAAAGTTTTATGCTCAAAGATGTTCACTGCAGAATTATTTATACTGGTGCAGAATTAGAAATATCCTAAAAGTCTAATAATAGAGCAACAGATAAGCAAATTATGGTCAATCACGAAATGGAATATCAGAGCTATCAGAAATGATGACAATTAAGCTGGCTGTCAAGGCATAATTTTCAAAAAGTTAAACAAACATGAGTCTCATACAAATACATAGTGAATATGTGTTAAAGGTGTTTTTAATTCATCATTGAGGGAGTCAGAGGATGGTGAAGCTAGTTTAAAGAAGGAGCTGAAAAAAGTATGTAGTCACAGAAAAAAAAGTGCTGAAATCAGATGACTAAATCAAATACACAGTAGGCTAATATCCTGCAGAGTGATAAACTATAACCTTTGGGATTATATTTTCAAACCGAAAATCATTTTTATCTTTACTGGCAAGAGTCATTTATAATTTATCAGTCTTCTACGAGTTAATATGTAACTTTACACAATTTGGGCTCTTCAGAGTTATAAAGCAGGCCTACTTGATCAGTGCTTCTCAAATTTTATTGTGTGTAAGAATCACACAAGGAACTGTGTTATTAGGAAAATGTTGATTGAGTCAGCAAGCCTGGAGCGGGGCCTGAGAGTCTACATTTCAAATACACTCCCACTGATGCAACACTGCTAGTCCCTGGACCACACTTTGAGTAGAAAGGGGCTAGGGAATGCTCCAGTGTGACATTGAAAGAACACATATTCATCTTGTAGCCTGATTTCCAAATTTTAGATACTTTTGAAAACGCGGTAAGAACATGGCGGAAGAAAGTTAAAAAAAAATCAGAATATCATTTAATATCACTACATAGAAAACTTCAGCTTTGCAGAAAAATGGTAGGAAACTTAAAAAGTAAATAGGTGTTTTTTAGATTATTTCTCTCTTTTCTACTTTTTACTATTTAAAGTCTTTAAAAAAATAAGTATTTTAAAGCCAAGTAAAAAATAATTTTTTTAAAATGACTCTTGCAGAAGACTGCCCTCGTCTCGTATTTTCAGCAGAATTAATCATTGTCTGAGTTCTTGAAAACATACCAATTTTCAATCTCTTTTAGCAGAGAAAAACTACTGTAGCATCACCATGTATAAAACAGAAAAGGCGGGGCTTCTCTGCTTGTAAGGAAGGTGGGCAGCTAGAGCCCAGCCTGCCCAGCCACCCCCCACACCTGCCCCACCCTGGCCTCAGCAGCTCCTGAACCAGCTCTAGGGAACCCATGGCTCCACAGAACGGGGTTTTAACACTGCAGCTGAATACTTTATAGTCCCTGTCCTAGGTCCTTCTCTCTCTCTTAGGTGATGATGAATCTTCCTGTCTATGGACTCTGGCAAACTGTGAGTTCTTACAGAACAAGGGCTTGAATGCACATATTCCTATCACCTGAACCAAAGTAGGGATTCACTACATGATTCATGAATGCACAAATTAATAAATTCAATGTCCTTTCCGCCACTACATCAGATGAAACATGAATATGGTTCAGTCTGCAACGAAAGAGATGATGGGATTTGAAGCTGGAGTCCCCAAGTGTGATTATTTTCTCTCTACTTCAAAAATATATTTGTGAATGTTATTGATTTGGGGGGGAGTCTTGGCCATCTATTCGCCCATCTGTCCATCCACCCACCCATCTGCCCATCCACCCACCCATCTGTCTGTCCATCTGTCCATCCATTCTGTCTGTCCATTTATCCTTTTACCCATCCATCCAAGTGTGTATGTAGCACCTACTAGGTGCTAGACAACTGTGGAGACTCATTGATGAATGAAACAGGCAGTCTTTGTCCTCACAGTTTCTTTCTGTAGAATCCTGGCTAGGGTAGACAAATAAATGCAAAATTATAACCATGGAAAATGCCACAAGGGAGAGATTCATGGTTATAAAAAACTCTTAGAGAGTCCTGGGGGCCAGGAAAGAGTTCCCTGAGGAACTGCTTGAGCTGAGAGCTAAAGGACATGTAGAAGTTAACTAGCCAAAAAGAGGAGGGAAGGTCATTCCAAGGAGAGAGAACAGCATGTGCAGAGCCCCATTGGCAGCAGTGAGCTTGGCAAGGGTGAGACGCTGCCATCAGCCAGTGAAAGTAGGCTGGAGCAAACAGAATGAACAAGAAGCCACAGGAAGGTGTTCACAATGAGGCTGGAGAGATAGGATGCACTGAGGCTGCATCGAGAATTATGTGCTTTACCTTAAGAGGAATGGGGAGCCAGTGGCGGGTGTTGAGCAGCAGAGTGACATGATTTGCCTTTTGCAAAGAGCACTCTAGCTGCAGAATGAATATAGATTAGCAGGGAGAACTGCCTGTGGAGGTACCAGGAACAAACAGTCCCAGTAAGAGGGTTGCAGCGGAAGTGCTTTCCCCAGGTAGATCCATGCTGCCAATAAGAAAGGAGGTGGTATGGAAGTAGAAAACCAACTGAGGATGCGGGGGAGTCTGCTGGTTTCAGGGGAGTGGCTGTAGGGGTGGTAAGAGGCTGAGAGATAGGGAAGGAAAGAGTTCTGTCCAGCAAAGGAATGGATGATGCATGGCACGGACCCTGGCTGGAGAGGTCAAGCACTGGATGCTAGTTAACAAAACAGAAGAAAATGAGGAGCATGCGGATTTGTCTCAGGAGACTTTGAGGCGGCAGACATCAGGCCGGGGTGATGCAGGCCCAGATGCTGGGCACCCTGCCCACTGCTGTAAAGTTTAATGCGCTGAGGTTGGCAAGCTGGTGTCAGGGAACGACAGTCCGAGGCAGCTGGCAAACCTGACCACAGCACTTGATTCACTTCTGTGTTTCTGGAAACTTTTATGTTCTGACCACTGCAAGTATGCCTAATGTAACAGCTGGAAATGCCCACGTCTCCATAAGCCTGAGGCTATGACCACAACGGGGGTAGACCTGGCCCAGGCCTCTGCTGGACAGAGGGCTTCCAGTGACAGGGGACAGCTCGGTCAACACCACCCAAGAAGAGATTCATCCCCAGACCCAGGCCGGCTAAAGGTCAATTACAACAGCAAGATGCTCTCTGCGATCAACAGCACATGCTTGTCTCAACAGAAGGAATCACAGTACGTAGAATAAAAAGTGGAAAGAGCAGAACATCTGGGACGATGAAATGACATTTCCACCTGCTTCTGATTACACCTAATAGCCAGGAGGGGCATGTGGGGGAGGGAGGAGGGACAGAGGCTGCTGGGAGGTGGAAGAAATGTCCTTAGCAGACCCATGTCTCAACTGCTGTAAGAACACGGCCTTCAGAAAGCATGCCAGGTCAGGGGCACAGGGAGACTGACGGCGATGGCATAAATCAACAGGAAATAAACTGTGCACTTGGCAAGATCAGCTCTGTTAAGTCTGTGCTGTGATAAACAGAGATGTCCGACATGCCCCATGTCTGCCAGGTGCCATGTCTCAGAAATTCCTTGCTCTGTTAGAATTTGCAGAGGAATGAGGTGGGCTGGTGCTAATTCCTTTGTTATTAAAAATGGGGCCACATTTGTAGAGTACTTAATAGGTGCCAGGCGCTATGCTGCAAGGTTTTCTATCTATTAGCCCTGATAATCCTCACGACTGCTCTTTAGAGAGGGAAGACAAGGGAAGCTCGCTTACCTCCAGCCATGAAGAATCAACAAGGAGTGCTGATTCTTCTCGTGACTGCATATCTGTGCAACTGGTTGAGGACCAGGACACACTGGGAAGAGTCCCAGAATCAACTGACCACAAAGTCTGAACATGATGTGCTTCTGAGGCCTTAAGAGCCCAGGGTCAGTCCCAAGACAGAGGGTCAGCTGTTTCCTACCCAAGACTGTGATTCCTTCCACCTGCTCCGAATGGCACTTCCCCTGTGTGTGGGCGCCGGGCAACCGCGTAGCACGGGCCGGAGGAGCAAGGGGTTACAGACTCGAGGCTCGAGGGGTTACAGACTCGAGCAAGGGGTTACAGACTCGAGGCTCGCCAACAGGCCACCTGCGGCCACTCCCGGCTCCTCTGCTGACAAGCTGTGGAACAGCAGACAGGTGCCTCAGCTACTTCAACAGGAAGTGGAAGTAATCGCACTAGTTCACGGGGTGATGTGAGAGTGACAGGAGACAGTCACAGCACATGCCCAGCACATCACAGGCACTGAGTAGATGTGAGCACCCCTACGACAATGAAATCAATCGGCGCAATGAAACACAGACGTGCACACGGAGCAGAGCACCCAGGGTTTGAGAAGAGAACATTTCCATCTGCGGCCGACACTCTTTGCCCGGATCCCCAGGGTCCCCTATATTGGTTTGGCCTGGCCCACCCTCAGATTTTGCATCCTTTCATTTTCAGTGGTTTGCATCATTTTCGGAGGCCACTCTCCCCAGGGTGCATGGAAACAGGGTAAAGCAGCTTGGAGCTTACTCCCTCCAGGGTGGCCCCCAGTCGGTGACCACACAGGAGTGTGAAAGTCCAGCTCCCTCGCTTCAAGGTGTGACAAACTCCAAAGTATTACTGGTGCTCCAGAGTCCCCACAGGATCAGGCTGAAGCTGGGATGTCCCCTGAAATTCTTGTCCTTGCTTCCCTTCTTCTCTTTCCCATCCTGTCCCCTACTTCTTTCCAGGTCTTGTTGGAAGCACCTCCTCAATGAACAACTTACACATGTGCCCTCGTCTCAGGGCTTGCTTCTTTCGAACCCAGCCCAAGGTGCCACCTGGCTTCATCTGGAATGCCCCACCTTCCCTGTGCACCTAGAAAATTCCTTTAGTACTCATTCAGGGTCACTCCTTCCATGAAGCCTGTTTTGACCTCCTCGGCCAGGCACTCTGAGCACACACACAGTGTACACTGCACTGAGGGGTATGCATGTGCGTGCACATACATGAGCATGTGTGTGTGTTAACCAGTTAGGGCTGTGGAAGTCTGGAGGGTGAAAGTTTCCTCTTGTTCATACTGACTGGGGATACAATTAGTGTCTAGTGAAAGAATTCGACAGACTGGGCAACCTTGTTCTGAAATACAACCTTCCAGAGCGGTGCTCTCCTTGGACGCCAGAGAGTGCAGGTCCAGTGAGGGGTGCCGAGGCCACCAAGGGAAAATGAAGATGCACACTGGGGGAGTCCCAGGAACCCCACCCCTGATTCGACCAAAGCATTATTTCAATTTAGAAATGGGTTCTATTGTTTAAAAATAATAATAACGATAATCATAATGGTACCTGGAAACCTTTGATTTAGGGTAAGCTGGCCATGACTCGAGAGTTTGGGGGAGATTCATTTTTCATTTGGTTCACTCTCTCCTTAGCTGTCCCTTTACACAGTGATGGCCACTATTAACCAAGCACCCGAGTGGATGCACCATGCAAGGAGCTCTACACCGAGATGTCGTCTCATCCCTCCTACCCTTCAGGACAGGTATTCCCTACATGCCACTAGCACCAGTCACCACGGCTTCACTGTTGCAGATCTACTGTCCATTTCTGTCTCCTCTGCCACCATTACTCCTGCCAGGTGACAGTCACAGCCTTCTAACTAGCTCCTTATTTCCACCCATTCCCCCTGCAATCCACTGTCCACACAGCAGCCTGTGATTTTTGCAGAATATTCATTGGATCATGCCATTCCCTGCTCAAAACAGAAGCTATTCATGGCTGCCCTTTGTAACCACCCCCTGGTGTTACCTGGTGTGGACGCTGCCTATATCTTCCATTGAGGTTCCTGCTGCCCTGGTCTTTCAGTGCCTCAAACGTGCCAAGCCATTTGGGTCTTCATACAGCTCCCCCCTCTCCAACTGGGAAACTCTTCCCCATGCTTGGCAAGCTAATTCCTTCTCACCTAGCAGGTCTCAGCTTCCTTGGGGAAATATTCCTTTGACCCCCCTTCTAAAGCAGATTATTCCCTCGGAACTAGCCTTTGCTGGAAATAAAACCCTTATGTGCATCCTTGCTGGCTGCCCTCTGCCCATCAGCTCCAGGAGGGCGGGACCATGCCTGGCCCTTAGCACGCCCTCAATATATATTCCTCAAATGAATAAGCAAATAATGACCATTACAATACAGGACTCATGTGTTTGGGATTTTTCTCAATTCCTGATGTTCAAAGCTTAGTCTCACGTGTGGGATGGTGGGTGAGGAGAAAGAACTGCCTGCGCCTTTTTTGTTTTTTTGTTTTTGAGACAGAGTCTCACTCTGTTGCCCAGGCTAGAGTGAGTGCCGTGGAGTTGCTCGGGTGTGCTGGGCAGTGGCCGGGCACCTGCCCTTTTTCTAGCAGCTTCCTACCGGCGTCGTTGAACCCTCTCAACAACTCCAGGAAGTGGAAAGCAGCTTTCCCATGTTACGGATGAAGAAACTGAGGTTCACAGAGCTTATTGGACATCCAAGGTCACACAAGATGCAGGGGAGATGGAATTTGAATCCAGAATTTTCTTCGGCTTCCTAAAAGGGCCAACACGGAATTGAGCCTAGAGAACATAACGTTGGACCTTGCTGTCCTGATCGATGAGTGCTTGACCGGGGAGGTTTGTTTAGAAGCGAAAGCTCGGCTGCAGCCACGAGGCTTCGTTCTGGGGTCTGAGCTAGACTGAGAAGGCAGAGTCCCAGCTGGAACGAGGGGAGCCGGGTTCGGTATAAAGGAGCTGGCTGGCTCCACAGGCACCTGGGCAGCTTTAACAGAGATGCTTTAGAACAAGTCAATTATTTTCTTTCCATCCTGGATAGCTCTGCATTTGCCTGGGCCCTTTCCTCCAAAAAGGCTCAGTGCCTTACCACGTGACCGAGTGGAGCAGGGAGAGGGGGAAAAACACCAAGCCGGGAGCCAAAAATTTTGGATCCAACCCTTGTCTTGGCCACTGTGAGATCATGGGTGAGTCATTTCTTCTCCCCGGGTGTCAAAGGCCCTTCGTGCACTAGAAGAAAGGACTCGGTGGTCCTAACCCAGAAAGGGCACAATGGGATCTCTGGGGACTTGTCTCCCCATGAATAGGGAATGAGATGCTGATGGCATTTTGGGTTTCCTTGGGGAGGTGAAGTCCTCTCCTGTGGCAGAGGATTAAGGGCCCCAAACATGTGCCCTGTCACACCAGCAAGGAAGCAACGCTCATTCACGCATATTATTTCTTAAAACAAAACAAAGCAAAAAGCGCAAACACGCCTCAGCCACCTTTGGACAAAGCTTTTCATGTTCTCTCCTTAAGATTGCAGCTTGCCCAGGAAACTGCCACCAAAAACGTGTTTACGTGATTCAATTAAGACCTTGGCTCAGGTGGAGCTTCAAGAAGAGCCAGAGGTTGGGTGGCCCCATACTGACCCTCACTCTAGGAGGACACCCCCCTCTGGTGCTGGGGATTCCCTCCACCCCATGTGAGTGTCAAGTAAGGCAGGGCTCCTCCTCCCCACTACAGTGACCTGCTCTCTCTGGGGGTCCTGGTCCCCAGGGACAGAAGCCTAACCTCAGCAGTGTCTTGACTCCCAAGCAGGAGGTGGAGAGAAGCCAGGGACAGCTGTGTCCAGTGTGCCCAGGGTACCATGCCAGACTTCCTGTAGCTGGACCCGGCCTGGAACCCTCAGCTTGCTCAACCACTCTTGTATCTTCAGGCTACTTCTCCAGCCTTCCTGGCAGCTCTGAGAGCCACCACATAGCCTTCTAACCCATTCTGATTTTGCTGAAGCAAAACAGATAACAGTCTTCCCTGCTTGCACCTAAGATCTCAGTCTGGTGCACACTCCACATGGCAGCGGCTTACCCATTCGTTTGTGGACTTCCTTATTTATCATATATTCTGTTATTTGAAAATATCAAGGAAATACCAAGAATTCATGCAAGCTTCTTACACAGACTGAGAAAAGGGAGGCTGGGTCAGTATCCCATTGTAACAGAGCCAATTCTATAAAGTCTTGGTTTGCCTGGAGGGAGTTTCTAGCCTCAACTGTCGGCAATGATTCTTAAAATATGGGGTACTTGAGTCATTTTCCTCATTTGTGGGCTTCAGTGGACAATTCAGGGGTCAGGCCCCCCCCAACCCATCAATATCATCTGATACATTTTTATGGCTGCATGAATAGGTATAAACGTCTCTGGAGCCTACTCAAATTTTCCTTCTGAAGTACCTGTCTGAGATGAATTCCGTCTCTTTATAAGGGCCAGCTTTCCAGGGTACGATTAGCTATGTTCCTCTTGCTCTTTATTTTTATTATTTTTGTGGGCCCCAACCAGCATTTTCTGACCTCTCCCCTATTGCCCCCTACTTACTCCCTGAAAAGTATTAATAAGTAGAATTGGGTTGAATATGAAATTCAACATAATATTGGCACCTTGCAGCCAGCTCTCTCATTCTGTAGTCACACAAATCTCACCTGGAATTCTCAGGTTTGGGTCTGTCCGAAGCCAGGAAAGGTTGTTGTGGTTGGTCTAATGCGCTACCTGTGAAACACTCTGGAGCTAGCCATTAATAAACAAGGCAAATGCCTCAAGAATCTATTATATATTTCTATCCACCCAAATGCTCTGTAAAGCACTGCTTGGACCATGGCATAAAAGATACAAAGAATTACAGGAAAATTATTTGATTTCTCTACCAGTTAAATTTACCATCGTATGCACGTTATATGACTAAAACTCAGATTGTTTTCCTCTTCTCACCCTCCCCTGCTTGATACCAGAGGCGAGTACATTTCCTGTTCCTTCCAAGGGCATAACAATTTGGTGCTTAATCTAAAATCTTGTGAAATTTTGCCTGACTTAAATTTGGTGGCTAGCCTCTATGGAAATTCCCCTTCAGACGGATGGTTGCCAGGGAGCCAGGCGTTCAGAAGAATTACACAGGAAAGAACATGTTTGTTCTAAAAAGGCAAACCTTCCTACTCAGAAAAGATTTTTTTTTTCTGCCAGGAAAGTTGAGAACAACAGACTGCAGAACTTCATCTCAATTCACGGATTGAAAAGACAAAGTCATGGAAAGAAGGGAGAAGGGACATTGTGGGATCACTGTGTATGTTAAATTTTTCTTGGGAGCACTGAAAAAAATAAAACAAAATCCAGCCTCTTCCCAAGAACTCTTGATAATGAAAATATCACTTAAGTGCTCAACATGGAACAGTAATTAATGGACGTGGCATTTTGGGGGAGTACAGATGACTCAGAAGCCAACTACGGGATGTTAAGCAATGTCTTCCTGGATCCCACAGCTTAGTCCTCTAATTGAAGGCAAGTTGCCCAGTGATATTGTTTTCATCTACACAAGGGATTCCATGTGTAGAAAACCTGTCAATTACTTCCATTAGCTCTTACTTGGTAACACTGTGGTCTACCAGAACCTTCTAACGCTCTCATGTGGGGCATGTATTACATAATTCTATAAAACTTTTTGACCAGAACTATGACAACGAGCAGGGGACCCCCTCTCCCTTTCATTTCTTAGCTGAAAGCCAGTTAAATGGCCAGGAGACAGGGAGGAAAAGGTAAAAGCCAACTCCAAACATTTGATCTGCCAGAAAAACTGATCCTAAGTAGTGAAGAACCCAGCATGATTCCCTTCAGTTTCTATTATCGAAATCAGTTCTCGGACAACTTCTCCATGTGGATAGTGCAGTAAAGGACCACATGTGACACTCCTTCCCTCCCAAACTTGCTGACATTCTTGTCTCTTGCTCACCAGAAACAGAAGCAGGACTGAGATTTTATGGAAGGGTTGGGAAGGATTTATGTTCTGTATGAACCCTTCCCGACCCTTATTAAGAATGGACTTTGGTCTGATCCCCACTCTGACATTTCGACAGGTGGTGTCTCCATTGCTTTTGGAGAATAAGTGAACAATCTAAGTACGTAATCTTTATGAATGTATATGTTTGCAAATTTCTCACAGCAACATGGACTCTTCCAAAAGAGGGTAAGTCTCCCTTGAGAGAAGCCCAAATCCATGGAAAGGGGGAGCAGAAAGGCAGTACTGTTGCACGGCTCACTGGCAAAAGCAGTTCCTGGGCTGCTGTCTCCTCTTCAATTCCCCCAGGATCTGAGTGTGGGTGTCAAGCAAAAGATGAGCCCTCTCCGCTCCCCCAGGAACAACAATAAAAGGCAGTAAAATTCCAAGGCCACATTTTCCCTCCAGTCTCTCCCACACCCCCACATCTGAACCTCGTGGTTCACTGACCCCTCCCCTGTCTCTGAGACCTGCATGCCAACTGCACTTGGTGGATGAGACGGGTGTAGGTAGAGGGTGAAAGAGAAGTTTTTAGGTCTTGACAGTTCGGATGTGACCTCTTCAATTTACTCAACTTGTTTTTGAAACAGCCAGTGTTTACCCATGGAGCAATGTGATTGGGAAGGCAGGCGAGGTTTCAGGGAAAGGTCTAAGAAAGATAAAAATAGTCCTGGCTGCAGAGTGGAAATCCAAGCTCTATCAAGGGTCCTTCCAGATTATTTTTCCTTTGGCCAATCATAGCGGGAAACTTTCACATAACGATGGCATCCTGAAGAACAATGCTATTATAATAAGAAAAACCACAGAAGTTCTCCCTGGGGACCTGGAAGCCAAGGCAGGCACAGTCTGGGGTCTACCACAAACCCAACATCTTGGCTCAGAGACTGTCTTTACCCTCAAATCCCAGCTCCAACTCACCCATCTTCCCTCACTCCCTGGGGAGGGCTGTCCCGGGGAGGCTGACTCACCGTCATCTCTTCTGGGTTCCCGTTGGCTATTTCCACCACCCTAAGGGCAGGATCCACCTTCGCCTTGGCTCGGGCCATGAACTGGATAACAGATGAACTGTCCTGTCGAGGAAATAGCACAACTTGCTGTGAGATCCTTTCAAGGATCATGGCTGGGACTGGGCAGAACTGAAATTCCAAGATTCCACGAAGCCCAGACAAAAATTTTATCACTGAACTAGATACCTCTGCATCCCAGGCGCCCACATAAACACAGACTTACAGGGTCTTTTTTGAGAATTCTTTCAGATCGTAGTGGATGCTGAGAAATTATGGAATTTGCCAGTAATCAACACATGTAAGCTTTTGTGCTGTGGTTTGCAAGTGGTAAGAGCCAGATATTTGGATGTTGATATTGACATGTTCACAAAGAGTTGAGGATAAATAAAGCTGTTTAACTGTATGCAACAAATGTAGGCCTGGCATTCTGCAGAAGCCATCTGATCTGCATTTTACAGGCATCTTCACGAGAGTTAACTCCTTCTTCGCTCTTAAATGAAGTTGTTTTGGGGTTAAAGCCAGCTAACATTGAAAGAGGGTACCTGATGGAGAAATGAGGAAGGGGCAACATCTGGTTTATAAATTAAGCCTAAGAAGAAAGGAGACTGGAGTGGGGGCACATCTAAGACTTAGGAATTGCCTACCATCCTTAGGCAGTCAGAAGCCTTGCTGTGGGCTCTGATTCAGAGCCCCCAATCCAAATAATGAGAAAAAGTCTCCAAAGCAGGGATGGAGAAGCAATTTGGAAGAAGACAAGGATTGGCAAAACTGTGGCCTAGGGAAGAGCCAGAGGTACAGGTGGTGCTGTACTGATCACGGAGCGAAGGGGCGGCTTGGCTTCCATTGCGGGAAAAGAAGGCAGAGAACTGGCACATTTGGCATTCCACCGTGGGGATGGCTGGGCACTGCCAGGCTGGTGTCTTGTGGTACACTCCCCCCCCCACACATCTGCTCAGCTTGCCTGCCATACAAGGAGGCTCACACTCAGAGGCCAGCTTTGACACACTTCTGGCCAAACTTACAAAAAAAATAGGAACGTGGAAGACTCTACAGAAAACAGTTCCAATGGGGCCCTTTGCTCATCTCTGCCAAAGAAACCACAAAGACCTTCCTGGGCTGGCACACGAGGATGGCAGTTTGTGTACTTTACCTGGGAGTCATGCACAAATTATTGTTCTTTTTTCAAAAAACCATAAAACATACTTTATATGCTTCTGGGAAGCTTGTCATTCAAAGGAATGGCTCCAGTTAGCTCACTTTAAGCAGTAAATAATTTTGTATGCAAATAATCTTTTACCAATTTAACAGTTTTATAAATTTATGGTTTTATGTATCGGGGAATACTGTATTTTCAATCTTGAATAATAATAATCTTGGATATCGGTAATGATAATAGTAACAATAATGATGATGATAATTGTCAAAGTTAAAGGCCGAGCAAACCAGGAGCCTGGTATGGGACCGGCCCCCCCGTGGTCACAGAATCAGTGAAGAAAGCCTTATGGACTAGAAGAAGAACATTTTCAAAGAAATCTGAATCCTCTGATGATTTTAAAAATCAGATCCTACATTTCAAATGCAAACTTGTTAAGGTCAAAACAATAAAACCTCAAATTCCCTTGTCTGGGGCCAGATCTTGAGGTCAAAAGGAAAATAAACACAACTGTAGGCCCAGACAAGCCACAAGGCTGGCGCTGCTCCACATCCTTAGGGAGGCCTGGAGCCACGCGGGCTTGACTCCCCGAGGGAGGCTGTAGCTGGCTTCGGGGGAACCAGTGCTCTGTCTTTCAGGCTCCAGGAGCAGCTGGGGCCCCATCTGGCTTCCAGGCCAGCTTCGTTCTTCGCTTTCCTCTGCACCTGGAGTTTCTGCTCGGTTCTGCTGAAAGCGCTCTCGGAGAATGACCCTCCAGGGCCTCATATGACACCCTACAGCTTTCTGCCCTCTTGCCTGGGGCTCTACTGCTCTGGCTAGCCCATGGGGACAGCTGTCACTGGGACATATTCCTCAGCAAAAGGTTGCCAGAAGAGAAATGTGGAAAAACCAGGCTGCAGAGCTGCACACAATTAAATTAAGTGCAAATGACTGAAGTGCAAGCAGCAGCTCTCTGCACTGAGGGCAAAGGAGACATGGGAGTGGCTTTGGGCCATCAGTGCCAACATCAGGGCTCTGTCGATAGTGGCAAATGTGGCACAGGCAATGAAACCGTCTATAGTGCCATTTGTCAAGAAGATGGACAGGACAGGTAAGTATGCACAATCATAGTCCTTCCAGCCTGACCTGGGAACTCATGCCAGGAAAGTACGTCCTGTGACGTGGGCCTTCCAGGCTCCCTTCTGGAATCAGAGGATAGCCAGTGGTGCTTAATTCATGCCTGGTCCTCCTCTAACACTGTCCTTTATAACGGGAGAGCTACAACAGGGAAGTGCTACCGTGTGAGCCCAGGTTGCCCCCAACTGGTTTCCTTCCAGAGCAAGCCAGAGAAACCAGGACTCTGCAGAGCTCTCCTCGGCTGTGTGGGGGCTGTAACAGCTACAGATAGACAATGGAAATGCATCCGCAATGCCTGCGCCTTCTCAGGTCAGCATGTTACTGCTGTGCCTATTTAAAAATAACCATGCAGTGACTTTTCTAAGGATATTTATTCACACATTGATAGGTTTATATAGATCAACACATTCAGTCTTTCCAAAGAAAAATAAATAGAATTCCGGTGGCTAACATGCATATTTTGTTTTATCTTCACATGCAATTATTTTTACAGCAACTTGTTGGAAGTGGCCTGTCATGCTCAGTAGCTCTTATCTTAAAATAAATCATAGTAAATTTGTATGATTCTTCAAGGGCCGCCATTTCACTGATTGAGGTGTTTTTTTTATGAACCACTTTTGATGATCTCATAATAACAAAGTGACTTGAGGTTAAAAAGCTGGGCTTTTCTGAAACAAGGTGTCATCTAAACTAGGGTCAAATCCGGCCCTCTGACTGTTTTTATAAATAAAGTTTTATTGGAACATAGCCATGCCCATTCATTTGAGTGTTGACTATGGCCGCTTCCACAATACAACGGCAGAGTTGAGTAGTTGCAAGACCTGTAAAGCCTACAATATTTACTACTGGTCCCTTACAGAAAAGGTTTGCCAACCTTTGATCTAAAGTGTGGTCCCCAGCAGTATTGGCGTCACCTGGGAGTTTGTCAGAGCTGCAGAATCTCAGGCTACACCTTTGAGGAATCTCTGTTTTTTGTTGTTGTTGTTGTTTTTTTAACAACTCCAGATGATTCTGATGCAAGCTAAAGTATAAGAAACTTAAATGTGCAAACAAAACACCTGAGGAACTTGTTAGACTGAAGATGCCGATTCAGTAAGTCTGGGATGGAGCCCAAGATTCTGCACTTCTAACAAACTCCTCTGCTGCTGGTCCTCGGACCACGCTTTGAATAGCAAGGGTCTGGTATTTTCCTTGGCATCACCTAGCCAGAAAAGTTTTAAAAGGGGCAGCCAGAGTGTCATGAAGAAACCAGTTCAAATGCTTTTAAATGCACGCTGAGGACACAGTTCCTTAGGACTTACCTTCTTGAGTATTTCTGTGTTCAGCAGCATGTAAATGTCTATAGTACGACTTTCTTCTTTAGCAAGAGCACTAAGGTTACAGTGCATTGTTAGGCAAGAAATTCCTGGTTTTTCACAGTCCTTAGAAGAAACAGCAGAGAATTGTCAAATGGTATTAAGAAGAAAGACAAATTCACAGCACTTTATAGAGCAGCAGGGCTCCATGAGCTTCTCTGTCTATTCTGGTGACTAAGGCAATTCCAGGCAGAGGAAAGCCACGGGAAGATGCAATCACTCTTTCTCACCACCAGAGGGCATTGGAGGGATTTCCCCACCTGGTGGACACCAAAGGCTGCCTTCAAGTCAAGGGACACTGGGAGAAAGTTGCTCCCTGTTTTTTCCCACCAAAAACTTGGATTTCACAAGGAGAAATAATTGCTTTTAAAAAGAAACACATTTACATTCTGTATTCTGAAAGCATTCTTACGAGTTTGAACATAAGACATATCTCCTACATTATGTAATTTCTGCCTGTGCAGTGGCAAATACATTCTCATGCCCATTTTTAGGGAGGGCAAATCACAGCAGTAAGAAGCCATGTGACTCTCGCTCAAGAAAACACATAAGTTACAAAAGGAATGTAAATTCCAAATTTAAGTTATAAAACAGGTATTTTTTTTTCTTTTGTAATGTAGGATCCAAAATGTATATTATATATTTCTTTGTGATGTTTCACATGTAGGGTAAAATTTTCAGCCAGACACAGAGTCCTAATTATCAAACAATAGATGTCACCATATCTAACAATTCTAAGGGCTTTTAAAAATAGATGTATTATCCTTACTATGTACATGAAAAAAATCTCACTGTTTCAAGTGGCAAGCAGTCACACTTTTCTACGGGAGAAGAATGTGAGGGAGGAAATGACACACATGAGATGTGCCTGAGCTGAAATGAGGAGCTAAAGAAATATGACCAAAGATATAGAGAAAGAAGGGTTTAGAAAAGTATTAGCATTCTATCTTCAATACTTTCACTTTAAAAAAAAATACAGTAAATAGAACAAATCCAAAGTGTACATCTTTATAAATTTTTACTTATGTTTATACCTGGAGAACCACCATCCTAAGATGTAGAATATTTCCAGCACCTGGGCAGGGTCCCTCATGCCCCATTCTATCAGCATTCCTCCAAAAGTAACCACTATCCTGACCTCCATCACCACTGATTAGTTTTTGGTACGTCTAAGCTTCTTATAAGTGAAATATTATAATATGTGACTTTTTTTTCTCTAGCTTCTTTCACTTAATATTATGTCTGTGAGATTCATTCATGTTGTTGCGTTAGCAGTAGTTTGTTACTTTTCCTTGCTATGTAATATTCCAGTGCATGTATATATCACAATTGTTTACTCATTCTCCTGTTCATGGATATTTGGATTGTTACCAGGTTTTAGCTATTATACGATTGCTGTGGACCTTCTTGCCCATGTCTTTTGGGACACATGAGCACTCATTTTTCTTGGGGATATACCCAGGAGTGGAATGGCTGGGTCACAGGATACATGTTTTAGTAGATACTGCCAAACATTTTTCCAAAGTGCTTGTATAAGAATCATCATTCTTATTTAGACTCATACTGGTTGGAGAAACATTTGACTTTGCACTTCGTGGGTTGCAAAGATTTTCCTTTTGCAAGACAATAGAATTTGGATTGTAAATTTAGCACTTTGAGGCTGGGAGCAGTGGCTCATGCCTATAATCCTAGCACTCTGGGAGGCCAAGGCAGGAGGATTGCTTGAGGTCAGGAGTTTGAGACCAGCCTGAGCAAAAGTGAGACCCTGTCTCTAACAAAAATAGAAAAAATTAGCCAGGCATGGTGGTGCATGCCTGTAGTCCCAGCTACTCAGGAGGCTGAGGCAGGAGGATCATTTGAGCCCAGGAGTTTGAGATTGCTCTGAGCTACGATGATGCCACTACAATCTACCCAGGGTGACAGGGTAAGACTCTTTACCCCCACTGCCCAAAAAATTTAGCACTTTGATTGAAACTTCAGACTGAAAACTATAAGTTGACCACAGTCTTTGTGCCTTTATAATAAGTCAATTGATTAAAACCAGATTTGGGAAATATTAAATATCAAATAGAAAACTGGCTTCTAACCTCAGACTTGTCTTCCTAGTGAGGACCACCCGTGTTACCCCAGCCACTAAGCAAATCCTTACCAAGACTTTTCTTCCAGACTTTGTGAAGAAAGCAAATATCGTGTGGAAGATATTTTCTTGTTCTTGAGGGATGATGCAGGGGGTTGGGTTTTTCTGGAAAGAGCAGTTTCCCTTCTCTTGGCCCACCTGCAAATGAAGAGAGGCCTGTCAGAGTGGTCAGTCCCACGAATGGATCATGATCCCAGAGTCCCTTGCTGTCATGGCAGTAGCAGTGGAGACCGAATTCACATTTCCCCCTCGTCCATTCTCCAGTGGACCACAATGGCTGAAAGGCTGAAGTTATAGCATCAACAGGGCCATGTAATAGAAAACGTGGATCTTAAGACCCTAAATAGTTAAGATGAGATGGCACACAACGTGGAAATGAGATGCGACTAGGAAATAGTAAGGCTTAAGGAACAAAATAAACTTTACATTCCATGTTTCCATTTACAAACATGCTTATGGCAATTCTTGTCTGGATTAGGAAAATGAGACTCCAGTCACTTGCCAACGATCATAGAGTCAAGAACCCAGGTCCTGAACTCAGCTCTTCTGAGACCAAGCCTTTTGGATGATCTACTGCCAGAGGTTTTCAAACTATTCCATGGAGCTCCCAGGGTGCAGTAAAACCCCTTAGGCGTCCTCTCAGAGAGAGAGAACTGGCAGCAAGCAGGACAGCCCTGGGTCCAAGCAGAGCTTCAACCACAAACGATGGCATATAAAACTGGGGTTCTGCTACTAAAGAAATAGCTGAACCACCACTGCACTGAGCCAGACAGGACCTTCTATGCCCAATGAGCTCTTGGTGAGTTATCTGATTTTGCTTCTGTCAGCAACGGCAATGGTGCTGAGCAACACCAACATTAACAACAAAACAATGTGTAGCCTTTCAAGTTGGTTTTCTTAAGAACAGCACTCTTTTTGATGCCTAAACTAAGGAACTGTCGAAAAAACTAAATCTTTCTGTATCATCATATCATATTGGTTGTAGCTGAAGACTGGGCAGAATGTGAGGTAAGACCAGAAAATTAATAATTTGTAATTCATAATTTAGTGTGTTTACAATCCCATTGCTAACCAGAATCATCTGTTTCTTTAATGCCCTTGAATAAAACATAGTGTGTTTGAATATATTCAAGAATGTTTCAACTTTTCATTTGTGGTGGACAGCAAGGTTTAAAGTTTTTACATGAAAATTCTAACTTAAGCTAATACTACTAATCCGTTAATAAGGAACTATGAAACAAGACCACTGAAATGTGATCAATTCATCTCTATTTTGTCTTTGATCTGAGCACGTTCCAGTATTCACTATATATGTCTGAAAATAAGGAGATGAAGGTTTATTTCCTCAAATTAACCAGTAGAAAACAGAATATTGCCTTTAAAAGTTTCTCATAGTTTGGGACTTACTGTCCTTTAAAAGTCTCTCATAATTTGGGACTTTCTCAGTTACTTTATTTGAACTACAAAATTTGGGGAAAACAATCTACTCTGAAATGGTCTCGATCAACATTGGTTTTGGATGATTTTAAAGGTCACTAAAGGGAAGTTATGGAAATGAGGCAATGAGCTTTAATGTATATTTAGTGATTATTCCCTGGGTGCAATTGTTGAAAGTTGTGATAAATATTTGAAAGCTGATTTTGGAAAGCAATACGTAAGTTGATTATGTGGTGAGGAGCATGAATATTCAATTGTAAGAAAAATGAGAAAAACAACTGCTATAATGTTATGCAAATGGGTATCTGTGTATTGCAATAAAATTTCAGCATCAAATAGCATCAAACATGGATTCACAAAAAGTTCAGCATCTCATATAAACCAGACAAACTGAAGATGATATATTCCGGAAAATTACTGACTAAAAAAGTGGCCTCATAAGGATATACATTGATCTCGAAAGATACACATTTGAATAAAGTTATCTCATGAAACATGACAATGAAAAGAGAGTAATATGATGCATATATTCTTATATGATTTTAAGTATGCAACTACATGATTGAGTTAAATATTATAGGTAGATAGTTGACTAATTCATTTTCCTAACTTTTTTATTGAGGTAAAATTCACATTCATTAAAATGCATAGATTTTAAGGATTTGTCTGATGAATTTTGATAAATGAAATCACCTAGTAACCACCACCCCCATGAAAGTACAGCACATGTCCATCACTCCAGAAAGTTCTCTCTAGCTCCTTTCCAGTCAATTCCCACCCCCCCACCTCAAACGCAACTACAGTTCTGAGTGCTAGTAAGTTGGCAAAAAAAAAAAAATTGTTAAATTTACCTCATTAGGGAAGTAGGAGATGTGCTATTTGGGGCTTACTCTGTATTTAGGCATGTACAGTATATTGCGGATGGAAGACATTTATGTTCACTGGGCATTTGAGAATATGAACGTGCATGCTCATACTCTTAATTCCCATCATTTTTTCACTCTGAAGCGTGGGGGTCTCCACATCCCCTGTTAGTCTTCTGGAGTGGACATCTGCTGACAGGCCACTGGAAAATGATCTTCTTCAGCCGTGTGGCATGCACGTTCCTGTTAAGATGACCAGGTCTGGCCACCCAAACACATTCGGTCTGGGTTTAGAGAAACAGAACCTCTCAGTCTTGCAGGACACATGCATCCCTTATTAAAATCAAGGGGGAGGGGGTAGAGTTCTTCCTTGCTCTGCGAATTGGGGCTTCAGGTTTCCAGGCAGGGAGAGGAAGCTCGGAAGCAGAGTCCCAGCCCAGCCTGCTTCACAAGTGTGCTTCCGGTGTGAGGAGCTGGTGCCGTCATCTGGCCACAAGACACCCACAGAGAGGGGCAGGGGGCCGGGAATGGCAGGGCCAGGGCCTCAGTGTCAGCCCCCAGGGCCGCAGTCATGGCTCCGAACTCAGTTTTCCTCTTCCACTGGGAGCTTCTGGGGTGGCCCATGAACAGGGTAATGACGATGATGTGATGTGATGCGATGTGACACTTAATCTGCCCCCAGTGGCATTTGGAGATGGGAAGTGGAGACTGAGTCGGCGGTGAATGAAAATCTTGGCCAGTTGTGCTCCCGACTGTGGTTACACAGGAATCACTTCAATCGGGGAAAGCAACGTTTTTCTGGGAGGTTCAGGGTGGTCCCCTTTCAAAGGGAGACTGAAGGTTGCTGGTGCTTCAGGAGTCAGATTCAGACCAGCCAGTCCTGTTGTAGAGGCTCTCTTGGCTAAAACTCAGCAACTCAGCGCCTGGCCAGGGTCATCGGAGGTGTGTGTGTGTGTGTGTGGGGGGGCTCTTCTGTGTGTGCTGCATAGACATGAATGTGACAGCCACAATAATAACACTTGATGCTTAGACCGCCGTTGCTGTGGGGCAGGCTCTCGGTGCATTTCACGCATTATCATTTGGTCCTCACAACAAGCCCCCGAGGCAGGTGCTATTACTATTCCCATTTTACAGATGGAGAAACTGAGAGGCAAGGGGAGATCAGATGACCACCAGAGGTCCCCCAGCTAGCAGGCCGCCGAGCAGGGTTAGGGCACAGCCTCCAGCCCCAGAGATCTGCTTACAACCATTTCCCCAAACTGCCTCTCAGGCAGAGGCTGAGGACGGGGCTGGCGCGGGAGTCACAGGGGAGAGGAGGTGGAGGAAAAGCATCCCTTCCTCTTCCTACCCTCATCAAAGGAATGGAAACACTAGCTTGGAAGCCTGCAAATCCCAGAGTCCTCCAGTCTGACCCATGTCTGCCATGGTGGCAAAAAACTGACTCCTGCCCAGGCTATGGGAGGTAACAGTGCCTGCTGGCCGGGAGGCCAGGCTGTTCTGTGCTGTCTCATGGGCTGGAAGGAAACAGAGTGTTGTTTCTGGAAGACAACTCCAAGATCATGCGGTCCTGTGGCCTCAGCTGACAGATAAGGAATCGAGTTCAGAGACTTGTCCAAGGTCACGTGGCTGGTTGCTGGCAATGCCAGCACCCCGTGAAGGAGTTCTGTGCACAGGTTGCTCTTATGAACACTCAACGGTCCCCGGCTTCAGCCCTAGCTCTGCCTCCTAACAGTTGTACCAATACAGGTCTCTGGGCCTCAGTTTTCTCATTTATAAAATTAGGATGTTGGCCTACGTGGTCACTAAGGTTGTCCTCAGTTGCTAATTCCATACCTCATGGGATACTGTGTGTTTTCATTAAAGCATAGGGTCTCCTAATTTCATTAGGCAGATAAATAATTACTGACTACCCAGCCCTCACAACTTGATTTTTTTTTTTTT
>VBSM01002035.1:446517-470750 GCA_008086735.1 Cheirogaleus medius | reverse complement strand
GCCTTGGCCTTCCAGAGTGCTAGGATTACAGGCGTGAGCCACCACGCCCGGCCTCCTTGTTGATCTTTTATTGAGAATCTCAGGGGTGTCTCTGAGTGTTACACAGAGAAAGTATTAGGGCTGGAAGACGGCATAGAAATTACTAGGATTAAAGTTCTCAGGTAGCAAACCAGGTCCTCGCTGCCTGAGTAATAACGGTTTGTGATGAAGAGAGACTAAAGAGACATAGGATTTGATGTTGGATTTTTATTTATGTAAAGACTAAGGAGAGAGCAATGAGGATGTTCTAGGATTGGAAAATGAAAATTAAAGGAATTGTAATGTTTTTTTGGAAGAGAAGAAGGAAGAATGATTAAGTAATAGCTCAACTTCTCTACAAGAGCAAACTAGGCAATTGTTTTTCATTTTAGCTAAGAAAAGGTTAGGGGGAAATCAGAGCATGAAGAATTGTGGATAGTCATAACAAGGGATTTGAAGGATACTAGAATGGCTTAACGAAAAGAACTTGCTGGAAACACAGTTCTGCTGTACTGGGGAGATGTCTCGATTATATTCTTTCTGAAGGTAGAGGGTTGGATCATATAATCCCCTAAATCCACCGTAAGGCTGTAAATCCATCTCCTTCTGCAGGAGAAGGGTTTCTAAGCCTTGAATCCTTGGTAGAAGGAACCTCTCACCCAGAGGGCTGGTTTGGCACAGAGTTAGCCCTCAAATTTCTGCAGAAAAAACTGAGGGGGAAAGGAGGGGGAAAAAAAGCAGTGTGTGTTTATGATGGGGGAGAGTAACAGAGACTGAAAACTAAATGTTATGTTGTCCAATTTTGTTTTGGGTTATTTGCTGGGTTGTTTTAAAGTGCCAGGCCTGGCTTGTGTACAAGTCTAGTCTCAGCGTCCAGCAAGCCTGCTGCACGGGAGACTTCTTGTTGCAATTATCCCCCAAGCACAGCTCAGTCATAACACCCAGACTTTTCTGATGCGAAATGAGCCGGCTTTAAAAATCAGCGTCACTGTCAACTGCTGTTGCCAGTGAGATATTTGATTCACATTGTGGGAGAAAACTGCCCCCCGCCCCCAGAGTGAATGCTAAAGAGCACACACAGAGAGGCTTCTGGATGTCCAGGATGGACACTACACAGAGGCATCTTAGGGGCTGGCACTTCAAAGGACAGAAATCCAATAGGGCTAAAATCAAGAGGGAGAGAATTTTCAGTAAAGACAGACTTGGCAAAGCCTTCATGTGCAAAGAAGATCTCATTACAAACTCCCATAAGATAGCTTTGGTCCCCCCAACCTGAATGAAGGTCTCCATGAGACCTTTTCTGACCTTTTCTGTTTAAAATTACAACCTTTCCCGCTCCCCATCCCTGGGCTTCCTTAATTTTTCTCTATAGCATCTATCATCACGTCATATACTCTATGTTTTACTTATATATCATTTGTCTTTCCCCATCAGAATGTAGGTTACATGAGGGATTGGAAATTATTATTTTGGGTCTGTTTTCCTCTCTGTAGTAACCCAGTGGCTGGCATATGCTGGGTGCAAAGCACTTGTTGAATGAATGAACATGTGGATAAAAAAATCCCCACAACAGCTCTGTATGGCAAAACTATCACCCCCATTTCACAGATGGGGAAACGGGAGCGCAGAGAGATTCATGCTACAGATGAGGGCTTTTCAAGTATGGATGTGCAAAGGAATCACCCAGGGATTCAGTAGGTCTGGGTGGAGCTTCAGATTCTGTATGTCCACAATTCTTACTTCTAGGTGATGCTAGTGCTGCCGGACAGCTACACTCCAGACAAAATGATGGCGTGAGGCCTTGCGGGTGGCTGCACAGTCCAGTGGTCTAGGGTGAACACCAGCTTAGCCATTTGCCACCTACTTTGGCTGTCCCTTAACCCTTCTGTGCCCCCATTTCTTCACCAGTATAATCCTCTGTATTATACTCATCTGTAATAAGTTCTTAATAAAAATGTATTATTACTTTTTACCCTGAATCTAACAGCTCCCTCTTAGAATCCTAATGGAGTATTATCTTATTTTCTACTTAACCAAAATAGGAAAAGTCTACATTTATGCTGAGAACCATGACAATCCACAGATACTATCAGAAAGTTAGAAATTTCTGCTAGATATATTATGCATTTTGAGACAGGTTCCGAAAGTGAAATTGTTGGTTTTCATATTTTAAATCTTGATAGTTAGCACTAAATTGCTTTTCATACCAGCAATATTCAGGAGTGCTCATTTCTCCTCATCTTAACTAGCAATGGATATTAACAATCTTTTAGATTTTTGACAGTTTAATGAGGAGAAAAACCTTATTGTGAGTTTTTATTGCTCTGATTAGTGGTGAGACTAGGCATCTTTCTATATGTTTATTTGCCATTAAAATTTCTCCTTTTGTAAGTTTCTTGTTCATATCATTTGCCCATTTTTATAATTTTCCTTATTGTTTTGTAGAAGCAATTTATATATTATTTCTCTGTTAACCATACTGCAAATATATTCTCTCAAATATCTTTGATCTTTGTTTATGATGTATTTTGGTCACATAAAAGTTTAATGTCTTTCTAGATTTAAATCTGTCAATCTTTTCTTTATGATTTGGACTTTATAACTTTGCTTAGGAAGAAGGGCTTCCCATTCAAAGATTATAAAAATATTTGATACTTTCTGCACACGTCTTTTTTTTACATATGACTTTAAATCATCATTTTTTTTTCCTCCTGTGAAGTACAGGTTTTCTGCAATGTCTTCTCAAATGGATAGCCACTTGTCTTCTAGACTACTATTGAATAGTCTATACAACTCCATTGTTTGGGGCCATTATTTCATCAAATGTTTTTTCTGCTCCCTTCTCTTTATCTTCTTTTTCTGCAACTCCAACTGTGTGTATTTGGATATGCTTTGTGGTGTCTCATAAAGCATACCAAAAGTCTCTGAGGCTTTGCTCATTTTTGCACATTTTGCTTGTTTTTTGGTCTGTACTGATCCATCTTCAGTTGCTGATTCTTTGTCAGCACAAATCTGCTATTGAGCCCCTCTAATGAATTTTCAATTTCAGGTATTTTACTTTTAATTCCAGAATTTCCACTTGGTTCTTTTTATAGTTTTCATCTATTTTATTATCCACTTATTTAATTTCCATTTATTTTATCTATCAATAATATTATTGATCGTCTCTATTTGGTGAGTTATTTCTATCATGCTTTATTTAAACATGATTTCTTTTAGTTCTTTAAACATATAAT
The DNA here is from genome assembly GCA_008086735.1 of Cheirogaleus medius. Lineage (NCBI taxonomy): Eukaryota > Metazoa > Chordata > Mammalia > Primates > Cheirogaleidae > Cheirogaleus > Cheirogaleus medius. The sequence goes on along the minus strand of VBSM01002035.1, from coordinate 467,496 downwards.
AGCCGCTTTGAAGTCTTTGTTAAGTCTAACATCTGGGTTCCTTGGTGAAAGTTTCTACTGTTTTTTTCTTCCTATACAGAGGTTATACTTACCTCTTTCTTCGTGTGAAATCTATATCTACATACAAGTGGATATATATTTAAACTGAACCTTTTAGATTATATATTGCAGCAATACTGGATTCTCACCACTCCCCTTGAGGGTAGCTATTACTATTTTTGTTTTGTTTTGTTTGTTTGTTCAGTGACATGCCTGAACTAACTGTGGAGTTTGTTTCCCTGGGGTGTGCAGCCTCTGATGTTTCTGCCCAGTTTTACACTTGTTTTATTTTTAAGCCTGGTTTCAAAGGGGTTGCCCTGGATCAGTATAGCTTAAATGATTGCTCAGAGGTTGTACATAAACATCTTGATCCAGTGGGGCTTCCACCCCCTGCTGGCGGGTTTGTGTGTTCCAGGGGATTGCACCTGAAGGCCAGGCAGTTTAGACGTTATCCTCAGCTTTTATGTTCTGCACTCATAAGTCCTCACAGCGACTCAGTGACTCTCTTGGATTTTCTTTGGAAGACCGTAACATTTTTTTATAATGCGGATACTTTTATTTTTTTGTAATAAAGGTTAGTCACTTCTTCTTGTTGTTAGGGCCTCCAACACTACTAAAGAGACAACAGCAGGGACTCACGCCCTGTCCCTTTCTTGGGTTGAAGTTCTCTATAGGTTTCTAGTAAAGGACCTTTGTTGAATTGAGGAAGTTTCCTTCTGTGTCTTCTTTACTGGGAACTTTTAAAAAATCATAAAGGGATGTTGAATTTAATTTTTGGCTTTTTAAAAGCCCTTACAAGATTATCTGGTTATTTTTCTTCTAATTCTTTTGATATCAATATCAATTAATTATATTAATCAATTTCCTCATGGAGAACCAACCTAGCATTCCTGGATTACATCCTACTTTACTCAGAATATACTATTCTCCTAATAGGAATCCATTTGAAAACATTTATTTAGAATTTTTGTATCTGTTTTCAAAGTGCATTTGGTCTACAGTTTCCTTTTGTGTGTGATCCATCTAGGAGAGCAACTGAAACTGAGGACCTCCATGCTGCAACCAAATAAATATTCAGATGCTTTTGACAAAAAGCAGACACAACAAAGTCATTAAAAGGTTAACTTTAAAATTCATAAATAGCTTTCATTTTTTAAAATTATTAAGTGTACAGTAGTTAGATTTTTTTTTTACAAAATAATGCACCTTTTTAAGTATATTTAATTGAAGTTTCTTGAATGTGGCCTTATTTGATTATGACTAAATTAATGCACCCTTCCAGCATGAAAAGGTTCTCCACCCCTGGGCTGGTCTATCCAACTGGAGGCTTGGCCACCCTTGAGAATTCTGTTACTTGGTGAAAATTCTAAATATAGTTTTGAAAATCCAGAGTTTGCTTCTAAGAACTCTAAGAACAGAATGCAGCCAGCTCACATCACTTGGGAGTTTGAGGGTTTACTCAGCTAGACTGACAGTCAGGCAGTTCTACAAATCTTCAGGAAAATGACTTCTAATACCTTCCATGTAAGCCAGCTATTTGTAAATGTACCCCAAAGTCTGTTCCAGTGGCTCTTCCTTGGCCCCATGATCAGTAAAGAGGAAAAGGGGTACACTGGTTTTGAGATATCTGATTAAATTAAATTTCCTGTTTTAGTCAATAAATAATTTTGCCCATGGGAAAAAAAAATTCTCCCTACAGCACTACAGATGTCCAGGTGAACAACTCTTAGAGAACATGTTCTATGAAAAGGACATTCCTGGAGAGAGAGCCAAGATGGCGGACCAGAGACAACAGCTACCAGATTGTCTCAGAAAGGAGGAAATGTTTTAGATGAAAAACAAACAAACATAGGTAGGGTGTAATTCTGAGGGAAACGTACCAGAACCTGCTAGAGATTCCACAGAAAGAAGTTTCTTGTGGAGCAGAACAAGAAGGAGCAAGATATCGGCAGAGATCAATCTGAGAAGGTGGGAGCCTAGCAAAAAGGGTAGGTGGAGTAGATTGTTTCTCTGTCCCTCACGTCTCTTGCAGTCAGTGGGCTCCCAAGCTGCTGGAGAGCCCTTCTACCCTCATGAGCCCAAAAGCTGCGGCTGCCAGTGAACTGGGAGCTTCTTGAGGACAAAGCACCAGGTTGCCAGTGCCCTTGGGGCCGCTTCCCATCACTGCAGACGCGAGCCGAGATGCCATATTGCTTCTCCACTCACTGTGTGTCTTTGTCCTCCCTGGGGGGCTTCAGCCCCTCAGTTTTCATCTTGTTTCCACACAAACATTTCCCAACTCTGGCCCAGAATGTGAGAGACACAAGGGGCTGGAAGTCCTGGGGCAGAGATGACCAGAGTGCTAGTTTTCTTCTACTGAGACTCTTTTCTTCCCCTTCCCCTCTCCTGCATGAGGCTGTCAAGAGAGACAACTGAGCTGGAGCCCCCTCTGTTGGTGCGTCCACCACACCGGGACTTCCACAGTGTGTGGGGCTCAAACCTTTCCTCTTGAAGACCTACAGTGGAATAAGGGGTGCCTGGACTGTGAGCTCCCTCCTCACTGACCCTCCTATGTGCTCCCTGCCCAGGTGCTCCAACAGAGCAGGGCACAGCCCAAAGCAGAGGGACATCAAGCCCACTTGAGCACCCCATAGGCAACTCAGGACAAGCATACTTCGCCCTGGCACAGCCAGGAATCAATCTTCAGGAACCTGGGGACAGGCATACAGGTCAGACCCTGTACCCCAGGACTAAATCGTGTTGCTTGAGGGCACAGAGGGGAGATTTGTGAACTAACCTTGGGAGGTGAGGGAGCCTATGCAGCATGGGTCCCAGATGCAGCATACTTGTGGGTGAGCTCACCTATTAATAGTTTGAGTTCTTGTCTTCTGGTGGATGCTGGAGGGAGACCATGGAGCATGGAAGAGGGGAAAGCAGCAAAACCTGCTCCTGACAACCAGGTTGTGAATCTCAGACAGTCCCTCCCCCACAAGCAGACTTTATGGCTGGTGGAGCCACTTCAGCATTTCCCTGGTAGCTTTCCCCAGAAGCTGGGAGTGGACCTTTGACCCCTGCCAAAACAGCTACCTTACCAGCTTCTGTGGAGCCTGAGGGTAAGCTCACCTAACCCAGCCCTGTGTAGCCACACTCCCTACCTGCCTCTGTGGTGGAGAATATGGACTCATCTGCAAGTTGCAGGGCTCAACCCACCACCTGGGGCATTCAAGTGTTTCTCCTAAGGGACTAGAGCCAGTCAAAGGTCCCCAAAACAACACGGTAGCTTGTTCCTTCTGGCAAGCAGCACCTACTGACAGGGAGGTCAATTTGCACAGCCCTTTACAGCATTTACTGACTCAGTCATGTAGGGTGTGGCTGATCCTTACCCACAAGCACTAACTACTGTCTCAGAGAGTAAACTGAGCATGCCAATACAGTTCACACTGTTAAGAGGATCACAGGGCTGGGAAAAGAGAAGGGATTTCAAAGACCTCCATCATCCCTCATCAAACAGAGAAGGGGAATCTGCCCACACATGTAGCTCACCACTGCTACAGCCTATAAACAACTGGCAAGTGAGAAAATGACCACACTAAGGATATCTACAACCAAGGCATACATCCATAACCTAGATTACCATCGAAGCATCCAGAAGCAAAGCCAAAGGTTCTTACCCAACATATGCTACAGACATACCCTTATGACTGAGGGAGGGGGAGGTTCATCTAAACAAAAGAAAATCCAAAAATAAGAAGTGACAGCTGCCCCAGATAAGAATCAAAGAACTCTGGAAGAGTGAAAAATCAGAGTGAAAGAATACCCCTGAGAGGGAACGCCAGCTCTCTAGTAATGAATACCAACCAAAAAGAAAATATTGAAATGACAGATAAAGAATTCCAAATATGGACTGTAAGGAAGCTCAATGAAATCCAAGAGAAAAAGGAAAAACAACTCGAAGAAACCAGAAAAACAATTCAGGAAACGAACGAAAAATTTGCTAAAGAGATTGACATATTAAAAAAAAAGTAGAACTTCTAGAAATGAAAAATTCATTTAAGGAAATACAAAACACAGTGGAAAGTTTTAAGAACAGACTAAACCAGCCAGAATAAAGAAACTCAGAGCATGAAGACAACTCTTTCAAATTAACTCAGCCAAAAATAAAGAACAGAGAAATAAGAAGAATGAACAAAGCCTACAAAAAATATGGGATTATGTAAAATGGCCAAATATAAGAATCATAGGCAGCCCTGAGGGTGAAGGAGAAAATGCACAAGTGCTGAAAAACTTATTTGAGGAAATAATTGAGGAAAACATCCCTGGTCTTGCTGGAGATTTAGACATCTAGGTGCAAGAAGTTTGGTGAGCATCTGGAAGACTCATTGCAAACAGGCAATCACCAAGACATACAGTCACCAGACTGACCAAAGTCAACACAATGGAAGAACTCCTGCAAACTGTGAGACAAAAACATCAAGTAACTTACAAAGGAAAACCTATCAGGCTAACTGCAGACTTTTCAACTGAGACTTTACAAGCCAGAAGGGATTGGGACTCCATCTTCAGTCTTCTTAAACAGAACAACTGCCAGCCTAAAATTTTGTATCCTGAAAAACTAAGTTTCATATATGAAGGAGAAATAAAGACTTGTCCAGAGAAGCACTAAGGGAATTTGTCAAGACCAGATCTGCCCTATAGGAAATATTCAGAACTGCATTATACATGGATGAGCACAATAGACACCCATCGGTGTAAAACCACCCATAAGCTAAAGCTCAGAGCTCATATAAAATAATTGCACAAGAAGTAAAAAACAAAGCAAAAAGATACTACCCAAAATCCAAATTGCTGAGCAAAAGGATTCTGTCAGGATTTATATCAATATGAGACTTTCCTGAATTCACTCAGAGTAATCAACTGTGTTTTACATTGTGGAGTTATTCTTTCAGTCCAAAAATATTTATTGAGCATATATCAGGTGCCAAGTGATATCATTTGGATATTTTGCCCCTCCAAATCTCATGCTGAAATTTGATCCCCATTGTTGGGGGTGCAGCCTGGTGGGAGGTGTTTGGGTCATAAGGGCTGATCCCTCATGAATGGCTTAGTGCCCTCCCACAATAATGAGTTCTGGCTCTACTAGTTCATGAGAGAGCTGGTTGTTTAAAAGAGCCTGGCACCTATCCTCTGTCCCTTGCTCCCTCTCTCACCATGTGACACACTTGCTTCCCCTTCCCCTTCCCCCTTGATTGTAAGATCCCTGAGGCCCTCACCAGAAGCAGATATTGGCACCAAGCTTCCTGTACAGCCTGCAGAACCAAGAGCCAAATAAACCTCTTTTCTTTATAAATTACCCAGCCTCAGGTATTCCTTGATAGCAACACAAATAGACTAAGACACAAAACACTGCATTTGGTCCTGGAGATACAGCAGTGAGCAGGCAGACAGATATCCCTGCCCTTATATTGTAGAGGGTTGGGAGGGGGCAGATAAATTGGACTAATAAGAAAATAAATGGGACATCAGCTGGTGACAAGGGTTATGGTGAAATATGAGCCAGAACGAGGGATGAGGTGTGCTGGGAAACAGGGTGGTCAGGGAGGTCTCACTGAAAAGGTGACAACCAAGCACGCACCTGAAGGAGGTGAGGTGGGAGGTCGCGTGGATAGCTGTGGGAAAGGCATCCCAGGTGGAGAAGAGGGAGTGCAAAATTCTGGAGGTGGGAGGGTGTCCAGTGTACACTAGGACCAGCAAGGAGGAAATGAGACTAGTGCAGAGGAGAGTGGGGAAGAGGAGGAGGAGATGAGGTCAGAGAGCCACAGGTGATAGACTATGAGGCCAGAAGAGCTCCTGGAGGGATGTGGGAAGAAAAAAAGCCACTGGAGGGTTTAAGCAGAGGCATGACATGACTTGGTTTATATTTTAGAAGGATCGCTCTGCTGTTAGGTCAAGAATGAACTGCAAGGAACTGGGGCAGAATCAGGGACCCCAGTGAGGGAACTGCTGCAATAACCCAGGTGACAGATGATGACCCCTTAGACCAGGGTGCTGGATGTGGAGGTATAGAAAGTGGATTTGTTGTGAGGGTGGAGGCATCAGGTTTGCTCATGGGTTGGATGTGAAGTGTGGGGAAAAAGAGAGGCATCAAGGATGACCCTAGGTTTTTGACCTGAGCAACTAAAGGATGGAGCAGTCCTCTGCAGGGACAGGGAAGGTTGAGGGAGAAGCAGGTGTGGAAGGGTACTGTCAAGAGCTCAGTTCTGGATAATATTGAGATGCCCGTTAGGCATCCAGGTAGAGATGGCCTAAAGATAGTTGGCTATCAAGGCCTGGAATTCACAGCAAAGGTCTGGGCTGGAGAGAAAAATTTGGTGGTATCAGCACAGGCTGGATTTAAAGCCAGGAGTCTGGGTGAGATCTTAGAGATAGGTGTAGAATATAGGAGGACCTGGGCCCTCTAGAAGTTGGGCAGATAAGGAGAAAGGCCAGTGAGAAAGGTGAAACTAAGAGAATGTGATGTCCTGGAAACCGAGGAGAATGTTTCAAGGAGATGGGCAGCAATGGTCATATACCAGTTATCAAGCTTCCCTTGAGATAAACATCATCTACAGTTGACTCAAGATCAGATTGAGTTGCATGTTCTGCATATAAACTGGAGTTTCAACCTACACTTATGTCCTATATCTTTAGACATCAGTAGCCCTTTGAAAATCTTTATGAATGCTGCAGATCTTCTCAGCAAAATGCATTCAGACACGCACGAGACTGCAGACAGCTGCCAGAGGTTCCCAGATCCAGAAAAGTCCATCTCGGGAGTTGGGTTCATAACCAACCCGTTCCCATCCCCAAAGAGGACTTCCTATGGCATTAGCCAAAGTGTCTCAATGCGGAAATTCAGGTATTACACGTCCCCAAGCTTTCCCAGATATGTTTCCCAAAGGTAGAATGAGTTAGCTTTTCTGGGCACCCAGGGTGGACGTCAGGGTGAGGTGGAATACAAAATCCCAATGCGCTGGCTCAAGTCTGAAAGCAACGGGGAACTCACCATCATTTCCTGGACGTGAAACATCTCTGCGCCACCAGACGAGAGTCGATTGGGGAAAGAGATGCTGACAGATGACGCGGGAAGGGTGCTCGGGCCAGTATTGTAGACCTGTGGGTGTGGAACACACACAGCAAGTTTTGATGGAAAATAATAGATCTTTGTGTCCCGTCATGCAATATACACTGTAAGATTCTTTGAAATCCTAGACAGAAACTCTAGGGTTTGGATCTAGAAGGTCAGGACTTGAAGTGAAATATTGAAGGATGGGAAATTTCAACAAAATTGAAATCCTTCTAAAATCCACTTAAAAACCTCAAACTTTCAAATTACCTTTATTCCCTTTCAGCATTTTCTTATCTTCTTTCTTCTTGCTAAAAATTATATTTCCTTTCACATACCTAGAAATTTACTCACACACCATTACATTTGGTGGGAACTCAGACATCATAATCTAGTCGAATGGTTCTCAAGTTTTAACATAACATCAGAATCATCTGAGGGACTTGCTAAAAACACAGAGTGGGGGTATGTGGCGGGGGTCATGCCCAGAGTTTCTGTCGCAGTAGGGCTAGGATGGGGCTGGAGGATTTGCATTTCTAATTAAGTTCCCGGGAGATGCTGCGGCTGCTGACCCAGGAACCATCTCATGAGTACTCTTGAGCTGGTCCAATCTCTTTCCTTTGACGGTTTGAGGTAATAGAGACCCTCGAAGACAAAGTAGATCATTCTTATAGGAAGGGATGTTTTTACTGCACCAGTCAGCTGATTTGGTTTCTAGGCAATTTGCAGCTCCTCACTTGCTAATATTGTTTGATGATATCTGTGCACCTCTTTTCTGTCTTAGCATTTGGTTCTAGAAGATCTTACACCTCTTATCTTCCCTACCATCTCTCCATATTCTGTCTCTAGAAGCCAGTCATTTCCTAAGAAATGAGGGAAAAGCTGGTGGCCGCAGAGAGACTAATAAAAGCAATGAGATAAAGGAAAGGATGAACATGAAACTCAAGGAAGAAATGAAATATGAAGGTGAATAAAACAGATGGGTAGGTCTATACAGCCAGAAAGTAGATCATGGTTGCCCAGGGCTGGGGGTAGGGAGAACAGAGAATGTGACAGGCAGCATGACTGGCCCCCAAAGATGTCCACATCCTCATCTGTGGAAACTGTGAATGTTACATGGCAAGGGGAATTAAGGTTGCTAATCAAGTGACCTTAAAATAAAGAGGTTATTGGGCCGGGTGCTAGTGACTCATGCCTGTAATCCTAGCACTCTGGGAGGCCAAGGAGGAAGGATTGCTTGAGGTCTGGAATTTGAGACCAGCTTGAGCAAGAGCGAGACCCCCGTCTCTACTAAAAATAGAAAAAAATTAGCTGGGTGTGGTGGTGTGTACCTATAGTTACAGCTACTCAGGTGGCTGAGGCAGGGAGATCACTTAAGCCCAGGAGTTTGAGGTTGCTGTGAGCTAGGCTGATGCCACGGCACTCTAGCCCAGGCAATAGAGTGAGAGTCGGTCTCAAAAAAATAAAAAATAAAAGAGACAAGTTACCTTGGATTATACAAGGATGTTGCACATTGTAATCACAAGGACACTTATATAGGGAAGAGGGAGGCAGAAGAGTCAGAATGAGAGAGAGAGCATCATGGCAAAAATTGGACCACTGGCTGGCTTTGAAGACGGAATGCGGCCATGAGCCAAAGAATGCAGCTGCCTCTAGAAGCTGGAAAAGGCAAGAAATGGATCCTCCCCTGGAGCCTTCAGCAAAGAACGCAGCCTTGCTGGGACTTTGATTTTAGCCCAGGGAGACCTGTTTTGGACTTCTGTCCTCTAGAACTGTAAGATAATAAATTTGTGTTGTTTCATGCCACTAATTCTGTGGGACTTTGTTACAGCAGTAATAGAAAATTAATATATGTAGTGACTGCTAATGTGTATAGAGTTTATTTTGGAGGTGATACAAATGTTCTAAAATTAGATGATGATGATGGTTGTTCAACTCTGCAAACATACTAAAATAATTGAATTGTACACGTTAAACGTGAACTTTAAGGAACATAGTAGTATCTCAATAAAGATGTTATTTTTAAAAAGATGAGTAAAATATATATAATTCTATTTGTCAGTTAAAAAATAAAAAGAAAGTTGAGTAGGAAGTTAAGTAGGAGAGAGGAAGAAATGAAATGCTGTCTGGTGGCCTGGGGACTGGAGAGAGAATTCAGGGACTCTCTGAACTTCAGGCGTCTCTGAAGTTGAGGTCAGAAGGGCGAAGACACAAAAAAGGGGTGGAAACCTAACCAGGCCTCTTCACACAAGACAGCATGTATAGGGATCTAGCTGCAGCCAGCTCTTGCCTAGAAAACTATGTTTTCATATGTAATAGTTGGTTTGGCTTCAAAGAATAAATAAATTTAAAAAAAAACAAGATAGAGCAGATGAGTGGTTGTTGCCAACTCTTCATTAAAAAAAAATTCACCAAAAAACCCCCAAAAAACCCACCCCTAAGATATAAGAAAAGGAAAGAACATCGAGCCACAATTGAAATAACCAATTTGAAATAAAACATGATAGCACAGAATTGAAAAGAAATCTCCTGACATGTCCGGGAAATCCCCATTCAAGCATGAATGGGTGAGCAAAGAAGAAAGGACTCTGGTTTACACTATTTCAATCTTCAGAGCCAGGAGGATGGGAGAGCCGGTATTACTGTATTTATTTTTAACAAATGTCTTAATGTTGGATTCTCTGCAGACATTCACGTGCAACATCTACGTTATTTTTCACCATTGTTTTTTAGGTGGGGAAATGCTTTGACCCTTGATGCCAAAAAAGCCCATCAATGGCCGACAAATTTCATATCTCCGTTTAAAAAAATTGTGATGAAACGTAGAGAGCAGGCTGAGACTAGTATTTCTGCCTTTCTTCCATCTGCAAATTGCAGTGGAGTTTTTAAACAACTAGGTAGCTTGTTGAATCATAGATTCTAAAAGATATAGAAGAATCTGTTCTTATGGAAAGTCTTGTGTTCTTCTTCAGGAACGGTATTGATAGAATAAGGAAATACAGAAGGGTTTTTTCCATATTTCTGGCCTTCTCGTCTCCCACTGTTTCCACCTCCTGCTCATTATCACCACCAACCTGGACAGTGACCTTCCTGCAGGATGACCATGATAACAACAATTATACCAATAACTGAGTCATCGGAGAATTCTCAGGGAAAAGGTACGCTTTGCTAATACAGAGGGATCTCCTTCTAATCAATGGCAAACACTATCAATCGTTCAGACCCAGCTGACTCTGTCTACTCTGGATTGAATACTGCGTACTTCCTCACGTGATGGATCACGAAAAGAGTTTATCTCAGGGTCACGCCAATCACTCATTCCCCAGGGCCAGATTTTCTAGCCCGGGTCCTATTTCAGGTCAGATGTGAAGAAAGCTATTTGCTTGAATACCAAACTTTAAGCTCCCTGTAAAAATACACTCAGAGAAACAATTAGAAGGATAAATTGCATGCCCTGGGGTTTCTTTCTCTCTTTCTTTTTGTTCAGAGGGTGATAATATTCAGTATCTTTCATATAACTGCTATTCTTTTTGCCTTCTTCATTCAACACCCTTACCATGTTCATTACAAGGTCCCTGTAATTCAAACCCCTCTAAATAATTTTCTTGACTGTATCTTTTATTCTAAGATACCTCAAAAACTATAAGAGTATAAACCACTAAAATGAAATAAATCCATCTGGTCTTTATCTGTTTTCTGTCCAATTACAAAAAGTAAAAGGGGAAAAAATAAACTAACTCTTAGAAGCAATTGAGAAACACAGAGGTGCTGCTCACAGCAGCCACGCCACAGCCTGGAGAGCAAGCTCTAACCCCATCTTTCCCTCTCTCCGCTGTAAATCCCGGGCAGGGCGTGACAGCGGGGGCTTAGCTGGTCTGGAGGCGCGTCCTCCCCGGGCTGGGGACATATGTTATCTATCATGGCTCCTGAGGGCTGCTGCTGGGAGAACACTCTGGAGAGAGGAAGAACGTTGTCTGCCAGAGCCCACAAATGTTTTACTGCCTCTTTCTCTGGACCCTCACCCTGTCATTATTTGTCATCCCTTAAGTCCATCTAGGAGAGGCCACAGGGAAAGAAAATAATAATTATTTGGCCACAGCTTTGAGTGCCAGAGTGGGAAACCATCCTCTCCACGGGGAAGGAAGGAAGAGTCAGGGAAGAGCTCCGGGCGCTAGAACTGGGGAGCCGTGAGATGTGATTTCCGGATTTCCGTGCGCTGCGGGCGAGGCGGGCCCATCTCTTTCTCCTTCACTTCCTCCCGCATGGCTGGGTGCTGGGCCACACGCGGCCCAGTCAGTGCCCCATGGTTCCTGGCCCCAGCCCCACCTCTCCCAGTGCTGGGACCTTCAGCATATCCTTTCTTGCTTGGGCCCACATTTCCCTGTATTTGTCAACTGAGGGGGATGGGCTGGATGACGCTGAGGTCCCTCTGGCTTTACATTCAAAGATTCTCAGGTTGAAGAGCACTGGCCAGAGAATTTGCATCTAAAACAGGGGTCAGCAAACTATGGCCTGCAGGCCAAATCTGGCCCAATGCCTGCTGTCCTACAGCCCAGGAGCTAAGAATGGTTTTATGTCTTTAAATGACTGGGAAAGAAAATCAAAAGAAGAATAACATTTCATGACATGTGAAAATTATATGCAATTCAAATTGCAGCGTTCATAACTAAAGTCTTATTTCTGTATTATCTATGGCTGCCTTTGCCCCACAGTAGCATAGTTGAATAGTTGCCACAGGGACGTAGGGCCCACGGAGCCTAAAATATTATACCCACCCCGTGAAGTTTGCCAAACCTCAGTTAAGAGAAGAAACAGTGTCCTTCAAGAGGCCCACAGTCCGTCCCGAGTGGAATGCGGGAGGCGATACCCGTGCGGCTGGGGTGGGCCAGCCAGGGCTTGGTGGGGAGCGGCTCGCTTCCTCCCCCGGGGTCTACCCGTGCTCACACTGCTCTGCTGTCACAGACACACTTCTGAAAGGCCAGTCCCCTGCGGGAGGCGGGGGTTCCTGGCTGAGTCAGCATGACAACCCCAGGAGGAAGGGGACACGGCAAATCCTCTGAGGCACCCTTGCCCAGAAGGTGCAGAATAATGAAGAACAGAAAAGGGGTCCTCATGGGACCGCTTGGGCTGGGCCTAGACCTCAACCACCAGAGGCCCCTTGGGGAAGACTGACAAACCGATGTTCATCACGGGCAGGTCTCCTTCCGAGTCTTGAAAAGCAGAGGGGTCTGCCCAGCAGAGTACCAGATGGGGAAGGGATTCATTCTGTGTGTGGTTACAGATCTCACACACACACGCACGCACGCACGCAGCACGCACGCACGCACGCGCACACGCACACGCACCAGCCAACCAGGCTGAAAAGAGCCTCGCCCTGTAGCTGTCTTTCAGCAGGAGACCCATGCCACGGGCCTTTCTGTCATCCTCCCATGACACAGAGGTGGTCTCCCGGGGCAGGTACCTGAAGGGTGACATTGATGGGCTGAAAATGACACTCCAAGTCATCCAGCTGAACGAAGTTGGACGCGTCCACAGACTCGCCGTACACGAAAGAGGTTGGAGACGTGATTCTGAAAGAGGGAAGCATATGGAATCTGTCGTCCCAACCCACAGTCGAGCATCCATGGTCCCTGCCATCCCGAAACCCCAGACATTTGCCTCTGTGGAATCCAGTGCCTCCCACCAAAGGCTTTCCTTCCACCACTGCTATTTTCCTTTCCTGTGAATGGACACAGCCAGACCACGCTTTCTGAACAGACGTCTCTAGCAGTGTCTTCTTAGTTCTTAAGTCACATCAACAAGCCACACAGAGAAATATGTGGTGGGATTACATTTACAAAATGAGAAGGAAGATCATGATGGCCTTGATTTTTTTTTAAAGCTGGATTATAAAAGTATACATTTTCTGTTTTGCCATTTGAAAAACATTTTATGGATCAAAGAAGAGGATGATAAGCTTTTTAAAATAAATATAAATGAGTTACATATTTGGCATACCAAACCCCATTCTGTGACAAACTCATTTTACAAAAACTTAAATTTGTCAGACTACCAAGATGACTAGAAATTAGGTATTTGAAAGCCGAGTGTGTTCAATGACAGCATTTTCCCTCAGATTTCAAACAGAGGCCACATCACAGGGGATAAGAATTCAAGCTCAGTTTGTGGCACTGCTTTCAACATTGCTTGTAGGAACAAATCCCCGAGAAGCAACGAAGCTCAGACTGACGCTCCCAGACAAATACGTACCAAATTCTAGATGCTAGAAGCCACTCACTCACCTACACACAACAATGTATGATTTGGGGGACTGAGTGTGAATGGACAGCAACTCATCTATTTTCAATTTAAGTGCATTAGTTTTGTAATGTAGTGAGTTCCCAGCATTATCGAATGGCAAGAACTGTTTTACATTCCTGACAAGATCAGAGGTGGACTTGTTTGTTTAACTGATGGCTTCATCAGGGGCTGTTAACACTTCACAATGAGGTCTCCTAAGGCTCAAGTGTGTGTGGGGAGTATTTTCTCTTTGTCCCCAAGGATAGGGCTTGGTTCCGGGCATATTCTCACTGCGCCTCTGATGAGACAAACAAATAAACTATACAGCTAAAAATAGAGCTGTGAACAGAGGCGAAAATATGCTATTTTGCAAACATATTCCACCAGTGCCTCATGTCTAAGAAACACACGATCAAAAATGCCAAGAGCCCAGGAGCAGGAAAGCCCAGAGATCCCTCCCGCTGGCTCCCAGCGCAGCACGAGGGAGCACAGGGATGGCTCCTCCTGCAGAGATCGACTTTCCAATTCTAGCCAAGGCCAGGACCCAGAAGCACTTGAAAACTGAAAAATGAGAAACTGTGAACCTCCAGAAAGTTCAGCTTGCATTTGAGTCCAGGGTTCAACGGGTCCTCATCTGATCTAAACTAATTGTGCAAATCTTTTTTCCACTATCAAAGAGGTATGCGCTCTGTTTTCTGAAGCTGGAAATAGGAATCGAGTTCTCATTTTTCCAGGCCCGGGCTTTGGCTGAAAACCACCCCTGGTTGTTTCAGGTCCTCAAAGACCACAGCCACAGCCCTGCTTTCCAGCGATGCCAGCAGCATGGAGTGGCTGTGGACTTCCCCCAGACAGACGGTGTGGCTGTCGTGATGGTTACCTGCCTGGTCCACACCATCACACTCATCAGGCAGAGCAGCCTCTGGCTCTGCAGAAGGAGTTAACAGAAACGAGCAAAGCCGGCCCCTACTGTGAAGCTAATCAGAAAGGCAGTCCTCCTGTGAGCCAGGGCTGGGGACACACCTGGCTGCAACCTCTGGCCCAGAAGCTTCTGGCTGAGATTTTAATCCCAGGAACACATTGCCTGCTACCAACCATATGGCAATCTGGAGGGGTGGGGTGTGTGTGGGGGAATACATGCATATAAAGGTGTACAGAACATTCAAAGAAACGATGGGGCTTAAACTTGTCATCAGACTTCTCTGTTATCTATCAGGTGGGTGGGTAGCTGCGACAGAGGAGGAAACAAGGAGTGAGGACGGTGTGCGTCCCTGCAGTTAAAGCTTCATTCTGCTTTTCCAGGCTGGGAGGAAGGAGGGGGAGGGGCAGAGCCCCTGGCTCCTGGCCAGCTACACACACCAGAGAAGCCCAGGGTTCCACTGGAGGGCACCCCTGCGTTTTGGCAACTCGGGACTGGGCTACTCACCCGGTGATGGATGTGTCCACTTCGTGCATCAGCGGCACCGTCAGAATGAGCGTGTTGTCATGCAGAGATCCAGAGCGCTCCACGTTGCCACTGTGCGGGGAGAGGAGAATGAATGAACACTGGCCAACGCCAGTTACCTGGCAGTGGGCTTTCTCTGCTCCACCTTAGAGTTGAATCTCCAAAGGCAGTCGGCACCTTATTGTCCTCAGTTCTGTTTGTGGTCCCTGTACAGAGTCACAGAGCACACTCTATTGTCTTGGTTGTGATCTGCTCACAAAGATGTGAGAGCAAGTAGTTTATTTGGGAGGCAACCCCAGGAAACAGCAGTAGGGAGTGGAGAAGGGAGACAAGGAGGGGATAGAAAATAAACGGTATGTGACCCAGGAGGGTTGTGCTGTAGGCAGCGGTGCTCAGTCTCAAGGGGGGACTCTGGGAGGCAGTGTCCATCTTCCCAGCTGAGGGTGTGGGAGCTGGGCCTTTATCCACTGGCTCCCAGAGCTGTTGCTGCTGCTGCTGGGAGGGGCCGTGAGTTTCCTGGCACCTGCCCAGTTGTGCAGGTGAATGGCTCTGGCCAGAGTAAGCCTCAGCAGGTGCCGGGAGCTAGAAGCTGTGCAGTGAGTGTGTGAGAAAGTGAGCGCTGAGGGGCTATGGGTGGGGCACCTGCCGCATGTGCTACTTTTCTAAGTGCTTATTCCATGAAAATTGGACCAGAAAAGTTAAAGCACTACAGCCAAGAATGGGGTTGCTGGGCCTTAGCAGCTATTTCCCACCTGGAGGGATCACCGATCACCCACGGACAGCCGAGCCCAGGAGAGAGGCCCCGGCCAGCCCTGCCACTGTACAATCATGCATGCTCTCGAGACAGACTCTGGCCGCAGCATGTCCATGTAAGGCATCCCCCTCGGGGGAGAAAGCTCAGAACGGGGACTCCTGTGAGGCCATTCTGGAAAGGCGAACACAAGGGAGGTGACGCTGTTGAGTGGCTGCTGTGTGCTAGGCACACGCTGGGCATTTCTCAGCAAGATCTCCCTGAGAGCTCAGAGTCGCTCCTGAGGCGGCAGCTCAGATAGGTTAGGTAACTTGCCTAAGGCCCCGCCGCAAACCAGACAAGGCTGAGATTCCAACCAGCCTGGTCAGACTCTAAATCAGGGCCCTTTCCACTGTCCTTCTGCTCTTGATACAAGATTGGGGGAAGGGGGGAGGAGGAGAAATAGAAGAAGAGAGGAAAAGGGACATAAGGAAGAAAGAGAAGACCTAGCTACCTTTTTACTAGTTTATTAAATTTCATATATGAATTGTGATTATTATCGCAGAGAGGCGACTGCCTTGGGAAAGGGCATGGCTATTGGGTGCAGGTTGTAGGACCCTGCAGTCACAGCTGGTTATACGAAGTAACTGGGGGATCCCAGTGAAAGCCGAGTTCACCCCCCAGTGGTGGAACCTAAGAGTCCCTGAGACCCGCTGAGGTCTGGGTGCAGCTGGTCCTGACCTCTCCCCCTACACCACTCCCTGAACATCTGCAGAGTTCCTGTCTGCTCTGTGCCCTGCCGCTGCCCCTCCCAAGCCCTGCCCCACTGCCTTCCTCTCCCATCCAGCAAGTGCTGAATGGCAACAGCTTAAATAGCTCTCACATCCCCTTTCCTTCTCTCTCCTATTGTTCTGGAACAATGGTGCTGCCCCTGGCTCCTCATCTGTCTTCCGCATGTGGGGTGGCATGTGGGGTGACATCAGTCCCTCGCTGCAATTTGCAGAAGCAGCAGGATCAGGTGCCCCCATAGCCTAACTCCCTTGCCCTTCCTTTCCCAGGGGGTAATAAAGCTTCGAGGTCACAGCTGTGGGCAGACCAGAGGCGACCCCCCCTGTGGATGGGATGGCACCACCCTGGCCCATTCCCTCCCCGACCCCAGCTTCCTGCCAGGTCTTGCCCCGCCGTTTGTTCGGCCGCTGCGGCCGCTGGTGGCTCAGGCCCGACAGTCTCATCTGTCGTCGGGTGACTGTTCCAGAATGAGCTAATTTGAAAAGTTGAGATAAAGAGGCCAAACATCAAAAGGCTCCCAGTCATTCCGCAAGCTCGTGAGCTGGGATGCTTTCCAGGGGTCTGCGAAGCCAGGCTGGTGGCTGCTGAGAGGAGAGGTCTCGAGAAACTGCTCAGTCTCAACTTTATGTCCTCCTAAATCTGCAAGCAGGCAAGAGACCTTCAAAGGGTGGTGACGGAAGAAAGGAACGATTGATATTTTAACTGCGGCTTTCAAGATAAGGAGCTTTAAGGATCCTTCCGTCATGGCAGGGAGTCAAGTGGTGTGGGTGCCCTCCGGGGCAGTAAGGCCATATTTTTGCCAATGCCTGAAAAGAAACGAGTGGCTGACGTATGCTGTTGTGTGCTTAAAAGATAACACGGTCTCCTTAACATGCGTGATTCAAAAAATTAGAAATTCTCATATTATTGAAGTTATAAAAACTAGGCATCTCTCAATACTATGCAGCAATGTAACGTTCACAAGGGGACGTTCTTGAATTCAGTTAGGTTCCTGGCATTTTCTTGTGTGCCTAGCACTCAGCACTGCAGTTGGTAAACAGTAGGTGCATAATAGATGTTTACTGAGTGAAAACATGCCCAGGACAGAGTAAAGGATTAGAAATGGTGGCCCCCAGCCTTGGCTACTTATTAGAAGCACTTGATGAGCCCTTTCAAAACCCCCAATGCCCTTGTCCTACCCCACACCCATGAGGCCAGAATCTCTGGGGCAGAGAAGGCATGGGTAGTTCTCGAAGCTCCCCAGGCGATTTCAGTGTGCTTCCCAAAGCAGGGCACCACTGGTCCGTGGATGTGTTATTCCAGCAGATGAATCTTTCATGACTGTGCTATTTGCTCCCCACTCTCTCTGACCCCTCGGATTAGCCCCGAATGAGGTTGAGAGGCAGGAAGTTTCCTCTTTTTGACAAGGGAAATCTCTTCCATGTCATGTTCCTTCCCAGGTGTGGAAGGACTAAGAGAGCACGTTGATGGATCTGCTAAACAATGGTGAGTTTTCTGTAGGTCCAGGAAGTGGCAGGAGAATGAGAATTTTCCTGTTTGAATGAGCATCCCACTCTCCCCCTCATTAAATTCAACAGTCTCATACGCTGTGGCCAAGCTGTGGCACTGTGTCGCTCCCCTCCTCAAAACTTTCAGTGGCTTCCATTGCCTTCAGAATGTAGTTCAGACTTTCTGAGGCTACTCTGTCCCCCTGGTCTAGCCCAGGCTCCTCCTCTAGCCCCATCTTCCACTGCCTAGCGTGCTCCCCATCCTCCTCCTAAGAAGGCTCGTGAGTCCCCTATGCCAGTGCCCAAACCCTATGCAGCGTGACAGAGCATGCTGCACCATGGACACTCTCAGTGCTGTGCCTGCCTCTGTGGCTTCAGCCTGAAAACAGCCTCCTCTCTTTAAATGCCACCTCCCCAGGGAAGCCCTTCTGGATTTGAGCAATGAGAATAGAGTCTACCCTCCCCATGCTTTTGCTTTGCGTATCTAACAGATCATAGTCATGTTTTATGTGAACATAAATTATGTGATCTTGAAAATAGTGTGAATAGAAAATAACCAAATCATAAAAAAAAGAAAAGAACCAAATCTTGTGGATGAGTAAAAAAGAGGCTAAAAAGACATTATTGGAACAATTGGTATAACTGGAACACGAACCACAGATGAGATAATAGTATTATATTGATGTTAAATTTCCTGAATTCTATAACTATACTATAGTTACTTAAGAGAACAGTCTCATTCTCGGGAATGCACACTGAAGTATTTATGGATCAAGGGGCCTGATTTCTGCACCTTACTTTCAGATGGTGTTAAGAAAAAAATTATACATAGAAAGAGAATAATAAAGCAGATGAGGCAAAATATTAACATTGGGTGAATCTAGGTAGAGGGTATATAGGAGTTCCTTGCACTATTCTTGCAACGTTTCTGTTAAGTTTAAAGTCATTTCCAAATAAAAATTTAAATGAAAAGGTTGCCTTGGGTATCCAACCACCACCCCGATCAAAGCTTGTGTCTCCCTGGTCACCCATCTAAATACCTCTCCCTCCATCCAAGCTGTCAGCCAAGCACTACTTAGATGTCCCTTCAAGGCACTTAAGGATTCTGGCTTGAGAAGGCAACTCGTAACTCCTCAAGGGCCCTCACAGGCACTCATGGCTACACTGGTGAGGGCAGGTGTATACTCCTAAGGGGAGAAGTTGTCATCTCACCATCCATCCCCTTCCCTATCCATCCACTTGGCTTCTAGGACAAGCCCTCTCTCTGGTGGGGCATCTCTTGGGGCCTCTGCCAACAGGCTTGGCCAGACCCTCAGGTGCAGATGTCCTTCCCCTCCATCCAGGGGTGCGGTGGCATGTCTACAAAAAACAGCAGGCCCAGCCTGACAATGCACAGAGGACATGTGTCTGCTCTAGGGAACAACTGGCCAAGTGGAAACTGACCAACCGTGTGAGCCTGGACTAGAACCTAGACCTGGACCTGTCTCTTCTCATCTGCAGAATCATTACCTCTGGCTGACTGGCATTCAGTCCTCCAGCTCAGTCTGAAGTGGCGGCTGTGCAAGCAGAACCAGGCAGCCACCGTCCCTGGGAGATCCGACTCCACTTTGCATTCTGGGGCTTTATCACTGAGTAACCATTCTTCCCACCTCAGCATCCTGGTCAAAGCACGACCAGGTCATATCCTTTTCTGGTCCCATAAATCTTTTGTCTTTGAAAAAAGTGTTTAAATCCTCCTTACCTCTGAGCAGTAACAATGAAACTGAGAACGTCCTCTTCCCCAGACAGGTGGCTCGTATCAAAGATCACGCTGAATTCATACTTGGGGAAACAGGAAACGATATTTGGTATGAGAAGGCATTCCAAACTTACACCGCATTTGCTACCGTCCTCTGCAGTTTATGACCTCTGGAAGCTCATCTGCATGACAAGCTTTATTTTTCATGCGTCTTTCTGGCAGCCCAGAGGGCACAGCTTTAACAGAGAAACCAGGCCTGGCGCACACTCTGGCCAGAGCCCGGCTGCTGCTCCTGTTCAGCCACTGAGGTTCTCTTTAGAAGCGATGTATTTGCACTCTTAACCAGGACTTTGTAAATTTCACTCACACGTGACCATCCCAATTTTTGCCACATCTGCAAATCATAACACCTGTGATTATTTGCTTCGTATGTGTGTTGCCTCCCTCTTCTAGTTTAAAGATTATTTTAAAAGCACAATTTATATCACTATCATAGATGGGAATCCAGGATCACGTGCCAAAAAGAGAAAGTAGTCATAAAAATAAATACAATGGAAACAGCAATCTTGAATGCTGTTGCCTGCTAAAGCCTCTGAGCCTAAGATTTACTCTGTCTTTGCTAAAAAGGGAGATTGGCTAGTGACATGGAGGTGTTAAAGATATGTTAGCACTACTGGAAATTTGGAGACTTTCTCCTGCATGTGGTTAGGACTGAAAGTGTTGAAACGTATTATGAGCTGAATGTTTGTGTTTCCCCCAAATTCATGTGTTGAAGCTTTAGACCCCACTGTGATGGTATTTGGAGGTGGGGCCCTCATGATGAGATCAGTGCCCTAGTTAGAAGAGAAGACAAAGAGATCTCTCTCTCTCTCCCTATGTGCACAGAATGAGGAACGATGCCAGCAAAAGGCTGAGGAATCATGGACCTACCAGCCACCGTAGTTTGGAGTAGGTACGTTCAATGGGGTTGATGGGTTCAAGTGATTTGCTAAGAAAGGAGCAAATCTTCTCTTTCACTAGAACATTCTCATCAGTAGTTTACAAAACAGATACTAGGTACTGGGACCAAAAAGGCTTAGAGATTAAAATGATATTCTGTGACCCAGGCAGGAGAGAAGTATGAAGCTTTCATACTTTTAGGGGAAAAGAGGTAGACAAAGGAGTAAGAAATTTTCATGGCAAGGAAAATAGCTTCTATTTCAGCAGGCAGACCTGGTCTTTTAGATTCTAGTTTTGCTTCTAAAACCCATGTCTTCTACCTATCTTTGTATCTCCTGATAACAACAGCACATACTAGAATGCTCCATCAGTGTCTGAATATGCTGTACCACACTATTGTTTGAGCTTAGAAAATTTGTCTCCTTTTAAATACCAAAGTGACCTTAATCTCTTTTA
>VBSM01002035.1:402451-446417 GCA_008086735.1 Cheirogaleus medius | reverse complement strand
AGTCGCGGTGGGACAAGGAGCCGCCTGACCAGGCCAAGTCCCCACCCTCCCCTGGCTGCTGGCCTTTCCTCTGGTTCCCTGGGAAGGCAGGTGCAGAGGACAAAACCACTCTTTATTCTTAACTAACGTTTTGGATCCGAACCCTGGGGCTGTCCTGGTGAACTGGGCTAGGCACGGGTGAGCCGGAGGCCTCCTAAGGTTTGTATTAAAAGGCAATGAAGTCTTCTTTCTGGTCCCCTTCCCCTAAGCCCACACCCTAATCCTGCATTTCAAAATTCTGGTAGTTTAGGAAAGACAAACTCTAAGAAAATCACACCAAGAAAAGAGAGGGTTTCTTTCTAAAGTCTAAAGCAACGAGGACTGAGCTGCCCCCCTGCAAGTCTTCCCAGGGTGGGGTGTGGGTGAGCATATGTTTTCAGGGGTAGCTGGGCTAGGCTGAACTCTGCACACAATGAGCTGCTTCGGAGAACTAGGAGAGAGGGGCTGCAGAGGGCTGCTGCCTTCCACCCAGGCATGTGGGTTCCAACCAAGGTCAAAGGACAGCCGGGAGGCTCTTCACAACCCACAGGACCACTGAATCACTGAAGCCAAACCAAGACTTCCAAGGAGAGACAGTATGTTTGCAAATGTTGGAGAAAATATAGAGGTCCCCCAATTTCCAAGACCTACATTTCAGCTCAAACCAACATTTCCAGTCCGTTAGACAGGAGGAATGAAATTTTTTCATTGTGCATCCTATCAGTAAAAATATGTGAGCATTTACCACATTATGTTTATCTAAATTATATATATATATTCTACTATTCTAATATATTATGAACATTATCACACAAAAAATGGAAATGACAAAAGATTAATAGCTAATCTGTGGGGTTAGAAGTCAAGATAGTAATTGGGGAGATAGTAGGTAGAAGAGGTTTCTGGGGGTGCTGGAATGTTCTCTTTCTTGATTTAGGTGGTGGTCACACAGGTGTGATCATTTTGTGAAAGTTCATTGAGCTAGGCACTTAATAACTTGTGTACTTTTGTCTGTTTGTTAAATATCAATATAACTTTATTTAGAAAATAGCAAGAAAACAAAAAATAAAAATATCCAAAATACAATTAACCAGAAGATTGGTGATACATAAATATAAAACCAAACTCTAGTATATCTTTTCAGCATGTAATCTGGGAGATAACTGCTCTCAGCGATTATAAGCTTTCTAACGACTCTCCAGGCTCTTAGCCAGCATTCCTCCTGAGGAGATCCAGGATCACCTGAATTACTATCATCTTGGGTTCTTTAAAAATGCAGATTCCTGGCTAGGGGCTGTGGCTCACACCTGTAATCCTAGCACTCTGGGAGGCTGAGGTGGGAGGATCCCTTGAGCTCAGGAGTTCAAGACCAGCCTGAGCAAGAGTGAGACCTCATCCCCACTGAAAATAGAAAAAATTAACCAGGTGTGGTGGCACAGGCCGATAGTCTCAGCTACTCGGGAGGCTGAGGCAGAAAGATCACTTGAGCCTAGGAGCTTGAGGTTGCAGTGAGCTACGATGATGTCACTATACTCTTTTGACACAAGACTCTGTCTCAAAAAATGCAGATTTCTGGCCCACACCCAGTTGACTGAGCAGAGCAGGGATTGCAGGGTCTGGGGTGAGCACTTTCAATAAAGGTAAGTGATAAAATAAGTGATTCCACTGTGTGATAATGTCTAGGAGCCACTGCTATGAGATTTCCTTTCTTCAGTCCCTCCTACAGACTGCCAGAGGAACCTTCTTAACACATGCCTCTCTACCACCAACAGAATATAGTCCCAGATCCTAATTCTGGCTTCCATTTTGGCCCACACTTTTCTGTTATTATTCCTCTACCCCCTGCCCATGGCATATGTACATTACTATTCCACGAATGCTCTTTGTGTGCCATCATCTCCACACCTCTGTTTAAGCAGTTCTGTCAGGAACACCTTGCCTCAGCCCTTCCCCCCAGGTTTTTTTCATCCATCTTGCTCCAAACACTCACAGGAGGTACATTCACATGTAAAATATGAAACAGCACAGGATTCAGAAAGGATCTGAGTGTCCACTGGAGAGATGTCTTCACATCACATACCTAATTCAGCACTGAGGACACAGGTCTAAAAGACATTAGTCCCTGTCCTTGTAGAGCTCAGAGCTTAGAAGAGGGAGACCTCCCAGTGGAGAAACAGACATTCACATGGCAGTGTGACGCTCTTGGAACTTAGAGAATAGGCACTGGCAATTTCAATAAGGAAAGCAAAGATTAATTTCTCAAATGCTATCTCAACACCTGAATGTTCCAAATACTGGCACTAACGATTCACCATGGGTGGCCTCTTGCCATCATCCTTTTCCCTATATTCCTCCTGCCAGAAGCAAAGCCCACAGTTGGCCCAAGTAGAAGCAGTGAGCCCAGGTCACCAGGTCCTTGGTTTCCCTGGGACAGTCCTGGTGCATGTTTGTCATCCTGGTGTAAATACTCTCAAGAGTGTCCCAGCACACATGTGTGCACACGCACACGCACACACACATACATATATATCTCACACAATTACCCAACCCAGTTCTCAATGCCTCTTGTAATGTTCAATACCTCACCAGAATTCCTTTCGAACCAAGGTTCTAAATTTAAGTTAAAGGCTTAGTTGCTCCTGAAGTAAAAACTTAATTTGCCCCGAAGACTGCTTCAGCTTTTGCAAGTATGTGAAGGAATGACTGTGGCTTCAAAAATTTACTTTGGAACTTGAGGGAACCTCCGTTTACTTAGTTTTGACTCAAGACAACTGTCTTTTTTGTCATTCAAGAGCTTCTGAATTAACTTTTGTTAATTCCAAAGTGCTAGAAAATAACGTTTAAACCAGCATTTATTTCATTATTCCAAGTCTCTCTTCCACCCTACTCGGTCAAATAAAAGTTTTAAAATTCTTGGATCTTGGTGAGGACAAGCAAAAAGAGTGAAAACCAAAGACATCATCTCTAGGAACAAGAGAGCGGAGCATGCGGTTCACGACTCGTGCTCCCCGGATGGTGCACAGAAAGGGATGTTGTGGATTACCCTTCTGCTGCGTGTCAGCACCAACATGGCCATTTAAACTGCCCTGACCAAAAGTCTTCAGTTCTGTATCCCTCTCTTACCACAGCTGTGATTTCCAAGGAGGCACAAGGGCGTGTCAGAGCAAACACGGTGACTCTGTGTGGATGGTGCTGGTACGTCACCCAGAACTCCTTTAGAGGATGGGTACCACGGCCGCTTTGCCTGAGACCTTATAATGCCCTCCCCAACAAGCATTCTGCAGCTTCTGATTGACATGAGTGCCAAAGGATGCCGCCTTTGCCTCAAGGTGGGATCAATTCCTGTCCCAGAGTTCCCCATGGTATCAGGCTGAAGCAGACTCCAGCTGAGACTGAAAGGGGTGGCCTTGCAAAAACAACAGGAAAATATCAAATCCCACAATTTCCCCAGGAACAGTTAAAGATCAATCCTGTGGGTTCTCTCACTAACAGGTACCTTGCAGGAGTTCTGTTTTGCACAACTTCTGAAAAAGCTGAGCAGATGGAAAAGAGATGGAAATCTCTCTCTTTCAAAATTGTTTTTTTGAGAATGTGCTTTTACAGAGTTCCTGAGTAAACAGCAGGAGAATGAGCTATAGTCTCAACCAGAGTCACATCTCCTGTGATTATCGCTTCTCCAAGGAAGGGCAGGAAACCAAGTCTTAGACTTTGACATCCTTGCGGTTTTCGTTATCAAGTGACAGCCGTCTATTATTTTCTCTTCGTCTCCCTTAAAATCAGCGAGCCACTTGGCCTTGCTGCTGGCATATCCCTTCTCTTTCTTTGGGATGCCACACTGTCTCTCTGCTTTCTTTCCTCCTCCTCTTTTCTCTCTCTCTCTCTTCTAAGAAGATAAAATAAACTTTTTTACTTTTATGTCTTAATTTCTATGTGAGAAATCTTTCTCTACCTGCACTGTGAGCACCTACTAGCCTTTCCACCCTAATAAGACCACATCCCTGTTGGCTCCCTTCACTCCTCTTCCCCCAAGAACGTGCCCCAATAAATCACTTGCACAAGAATCTCCAGGTCAGGTGCTGCTTCTGGTGAGCCTGACCTCAGGTGATACTCTTCACCGATGAGGCTCCGGGCACTGAAAACCACTGAGAAGTGCAGGCCATTGCTCCTAGGTAGGGAGAGGCAACGGAAGGGGACCAAGGGGAATACTCCCATGCTTATAAATCTTGTTTAAATCCATAGTTCATAAAATCTGCAAGGCTCCCTGCTGTCAGGGGAGCACTTTACCTCAAGGCAACACCAGTAGCCCCTTTATTCTCTGGTTTCAGATCATGCCCTGGGTGTAACCTTAAGAAACAGGGCCATTATGGAGCCATGTACCTCCTTGGTAGCTAGGCAGACACCCTATTCACAGAAAGACCCAGAATTTTAAAACTTTTTAAAATTAAAAAAAAAATCAAATTCAGTTAAAAAAAAATAAATTTGGGGGAGAGGTGGCTACACCAAGCTGTCACCTGCCTATAGGCAATGTGTCAGTGGATGGTGCTTTGGTGAGGGGTTGTTTATTACCTTTGCCAGGCATTTGGTACCCACCAGGACGTATGGGGAGAGATTCCAGGGATCAGGTTTCTCCTCTGCTCTGGTTCCTTTCATGTTCCAATCATTGTTTACAGTGACTTTAACTTAGAGAACTTTAGAATTTTTACAAGACTCTCAGCTATCTGGGGATATGGACCAGTGAACAAACTGACTGACTGTCTATTCAATGTCCTTGATTGCCAGACAGTGAAGACATCTGATTATTGGATTCAAATACAATGCAAATCTACTACAGAGTAAGACTGAAGTCGTGTTGCAAAAGGTGCAGGCTTTCATGAAGTCAACAAAAGTGATGTTGAAAAACTGGTCAAACCACTGCAAAGCCATTGATAAATCTGGGTTGGCAGAGTTAGATCAGTTAACTGTTTAAGAAGTCAAAATTATCCTGGATAACACTTTAAGATGCTTCAGAACACAAAGATTTAAACAAGAAAGATCTAGAGAAGCCCTTGGGAAAAACAGACCATTGTAAAAATGATACTTTTGTGATTGTATTTTAAAAATGGCAAAATATGAAACACAGGATGTTCTCTCATGATACAGTAGGAAAATTCACGTCCAAAAGCTGCCGATCCAGCACCCCATCCCTTTTGTTTCAGAAATTAGGGCCCTATTATTTTACAGACAATAATAAAGCAAATAAGCTTTTGCCTTGGGTCTAAGGTATCTTTGACAATTATACTTACAATGGTACAAGTCCCATTAAATGCCAGATAAAGTAAACCTATTTTCATAATTTTAATTTCATTTTTCAAGCAAAGTCTCAATCAAAACTTTAAAAAACATTTTTATTATGAATTTGTGGACCCTATTTCAAGAGGATTCACATAACTGGCCTTTTCTCCAGTCCTGCTTTTCCTTGGCTGGCAAGGCTATCCAATACTGTAAAACACTACCAGAGCTTCTCCCAGGAGATCACAGGGCATTCAATTTAAATTTTCTACCAACATACAGATGGTCCCCAACTTATGATGGTTCTACTTAAGATTTTTCGACTTTCCAATGGTGCAAAAATGATTGGCATTCAATGGAAAGTGGTAGAAAGCAGTAGGACATTCTTGTGATGCTGGGCAGGGACAGTGAGCCACAGCTCCCAGCCAGCCACACGATCACCAGGGCAAACACCAGGTACTCTACAGTGTACTATGTTGCCAGATGATTTTGCCCAACTGTAAGCTAATGTAAGTGTTCTGAGCACATTTAAGGTAGGCTAGGCTAAACTATGATGTTCGGCAGGTGTATTAAATGCATTTTCGACATATGATATTTTGAACTTATGATGGGTTTATTGGGACATGACCCCACTGTAAGTCGAGGAGCATCTGTACATTACTCTCAGGATTAGGAAATCATCAGTCAACATTTAAGAACCCCCATAATGAAAAGCATACTTGGTTTGTACATACTCACTTCTGTATTCTCAGTGCCTGGCTCCGAGCCTGGCACTTAGTAGCTCCTGAATTTGCATTTATTAAATGAACAGGCCTTGGCTTTGGGGGATTCGGATGGAGGGACTGCAAGAGGAAGCTCTTTTGCTGGTCTGCCTGGCATGAGAGATGCTTGCCTTGGCAAAGACCTTCTCTTTTCCAGACATACTTCTGCTGTCCCAGCCCTGGGAGCTTGGCCAGTAGAGGCAGGCTCCAGCCGTGTTTGTAACATGCGGTGGTTAGAAGAATTGGATAATGAAGTTAGCAAGCCTCTTTGGCTTTTGGGCTCCTTTCTCCCAACCATGCAAGCATTATGATTTCAGTCTGGAGTAGGGCCTTACTTGCCCACCAACGCAGTGCTCTTTGGGAACAGAAAATCTGTGAGGTCAGGGACAGGTTTCTGCTCAGTGCCAGGTGGAGTCTGATGTTTGACTTCCCGTTTTCTAGCTCCCACGTGCGTTTGTCAAACTGAAGACCCTCGTGTGTGCACGTCTGGCTGTCAGTCTGACAGTTTGGTGTTCCTCTCAAAGCTTTCCCTTCTTGCAGGTACACCAAGTGTGACCCCTGGGAGCTGGTCAATGAGGCGTCTACTTTAACTCACTTAATTTAGAATGCAGGTAAATTTGGAAGCGCTTCATCCCAAACTCCTTAATCAACTGCAGAGTCAGAGGGGAGCAGGGGTACTCAATATCCTGGTCAAGTGAGCTAACAGAAAGAGAATTTATTCCCAGAAAACACTTACTGGCTCCACTCCAGGATGAGTCAGCCCGGGCCTCACAAGCACAGAGTCCTATTCCCAGAGGGAACTCTTTGGGGATAGGGCCCATGAAATTCTTACCCATGAAAAAAAGCACATGGGTTTGCAGCATATAAAGTGTATAGACTTTGGAGTTAGTGTCTCAGTGTTGATTACTGGCTTGCATATGTACCAGCTACGTGCTGTCAAACTAACCATCCTTTCTACAAGCCTCCTGTTTGTCACCTGTAAAATGAAGTCATAACACCTGTCTCACAGGACTGTTGCTGGACTGCCCATGCAGATGGGTGTAGGACAGAGCACACAGATGGCCCCTACTCAGCAATAGCTTACTATGGGCCAGACAGTGCTTTAAATCCATTATCTCAGGACTCTGCAGTAGCTTCTCTTTTTATTACCATTTTACAAGGAGGAACACCAAAGAAGTTATACCGCTTGTGCAGGGTTTCCCAGCTGGCAAGTGACGCAGCCAGGATTTGAGCTAGGCACATCCCTTCCCAAAGGGTTCCTTCCAACTGTTCCTCTGCATGTTCTCCCTAAATGTTAACTTCCTTCTCCTGATTCAACTCCCCAGCACATCTCCGTATGGAAGACTACATGGTGCTCTGAATGCATGTACGTGTGGGGAAAAGACTTATCATTTGAACGCTTTACAAATTATAGACTTCAGATGTCAAGACATACTCTTCCAGTCTGCAAGATTTGCACAATATCTTGTCTCTCTTAATTGCTCAGGCCCCGAGTGTGCATTCTTGGCTGAGGGCTTAACATGGTTAGTCCCAGAATCAGAACAAACACACGTCATTGTACTCTTGAGTCAAGAGGAGTACATGGTGCATAATTATGACAACATGGATCTCCCATTGGAATGACGCCACATGGGCAAGCAGTCCTGTTGACAGTCACTCTAGGGACAGCTGGGTGCTCATTGAACACAGGGATGCAGAGTCCATGAGCAGAGATGCAGAGGGCCAACTGTTTTATTGATCCCCTTGTCAAACTTTTCAAAGAGACCTCCAGGACCAATGTAGTCAATCCATCAAGGATCACAGAGCATTGGAGGCAGATGGGATCTAAGAAGTCATAAGAAGGATGCTTTTCTTTGTATACAAAATGTTGACAACCTAAAGACCAAGTATAAACCTTCCTAGGTTCTTAATATACTCAAACGTTCCCTTGGAGAGGACTTATACATCATCCGGCTATACATTCATTGATTTATCGATCATCTAACAAGCAACTACAAAATGTCAGACACAGAACAGGGGAGCAGAATCCAAATGAAAGATAAAAAGGATCTGTACTTATGAGGAGATAGCATTTAGTGAGAAACAAATACTCCAAATTAACACATTTCAATACACGGGGAAAGACCATGGGTTTAATACGATCCAGGCTACAAGGGGACTGCTCCAAGAACTCATAGCAGGGCATCACCCTCTTTGCCTTCTTTGTAAATAAAAAAGTAAATAAACCAAAAAGGTAACTCCAGGGTTGGTCTTGAAAGAATAAGAATGTTTCTCATTTGGGTAGAGCACTGTGCTGGGGGAGGCAGCGACAGGGGACATGGTAGGAGAAGGGGTGAAAGGGAGGGAGTAGGCGTTTCAGGACAAGACTTAGCACAGGGTAGCATCGAGAGAGAAGGCAGCAGGACAAGTGGCAGCTCTATGCTCCGAGGCTGCGTGGCATTCCCCGTCTTGATGTGAGCCTGTGGCTTCTGGCTACACAGGCTCTGAAGCCAGCTTTTGAATGACACAGTATGAGCAGCGGATTGAGCTGTGAAGAATGTCCATCCTCTGCTCATGGGAGAATACTGAAATCAGAAGGCCGATGTGTTAATTTGCAATGAGTGATACAGCTGCTTGGTGCAACATGGGACTCCCATCAGCAGGGCCTGAGAATTCCTGCCCTAGAGGCCAACAAGGGAAGACAATTGCAATCAGAAGATTGCTTGGTGAGTCAAGGAAGAATTTTACATTTTGTGAACTCTTTTGTTCATTAACCCATTGAGGAGCTATTTACTCACTACGGGCCCCGTATCAGGTTGTGTTGTGGGTGACGGGGCTACAATGGCAAATACTGCTCTGCCTTCACAGCACACCATCCACAGGGGAAGATAGCAAAAATAAAAAACAATTCGAACGGAAATTAGGAATGATTACAAAAGTAGCAAGAGAAAAAAATGGATAATGTGGATATCATCAAATTTAAAAACTTTTGCATTTTTAAAGACGCCATCAAGAAAATGAAAAGACAACCTACAGAATGGGATAAAAATGTCATAAGTCATAGGTCTAATAAGGGACTTGTATCTAGAATATATTTTAAAAATTCTTGCAACTCAATCATAAAAAGATAAATAACCCAACTAAGAACTGGGTGAAGGGTCGGAATAGTTCTCCAAAAAAAAATACATACAAATGGCCCATAGCCACATGAAAAGATACTCAACATCATTAGCCTTCCGGGAAAATGTAAATCAAAACCACAGTGAGATACCACTTCACACTCATTAGGATGGCTACAATCAAAAAGACAAATAACAAATGTTGGCAAGGATGTAACAGACTGAAACCCTTATACACTGCTGGTGGGACTGTAAAATGACATAGCCTCTTTGAAAAGCAGCCTGGCAGTTCCTCAGTTAAACATAAAGTTACCATATGACCCAGCAATCCCACTCGTGTGCCCACACAAAAATTTGCACATAAATGTTCATAGCAGCATAATTCATAATGGCCCCAAAGCGAAAACAATCTAATGTTCATCAACTGATGAATAAACACAATGTGGTATAGCCACACGATGGAATACTACTCAGCCACAAAAAGGAATGAAGTACTGGTACATGTCACAACAGGAATGAGCCTTGAAAACCTCATGCTAAATGAAAGCAGCTCATCACAAGGGACAGGTTCCATTTCACATAAACGATTCACTCATACAAAATGCCCAGAATAGAGAGACAGAGAGTAGATTCGTGGCTGCCTCGGGCTGCGGGAGGATAGGAGGATGGGGGTGACAGCTAAGAGGTGTGGGGATTGTTTTTGAGGTAGTGAAATGTTCTAAGATTGTGGCAATAGATGCACAACCCTATAAACATACTAAAAACCACTGACTTGCATACTCTAAAAGGGTGAATTGTATGGCATCTGAACTGTATCTCAATGAAGCTGTTAAAAATAATTGCAGAATTCAAGACACATTTTGGAGGAAGCAAACAGCATCACACCTGGTTTAGGTGGTGGGAAGGCCTCTTTGAGGAGGTACCATGTAGCTGAGACCTGCAGGCTAAGAAGGGGCTAAGCCGTGAAGGGGAAGTGGAGTGTCTGGAAGGAGATGGCACAGCAGGAAGGGCACCTTGAGTTCAAGGAACCAACCTAAGGCCACATGTTTGGGGTAGATGAAAGGCCAGGCCAGGCCAGGCCTAGCTCTGCAGCTCAGAAGGAGAAGTTTAAACTAAATTCTAAGCACAGAGTGAAAACACTGGAAGGCTCTGTGCAGGGGAATCATATCATTTGATTCACATTTTTGGGATTATCTTTAGCTGTGATATAAGAATGGATCAGAGCGGGCCAGTGAAGTGGAATGTGAAACAATGAGCAGAAAAAGTTCCCTCTCTGCCTCCCTCAAAGGATCCGTGGAAATGGAGCCTGAATAGGTGGACAACATAGATCTCATGACTTAAAAGCACCCTTAAGGAAGCAGAGCATACAGGGACTCCAGCACAGTTGCCAAATCTGGGTGCTGGCCTGGCGAGGCTGGGGCAGTGGGTCCAGACCCTCTGCTGGATAGGAGCTGGCAGCCAAGAGTCCGAGGGAAACAGAGGTGGGGCTTTGGAAGAGCAGGGCAAAGAAAGCGCTACAAAGCAAGCTGCTTCCTTGAAATTTTGTCAAAATCCCCACTTGGAAGCCAAGGCTTGGACTATTCTGGGTTTGTTTTTTCCAAGCTTAAAAAAGTGGAGCCAGCCCAAGCTATAGTCAGAACAAATGTTTGAGACAGATGAACCACTTAACTGTTGATGCAAAATTCTCTGCCCAAGCCAAGCAATGAAATGTGGAGTGTCCCTGAAACCACCCTGGACCAGCCACTGGCAGTTGGAGATCAGAACAACCATCGGACCAAAGTGGAGACAGTGGAGTCTCCTCCCAAACAGTCCTCTGGACCCCAAAGAAAAAAAGCGCTTTGAAAGCTTTAAAATGAGTAAAAATAATGTAATATTACATTTTTAAAAACCAATACAAATTCAAAATGACATTATAAGCTGTCTTGTTCCTGTAGTGTGTTCCTCCTCCTTGGTGCATTAAGTCAACCCTGTTTGGAGCTAATCTTTGTATTTGCCCAAAATGGAGACCAAAAACAAAACAAAACAAACCAAAACTTTCCTGAATCCTGGTGATTGGCCTCTTCAGGACCACAGGTGTAGGAAATTAAAAATATAAACAAACAAATGGAAGTCAACCAGCCCTAACTGAAAGACCCAAGTGAAAAGGCCAGCATGCCATCCTTCGCTGAAGAAATAAAGTGTTTGACTTTCTTTCAGGAAGTTTTTTGTTCTGTTAAATAGTGGCAAATGAACTATTCTTAGATTTTTAAATAGCTTCTGGTCTAATCTTCAATAAAAAATATTTCCCAGAGCCTACAGATTTTTGGTAAACAAACTAAGAATTCAAAGTTGAATTCCATCTCATGAATCAAATTATTTTGATTTTTTTTTTTTTTTTGGTCACTCTTTCCCTTTGCCTTATAGGCTGACAGAAAACAAGGTGGGGACCTGTCCTGCAGTGATAGGAAAGAATTTAACATCTTGGCATAAAAACAATTCATGAGTGGTGTTTGGATGAAAAGGTTATGTAGGAGTCAAACGTTTGAAGGGGCTCAGGTACTTATCAAAATCCTGGCCGGGAGTCTTGATATTAGAAATGTAGTCAGGGTGAAGAGTTCCTTCCTATCTACAAACCCACGTCTACTCGTGCTCCTTCAAAACCGGTTTGCAACCTGAATCTGTACAGGGCCTTGCTGCTCCAGGTGTGGGCCCTGGGCCAGCAGCCGCAGCTCCACCTGGGAGCTTGTTGAAGCTGCAGACCCTCCCTCAGCCCAGCCCAGACCTGCTAGAATCTGTCTTTCCACAAGATCTCTGGCTAACCTTTGTGAACATGAACATTGAGAGGCACTGCTCTATGTCACTGGGCCCTCCCCCGCAGGAAACATGATGTTAACCCATGAAGACCACCTTTCTCAGGCTCTCCGCCCTCCAGAAGAAGACTATGTATCCTGCCCATGCTTTCAGAGATACTGTCTCAGGACACAGTATTCTGGAGCTGAAGTTCTTCCCATTCACATACCCCTTCTCTGGGTTCCCCCCAAAGCAGACCCTGGGACAAGGATTAGGGTACAAGTAGTTTGCTTGGGAGGTGATCTCAGGGCACTCTGAGGAAGTAGTGAAACTGTCACAGGGGAGGAAGCTGCGGCATCTGTCCACCAACACCCGTCTCTCCTTGGTCGAGAGTGGTTCTGGGGACGCTGACTATACTGCACTTCCGGCCCTCCTGACACTTGGGCGCAGCACACTCCTGTACCCACAGAAACTCTGCCACCAGACAGACACGGGCAGGCCTCAGCCTGCAGAGGAGCTGTCACAGGTGGCCCCCAGGGTGGGTGGAGGGGCTGCGGAGGGCATGGAGTGTCTCTCCACAAGCAATTGGGCTGATGGAGCTGTGGGCGGAGAACAGAGGCAGGTGCTGCTCAACTTCCTTTGGCCACAGATGAAGGGACAGGGCCTGAGACAGGACCTCTTCCCAGTCTAGCATCTTTGGAGCATGTCTCCACTGACTCCCCGTGGGCTCATGTGGCCCTGTCGCAGAGGCAGCAGCTTACTAATTTGGGTGGCACATCTGCTGCTTCTGGGCACATCTCAGGACTCTCCTTAAAGAACTGGCATCTTCTTTTAGGATAATCCCACTCTCATTTTTCTATACTGCCATGACAGGTCAGCTCCAATCTCCTGTCACCTAGACTGTCCTCTTGGTAGATGCCTTGCTCTCAGCTGTCCTCCAATCTGTTCTGCAAGCTGCTGCAGATGAATCTTAACACACTACTTTTGTTTTTCCTCAAAAGCCTTCAAAAGTTGTTAACAACCAACACTCTTCACTGATTCATAACTGGGGGTATGCACTGGAACCACCTGGAAGCCAGAGATGCCATGCCCACTGGTTCAGGTTGTTCACTGTACATAAGACCTGGCAGAGGAGGAGTAGGGCTGAACCCCCAGCCCATGCTGCTCTCACCAAGCCCTCAGCCCTGGCAGGAGGCCATGGACCACCAGAGGGGGCCCCTGTCCAATTTGCATACCTGCTGGAAACAGGGTGACCCCACAGAAAGCTTTGTCAAAAAGACCCAGAGGCAGGCCCCACTGTGGCTCCACCAAATCAAAGCACGCGGCCTGGGCATGCATTTGCTAAAAGCTCCCTGGGTGGGTCTGATGTGCAACCCAAAGCTGAGAACACTCAAAAGTGAGACTGCGTTAAAATCCTCTGGTGGGCTTGTTAAAGATGCAGGTAGCAAATCCCACCCGCCAGAGTGGGTTCCTTTAGAGCAGAAGCAGGGCCAGGAAATCCGGATTTTCAATCATCTGAGGCAAGTGTTCCACACTAGCCTTTGGAACACTGGTCCCAAGGGCCAGTGCAGCCACTGCCATTTTGGAGGTTAAGAGACTGAGACCCAGAGTATATGAGGGGGGAAAAAGTGCCTTCCCTGGAATTCTGAAGCTGGTAAGGACTGAGTCCCCTGGGCACTACAGCCCTCTCTGCCTATGAGCTGTCAGACTGGAGCCCCACGTGACAGGTGCCCTGGCAGGTTCCCACACGGGTGCCCGCCTGCTGCTGCCCTCAGGGGAAGCCCATCCATTCATGGAACAAGTGTTTCTTATTTTGCCTCAAATGGAAAACAGCTTCTCCAGGATAATTCTCACATGTGAGACACGTATGTTTTCTGTTACTTCTTACATTCCTTTGTTCATTCTCTAGTTTAATAATTATTTATGGAGTAGCCTTGGTGTCCTTCCTTGGCCCTTTGTAATACAGTCCCTGCTGTCTCCAAGGAGGAGTTCCCAGCCTGGGAGGAAGGAGAAGGACCAACCAGTTCAAGGAAAGACGCTGATCATCCGTATGATGAATGTGTGGGTGAACCACGCACAGAGGGCTGAAGCTGGCCTCCCTTTACTAGACAAGCGTGGGCTTTTTCCTCAATCCCACTCCCATGGGTCCTGTCTTACCACTCATTACTATCACCATTGCTTGACCTTTCAACTAGAAAGCCTACCAGTTCTTTAAATGATGGAACCCAATACTGGACACAGTGGTCTACCACAGTCATATCAGTGCTTGCTTTAGTGGGAAAATGAGCTCATCAGATGACACAGGTCAAAAGCTATTACAAATGACAACAACAAAAAATACCATTCCTAAACTACATGATGTAGCTGAGGGTAAGAACTGTGAACAGGTCCCTGTGGCTCCTGTGGGACCCGTGCTCTGTTGCAAATCGGTTTAACAGATATTATTGAGCTCATTTCATGTGCCAGGAATGGAGGTACACAAGTATAATAGATCCTCATCCTCGGCAAGCTTTTCTGTTAAATACCAGATGGAAAGTAATTGCCTTGGCAGCTGACAAAACAGAGCAATATATACGAGCTGAGGGCTAAGCTTTAGGAAATGCCCATGAAGACAGAGAAGGGAGCACAGGTTGTATCTTAGGGTGGTCTGAGTGTGCACACATCAAGGAAGCTTGATGCCCAGAACCTTGGTGATCAATATACAGTTAGAACTAACTGTAAGACATTTTATAAGAGCATTGAATTAAAAAGGACCTGCTACTATAATTAAATACTAAAGTTTTACAACACTTTTGTATTTTTAAGTATATAGGGAGATGGGCTTTCTTTTCCAGGATTATCTTGGTTTTCTCCTATATTTGATTTCAACATTTTCAGTTAATGAGCTGGTTGTTGAAAATAACTTGCACATAGAAACGGTAAGGGTTGCTTTTGGTTATTGTAATGGCTAGGTTTTAAATTCAATCTCACTCGAGTTATTTTTGGAAAATTAATCATTTTTCCTTGTTCTTTAAAGAAAGGATGAACTGCAGGGTCACAAGATTGCCTGAGACCCAGCATGTTTGTTCTGAACTTGTTGGAATATATTAAACTTCTGATTATACTAGGAGCTGGCTTGCTTGTGAGGGAGGAATGAAAGGACTGGTTTATTGATTACTTTCCATGCTTTGACCCTGCAGAGCTAAATGATTGATCAACATTTTCTATGTCTCCAGATGTCATTTTCTATGTGTATCTCCTCCACAGGACAGTTTTGCTCATTCTTTTTTATCCTTTTGAAAATGTTTTCATATGTCTTGCTTTCCATATGGGTTTTTAGTTCTGCTTCCCATGGCTGGACTGACCACCTCTCTCATGACAGGGCGCGGGCAGGATGGGGACGCAATGCCAGCTGATCAACAGCCCCACGGGCTCTTTACCATGCGTGGCCATGCACATGGACTCTCCAGATGCCAGCACCTGTATGGCTTTTGTCAGAGGATGGGCCTTGGGCTGCTGGAACCCTCTTTGCCTATGAACACAGAGATGGAAGCGCTTGGGAATTCACATCCTCTTGGGGGAAACCGATTGGGAAAACTCTGAGGTGTGACCTGCACTTTGGATTGTGCCAAAGTGACTCACCTTCTTTCTCCCTCCTGAGGACTTTGCTTGGTGTCATACCCTTGCCTGGCCTCCCCTTCAAAGCCCTACTTTCCCATTCCCCTGGGAACATTTCCTAGTAAATCACTTTTGACGTGATGTCTTGTCTCGGGATTTTGTTTAAGGGAACTCAGTCTAAGAGAGTGGGAAAGAGATGATCACAGAAACATCCAGCTTCCCTCTTCTCTGTGTCTCACGTAGGGGACACCAATCTGTAGGCATTGCGAGCATTTCAGACTCTGAGCAAGTGGCCTCCCAGGTCTTGGGAACCTCTCCTTCTCTCTCCTGCACGTTACAGGGCAGAGCTGCTTCTCTGGGACTGTCAGTTACAAGCTAATTAGGATTTTTTTTTTTTAAGACAGAGAAATCTACTCACCAAACATTAAGGATGGCAGCTAAGATGGCTTCACAGACTTTCATGATTACAGATTGATTTTAATCCACTTAAGTGCTTCTTAAACACGGACTCATTTAATTATCATTCCTATGTGTTTTCTCTGTGTCCACTTAGGGAAGGATGTCTCCTACACTGTCCATACCAGGCTCCAGGGAATGAGGGCAGGGGCCCTGAGTAGTAGGTTAAAGTCACCCTCCTCTTTATACGGTTTCGCAGAGATCAGAGCTGGGAACCTGGAAACTTCTCAATTTGTGATTGCACAATGGATTTTACTTAAATTGACGAGGGTTCAAGACTTAGCTCTCTCATTTACCAAGCAGTGCCTTAATTACCTCCCTGTAAAAATATAGATAGTTATTCCTACCCCACAATCTTGCTGGAAGGAGTTAACAAGTTACTGGCTTGTTATAGTATAGTGGCTGCCATAGTATTGTCATTGTTGCTTTTAGGCTCTATAGAGGGACTTTTCGACAGTTTTCTTTGCTCTGCCACCTACAGTTGCTATAGACTCTTAGGCTGTTCAAAGCCATCCACAGAATAAGACCCTGAACCCAAGGGGGCTGCCTAAACCCTGAGATGGTGGAACTAACGCATACTGAACTCTGGCCACGTGGCAGGCACTGCTCTGAGCATTTTGCTAGGATGAACCCATTTATACTTCTCAACAGCCCTATGAGGTTAGTAGTATAATCATCCTATTTTGCAGATGGGGATACAGAGGCCCAGGGAGGGTGAAGGAACTTGTCCAAGGTCACAGAGCAAGTGCACGGTAGAGCTGGTTTGGGGTCCGGGCTCAGAGCCCACCCCACCTCACAGATGCCGGGGTGCAGTGGGGCCTCCAGAATGCCCGGTGCAGAAGCGGCTTTCCTCCCTTCACTCTGGGGTAAACTACCTGCAGCACAGCGGCTCTCAAACTTTGGCAAGCATCAGAGCCACCCACAGGCTTGTTAAAAACGAGAGTTTGTGACTCAACAGGTCTGGGGAGGAGCCCACGACTGTACTTTTCTAACCGGGTCCCAGCTGATGTGGATGCTGGTGGTCTGAAGGCCATGCTTGGAGTGGCACTGGTCCTAGAAACACTGGTGGCTTCCTTCCTTAGCAAGGGTAGCAGCTTCCCAGGCAGGACCCACGTGGAGGATAGTCTCACGGCAGAGGGCAGAAACCATCCTGCTGGGCCAGGGGACACCCGAGTGCCCATCTGGCTCAGGCCAAGGGGTGCCAGGAAGTCTGCAGGGCTCCCCGCTCTGACCTGTGGGAATCCTTCACAGGCCACCAGCTGTCACCGCAACACCCAGGTGCACCTTTCTCCAGGTTGATTCCAGCCCCCCTTCTACAAAATAGGGCTAAAAAACTAACTCTATCAAAGTCTCTGCCATGGGGAGGCAATGCTAAAGAGGAACGTGAAGGAGGAGGAAGGAATGGGCATTCACAGAGTACCTTCGTCCCGTCTGGCCATCTCATTTAATCCTGACACCGTGCGGTGGGTCTTATGATCCCCACGTTACACGTAAGGAAAATGAGGCTGAGAAGTCGGGCGACTTGCCAACATGCACACAGCTATCAAGTGGCTGAAATCCGGATTCCAACCCAGGTCAGTTTGGCTGTAGCCCAGGCCACCTCCCTGTGACTGTCCTGATGGTGGACACCCTGCCTGGGACATCACTATGCAGCCACTTTCCCCGTGGCCCTGCGCAGGCTGCAGAGGGAGGCCGGCCTGTGGCTCGATGCGCTATTTCTGCCAGGGAAGGAAATGTTCCACACGCAGCATCTTAAACCATGGAACAGACTCTGGTCTGTGTGGGGCTTCCCGACAAGAAATAAAACGGTCGGATGGTGTCTCTCTCCACCTGGAGGATCACCCCTGCCCAGAGAGCAGGAGCAGTGTGACCACAGCCGAGCGGCCCTAGACCTTCGGAGCTGGCAGCCGGTGTGCCCACTCCTGAGTCCCAACCAGCAGCTCCCTTGTGAAGAAAGCTCAACGGGCTTTTTATAAGAAGCGAAGAGAGTTTTCTTTGGCACAAGGTTCAGATTTCCTGTCCCGTTCCGTGATCTCACGAGGGTACACCCTCCCCAGCCATCTCAGTTTCACAGCTCAGACTTTCTGCTTTTTCAGAGAGAGAGAGCTTGTTTCTTGTCTTCTTCAGACCCCCCTCTCTCCTCCCTCCTCGGCTCCATCCACTCCCCTCCTCTGCATCTGCAGACTGAAGGCAGCCCCTTCAGCTGGAACCTTCTCGCTGCGGGTCCGTGGAAGAGGGAGTGCCAGCTTCTCCCCAGCACATGAATTTGTAACTGCTGAAAAATGACACGTGGTGAAAGAACGCTGTCTTTACATCTTACACTTTAGGCAGCACTAAAGGGTGGAAGGAAAGGTCACAGGAACTTCCAGACAACAAAAGCTCCCATTGCTGTTGTCCAGGGGGCCGAGTTCTTCAAAGGGTTCCCTAGCGGAGAGATGGAAATGCCGCCTCTCATCAGCAAGTCGTCACCCCACACCCCTGTCTCTAGCGGTGGTGTTTTAACCCGGTCACTTCCAGAGCTATTGGTCATGTCCTGGAGTTTAAAGTGGACACTTTAGATGGCCACAGAGCACTTAGGAGTAAGGGCGGGGTGGAGAGAACCTCTTCCTCCATCAACATGGGCAGGGCAGGAGGGTTAGGATCCCGCACCTGCTATCAGCTGTGAGACCATGGCTGGGTTACCTGCTGCTCTGAGCGCCAGCATCTTCACTGGTAAATGAGGACAACAGTGCCATAGCAGACATCTGACCCATCCACCCCTCCTGGGGAGCCAGGCCCTCCCCACTCTCGCCCACGAGTTTTGGGTGACACTCCACCTCACTCCAGCCTCCCTAGAGATGGGGCACATGACCCAGGCTGAAGCCAACTGGACGAATGAGACTCAGTGAAATTCTTGCTAGGCCTTTTGTGAAATGAGATTACTCATCATTGTGGCCAGGCGACCATTTCGCCACCTAAGGGGACAGCCTGTCTGAGAACGAAGCCAAAACAATAAAGACAACCTGACAGGTGGAGAGAGAGACACCGTGACAACTTTCTGAGCTCCAATGAGAAGTTGTGGCTGAAGCCAACCCTAGGTATTTTCAGTTTGCAAAACAACAAACCCAAAAGCCAGTTTGGGTTGAGCTTTCTATTGCTTGCCACTAGAAGAGTTAAAAGAGGTACAAACACTTAACTCACAGTGTTTTGAGAAATAAATTAAATAAAGACCCTTGAAAGAACAGCCCACAGAGTAGGCCTCTGTGCCACCGTTCTGAGGCCCATCCCTCCCCCCCCCCAGTGGGAAGAATAGCCAGCCCCGATGGCTCCAGGCACCACAGGGCGGGTGGGGATGCTCACAGAGGGCGTCAGGAGGGCATGTGCCACAGTTCAAACCGAGGCAGGTTTGGACCCCACTGAGGAACATTCTCCACCTGAGGAAGGCTCGGAGCTGGCCTGACTCCCCCAGGCCTTGCACTGCAAAGGTGACGTGGGCTCAACCTTATCTGGCCAGGGTGCCGGAATTACCAGACACCAAACACTGTCTTTGCCCATCAGCATTCAGGAATGCTGCTGCGGGGCCTTGGAGGGCCAACGTTCTGTTTTTAATGAGTGCCAGGTACTGTTGAAGGCTTTTGTAAGGCTGGAACATTGACCCTGAGTACGGTGGTTTTAAAATATGTCCACAAATTATCTGACATTCTTCATTTCAAAAGGTAGGCCCTAATTCCCCTCTGCTTGAAAGTGGGCCAGACTTAAGTGACTCCTTTCTGAAGAACAGAATGTGGCAGAAGCGAAGCTGTGTGACTTCCGAGAGCAGGTCACGAAGAGGCAAGCTCCTGCCTAGTTCTCATCCCCTGGGTGGTTTGATCTGGGGGAGGTTACTCCCTGTGTCGTGGGACACTCAAGCTACCTGTTGGAGGGGTCCCTGTGGAGATGGACTGAGGCCTCCTGCCAACAGCCAGCACCCACTTGCCAGCCACGTGAGGAGCTGCCCTGGAGGCAGATGCTCCAGCCCTGGTCAAACCTACAGATGCTGCCTCCCAGCCAACATCCTGCTACGATCTCGTGAGAGACTCCAAGCCAGAAACATCTCGGAATTCCTGGCCCGCTATGAGGGAAAATCAACATCTGTTGTTGTTTCAGGCTACTTGATTTTGAAGTATAATTTGTTACGCAGCAACAGCTAACTGATACAGCAGGCATTGTTAGGGCTGCTAGCCAGACAAGGAAGCAGAGACCAGAGTCAGGCAGTGGGCAGAGAGGGCTCCCCCTCAGCTGGCTCCAGGGCCATGGTCTAGCCCCTCGTGCTGTCTTCAGGAAGCCTGCAGAGTCGCCAAGCCATCTTTGTATTTTCGCCGTAAGTGGGTGACCATGCATCCCATTTTCCTGGGACAGTCCCAGTTTATACCTATTGTCTTAGGGCTAATTATTAATAATGTCCCTTTCAGTCCCTAAAGTGTCCCAGCAGTGTGATAAATTATGTGGTCACTTCTGAAAGAAAGAATCTATCTCTTACATTCAGGCCTTGGAGGGCCTCTAAGAGGTGACTCTGAAGTCAGAATGATTCTGTGTGTCTGGATAAGAGCCCTGCTAGCCCAGGATCAAGACCCCCGCCCACATATACCACACTGTGTGTTCGTCTTCCAATGTTATCTTTTATTGTTCTCTTTTTTTGGGGGGGGACATTATATTTATTTCTCAACAAAATGGTCAGTTCCATGATGTCAGAGATAGGTCCTACTTGTCAATCAAGAGGCAGGATGCAAAAAAGGGTAGCTTTGCCACTGGACAGATGGGGGTTCCAATCTCAGCTCTGCTACTTTCTAGCTCTGTGACTTGGAGCAAATCCTAGTCTTTTTGAGCTAAGTTATCGCTTTGTAAAATGGAGATAATAATTAACGTAAGTGTCCCCTGGGATGACGCACGTGACAGTGCCCAATTCACTTCCTGCTACTTAGGAGGCGTGTTCCTCCCCTCCTGAGCACAGTTCTGCACTGAATGTCCATGAAAATAAATACAGAACAGTATATGCAACATTGTCCTTGGTTTTGTCTATCACCAGGAGTCAGCTAGAATCCTTCCCTCTTCCTACCGTCAGAATGGAAGTTTCACCCAGAGGATATTCCTTAGAAACACTGGATTCGTACTCTCTACCCCAGACTTTCCAAAACATATCTTCTCACAAAGACGTGCTCCACTTTCTCCCACATAAGGTTCTCAAATTAAGGATGAAGAGTGACAGGGGCAATGATGATGATGTCCCCAGTACAAGGAGGCCCAACGCCTCCTCCTGAAAGCAGGATCTGCGGGCAAGGGCAGCCACCCACCCAGCCCAGCCGCAGTGAGCTCAGTCACACCTGCCCTTCTGCCAACTAACTGACACCGCCACTCGGCTCCGGGCTTTCCCCATCCTCACATCCACACGTCATCAGTTCCCAAGCATGGATGTGCTTATTTGGTTCCCATTTAGTCTCTTGTCTTTGTGTCTTGACAAAGGTTTTGAAAGAAAAAATTGATGCTCAAAGATAGTTTCCATGGTTCAGAGTCTGCCTTGGGATAAGAGAAAAAATCTGTCTCATGTTCCAAGTTCCCAGACTTCTGGGGACAAATGGGTCCCTAGAAGGCCCGTTTATTACTTTGCTGGAAGAAAATCTCTTTCCTTGCAGCCAGATCCATGTTCCAGGCCAGCACCATGGCCAGAGGCTGGTGGTGGGCGTGTGTCCGGG
This sequence comes from Cheirogaleus medius, assembly GCA_008086735.1. Lineage (NCBI taxonomy): Eukaryota > Metazoa > Chordata > Mammalia > Primates > Cheirogaleidae > Cheirogaleus > Cheirogaleus medius. The sequence continues at coordinate 424,742 of VBSM01002035.1, read as the reverse complement.
CGAGGAGAATCAGACCAGGACAACCAACACCTGCCATATCCAGACGTGGTCCTAAGTGCCTCACGTGAATATCTAATTTAATCCTCACTACAAACCTATGAAGCTGACATTATTATTAGCTCAGTTTTATAGATATGAAAGCTGAGACCAGGGCAGAGATGTCATTGAACTTGCCCAAGGTCCAACGTACATTAAGTGATGGTGGGGATGGGGACAGATTTAAGCCAGGTGATAAAGCCCTACTTTTAACCACTACACTGTGCAGCTGTGTAGACAAGTTGACTCTTAAATGGCATCATGCTGAAGTGGTCTGATGTGTCCATATGCCTGAGAGGGATGTTAGTATAGTTGGTGGCAAAGAATATGGAAATGGGATTAAACCTGGGATCCACCACTTACAGAACCTGTAAGACCCTCGGCCTCCTCAGGTGTAACAAGGGGATGATCCAGGGTTTCTCAGCCTCTCTGCTACTGACATCTGGGGCTGGATAATTCTGCTGCCTTGGGAGCTGTCCTGTGCATTGTGGGGTATTTAGCAGCATCCCTGGCATACCCTCTTGATGCTAGTAGCACCACCCTAGTTGTGGCAATCGAAATTCCTCCCCAAATTGCCCACTGCCCCTAGGGGACAAAATCACCCCTAGTTGAGAACCACTGGGATAATCATACTACTTTCTCAGCAGTTGGGGTAGACAGTTTGCAAAAAGGATCACCATTCTCCACCCCTCCCTTTATCTATGTCTCTCTGCAGTTTGACTTTGCAGCTAATTTCATCAAAGGTGGATTTTTTTGTTTATTCCTCCACCTTGAATTCGGGCTAGAACTGTGACTTGCCCTCACCAACAGGATGCAGCAGAAGTGATGCTATTTGTATTCTAGACCTAGGTCTTGGGAGGCCTTGGAACTCCTACTCACTCTTTTGGAATCCTGCTGAAGCCCCAGGAGCCCGGGTTAGCCTGCTGGGTGATGAGAGCCACTAGCTCAGTCACTCCCCTATCCCAGACAACAGCTGGGTTCCCACTGACCTGCCAGCTAACCACAGACACACGAACAAGGGTGGCCAGGAGCAGCTGAACCTCGCCCAGAGCCGGAAAACTGCCCAGCTAACTCCTAGAGTTACAAGCAATAATAAATGGTTGTTGTATTAAGCCACTAAATTTTGGGGTGGTTTGTTATGCTAATGAGTACAGGGTTGCTGTGAAGGGTAAAGGAGAGCACCTCTGAGCTGTCTAGGCTCCGCCTAGCCCGTGGGAAGCACTCGGAAGGGGTGGCCATGATGATGTGGTCACCCCCACCCTTGCAGAGCCAGCCGAGGGCAGGGGAGCCCCAGCCTGACAACACTCCACTTTCTAGGCAGCTAAGATCCACTCTTCTTTCCGAGTTAAAGCCCCAGGGAGAAGTAGCACTGATATCTATTGATGAAAACCTTAGTAGAGAGGCAAAGAGTAACAGTAGCATGGATTTTACTAGGCTCCCAGTGGCGAGACCGTATGATTGAGCCCATCTACTGGACAGAAGGGAAGACAGGGCCTGGGCAGGTGTGGAATGTGCCCAAGAAACCCCGACATCACCTCATTTCACCCTGTACTTGTGTCCCCAGGGGCTGAGGAATGAACTTCTGTCTGAACACAGAAAAACATACCAACTCAGAAGACAGATGACAAAAAATGGCCATTAGTTCTATTTACTGTCCCCAAACCTTCAAAGTACTTGAGGGTTCTGCAAATAAAAGAAACATAAGAGGAACACAAACATAATAAAAACAAAGGAGGTGTTTCATAAACTCCTTCTCAGAATTTTTATTCCTGTTCTGCGGAAGATGCAGCTGCTCCCGAGAACCCACTTAGGCAGAAAAGAGCTTGTTGGTTAGACTGCTCCTTAACTAAATATTTGTAAATTATTGAAGCATATTTAATTTTTTATTTCAATTGCACTGAACTGTTAAGAGATTTTTAAAAATTTCAATATGAATCATATTTGTAAGCAGAAGGAAATTGTGATTAAAGTAAATCAGTTCCTTATCTACCTTTTTACTTATTTATTTAATTTATTTATTTTTGTAGAGATGAGATCTTGCTATGTTGCACAGGCTGGTCTTGAACTCCTGACCTCGAGTGATCCTCCCACCTCCGCTTCCCAAAGTGCTGGGATCACAGGCGTGAGTCACCATGCCCGGCACTTATTTACCTGGATTTTATTTGCTTAGCTCAAAATTTCTTGTACAGTATAGGTTAAATGTTCTGACTTTTCAGATATTTTCACATTTAACCTTTTTCTTAATTTATATCTGGTGTCAAGAACAGTGATCCAGAAGAAGCAGGGTCCAGATACGAGCTACCACCCCCAACCCTCTCCAGAGCACAAACTCTTACCTGCTCATCTCTACTCAAAATGTAGACTGTTTTTCCTTTGAGCCTATGGGAAATTCCAGTAGACTGATTATGGCTGAGAGAAGAGCTGAATGATGCTTTTGCTTAAGAGCAATTACAGGTCAAACTCCTGTTCTGGGAGCTGGGGCTGGTTTAGGCTATGCCCTGGTTGTTCTGTGTCATTTCCTTCTTGCCCAACTCTGATTTCAGCTCTGTACAGTCTTCAGCAGCCAGTCCGGTGGGCACGCCTGGCCAGGGCAGGACAGTCCAGCCCTTTGGAGGCAGCCCAGCCAACTGGGAATGGGAGCTGGACAGTGAGTGCTCTAGATTCCTGTCCTATAGGCCAGCATTGCTGGGTGACTTTCTTTGCATTTGTCAAAAGGTCTCAGCACCAACAGCAGTGACCTCAAAGTCATACCCTCTTGCTGGCTTTTCTCCCCTCCTTCTTGCTTCCTGGAACCGCTATTCAAATAAACCACCTATACCTGTGCTTTTGTTTTGGGCTTTGCAAATGGTGGCACTATGTGTCCTTGGGTCAGTACATCTTTGGAAAAAGAATGGTCTGAAAAACAGCACTTTGGGAAGAAGCTGAACCGAAAAGTCCAGACAGTTCAACTCAGACTGAGAGGGAGGTTCCAGGGGGCGTGGATGGGGAGGGGCATTCTGACAGCTTGCAGGGTCAGTTACAGGGAAGACTCTCAAGGACAAAGGGCCCTCCTGGAGCAGAGCAGTATGTGTAAAGCAGAGAGCCAGAGTGGAAGAAATGAACTTGCCAGGCTCCTCGCTCTGCAAAGCCAAGCTTCCACCAGCTTCACTTCCATTCTACGTTTGCACTTTACCCCAAATGGGACGCCCAGCCCATGGAAACCTCTGGACCATCAATCAGCCTTTCCATTTTTTTGCTGCCTTCATTAGGAAGAGAATGAACAGATGACTTCAGAAAAGGAAGATACCACATGGGGCCTGGCCCCGCCAGAACATTCCTTCCTTCCAGATGAACAAACGGGAGGACTGCCTAGCGAGTGACGGCTCACTCAGGCTGGGCCAGAGGAAGTCTTTTATACTAGAAAGCTGGGTGAATCATGGCTTTTAAGAAAGCCCAAATGCTCAATACGCGTACTCTTTCCTTTCCTAGCCCAATTAATTCATGAGGCACAAGTGAAATAAAATGGTTGCTATATACTTCCAGCCAAGTAAAAGAAACCTCATTTCCCAAAGCCAAAACTAATACTGCACACTGCGACTGGCTAGAAAGCTGATACAGAAAGCAGGTAATGCATTTCACGGAATCCACATGGTAACTCCGAGCTGGGGAATCGGGGTGGGCAGGGAGTCTCTGCGTTCCCCTGTACCAAGCCACACTTCCAGAGAGGCTGGAGAAAGAAGAAACTACTCTGAACCTAGGTTTGGTTTTCTTAAACAAGGCCCAAAAACTGATATACCATTTGTCTTTGTGACTTTCAACAGACCATTTCCTTTTCCAGGGGCCTGTTCCATCTGTAAAATGTAACCTTTTAGGTCTTTTACAACTTGAGCTTCTATCTTCTTATGACAAGGTGCAGATTTAAAGCTTGGATCCATCAACTGGTCAATGACCATCAGCAGTGAGCAAATGGGTAAGTGGTCCTTTTACTAATATAATGAAAATTCTGTTCTCAATTAAAAATCCTCTATTTTCATTAAGGACATTTTTATTTTTTCCTTGCCTTCTCAAGTAAGGGAAAATGGTAAATGCATGCTCTTTCTTTGTTCTCCAGAGTTAATTGTTAAGACTAGAACTTTAAAATAAATAAGTCTAAGGGGGGAGGGGGGCATGGGCAATATACATAACTGTAATATTTGTACCCTCATAATATGCTGAAATAAAAAAATAAATAAATAAATAAAATAAAAAATGATTATACATAAAAAATAAAAATAAAATAAAATAAATAAGTCTATATAAACATTTTTATGGCATTTTATTAATATACACATATTGGAGGCTCACACGTGAAGGCAAAATAGTAAGTTGTAACACAAATACAGGGCCCTGTCCTGATGTCTGAGCACAGACATCTACCATGGACTTGACAAGGCCTGTGTCACCCAACCTGCCTAGTTCTACAGCCTTGTCTCAGGCCTCGTCTCTTGCACTCACTCCAGTTTAGCCAGACTGTCCCTGCCTGTGGCAGCCTGTGTCCTTCCAGTCCCAGCATCTTCACTCCTCCTGAAAAGCTCCTACAGGGCACATGGACATCCTGTATGGCACGCAAGTGTGCTACCCTTACCACAGTTACGGTTAGTTTCTTGAGGAGTTCTTCAGATACCCATCTCCCTGATGGACTATCAGCAGATCTAGGGCAAGGGCCTAAGTCTGTTGTGCTCATGCATCTCCCGTGCCTAAGACCTGTTGAACCCATCATTTACCTTCTCGGAATGAAGGAGTGAATGGCACTGTGATCCCACTCACTCATGATCAAACCAGCTGACAGTCACACCATTCTAAGCTCCACTTTCTCAATTGTAAGTTCAGTACTTGTAGGAGGAGGATTAATTCCTTTAGACTTCTAGGATATAGGTACATGGTTATCTTCTTGATGCTTACATCTGAACCATGCAGCCTGGGGCTCCATGTTCTCCAGTCTCTTGTTGGTAGAAATTGCTTTTGACTTAGAGTAAAACAAAACAAAAATAAGGGCTTTTATCCCATGAAGATCACAGATGTCGTCTCTTCCACCCAGCACGGCCCCTACTGTACACTGCAGTGTACAGGAAATTAGAACATGTCAAAGGATTCCACTGATATGTGATATTATCAGTCATTCCACGACCTACCAATTTCCTTGGGGTCTACAAGAGCTTCAGACCCATTGTGCCAACAGCACAAAGCCACCAGCATCTAACAACGTCACTCATGTTGTATTCACGTAGGGCATTTGGGTTTTTCTCCCAGTGATATTGGGCCTGAGTTTGGGATGACAGTGGTTGAGTTAGAGATAGAACATGAAGATAGTCCAAGCCGTCTGACCCACAGAGGATGGGTGACTCCATGTCGTACTCTGCCTGAAGCTACCCAGTGCTCAACAGGCAAATGAGAAAACAGGACAGACTGTGCTATTTCTACCTTCCCGGCCCCACTCAAGGGCAAAGCTCTTTTGTGCACTCTTCCTTTGAGTTCACTTGGGGAAAAATTAATTCCAGGGAGGAAAACCCAAGGGTGAGTCTGCTACCAGCTTTCCAGGACCCAGAGTGGAGATACGCAGGCAGGACAGGAGGGCTAGCTCCAGGGGAGACCGGCTGGGAGCTAGGTCTGAGTGCCAATATTCTCGGGGTACTGAAGAGAAAGCCTTGTTCAGACAAATCGCAGCTGTCTCAGAAAATTCATCAGGGCTTCCTTGCCCAACGCCCCCTGCACAAAAAACTGGCGATGATGTAATGAGAAAGATCTAATTCATGAAGCACCTGGCACTCCAGAGGGTAATGTCCACAAAGCCACGTGGGCGCCCAGCAAACCCCCTCAGACATGTAAATAAGCCTCTTTATGCAGAGAAGATGCGTTAGAGCAGGCTGGAGTCAGCCTGTCTGAGCCCGAAGCCCAGCTCTGCCAATTACCAGCTGCGTTGTGTCCTTAACCTTGCTAAGCCATGGTTTCCTCATCAGGAAAACTGAGATCATAACTGGATATACCTCGCCGGGTTCTTGTGAGGATTAGACATGTTAATAAAAGTTAAGTGCTGAGCACAGTGTCTGGCACGTAAACAAGTGTTCAATGAGAGTTAGCTCCTATTGCCTGCTGCAACTACGCTGCTCATATGTTTTCAGAGCACAGAGAAAGAATGTGCTTATTTTTGCAAACACTGGTAAAAGCCTGACACCAAAACCTGACAAAGATCACACGAGAAAGAAAACTACAGACAAATCTTGTTTATGACTATACATACAAATATGCTAAATATTAACAAGTTGAATCCAGTAACATATTTAAAGAATGATACACAATGACCAAGTAGAGGGGGGAGCTTTAAAAATATAATTTATCTTTTTAAGAGGTCAAGAAAGAGAACCAATATTAACAACTTAATGTGTTAATATTTTATGTATTCATAGTTAACATAAAAAGAAAGTTGTAATTTTAGCAACCAATTGATCAAAAAACTTAGATTTAACTGAATTGAGTTGGGCCTCATTCAGAATAAACAATCTCTCAGAACAAATACTTACAAAGTAGATTTATATTAGGTTGTATGACCAAGATATGATACTCCAAACAGAGCCATGTGAAGGAAAAGACTGTGGTCACAAAAACGTCAACATATCTATTAATAATTGGTCAGATCAGTAATTTGGAAAGTTTCTGCTGTAATAAACCAAGCCTATTTATAAAAAGAGGGGCCCATCTGTTTCAGGTCTGGGTGTCCAGAAGCAGACCCTGAAATGAGGATTCGTGAGTAAAAGTTGTACCAAAAATGTGTCCTCAGGGAGACCAGGAAGGGAGCAGAGGAAGCAGTGGGACCTCCTCTTATCCCCAACACCTGGAACCTTCTGGAAGGCAGGGCTCCTCTGCTGTGTGCTCCCCAGGGACAGGGCCAACAGATGACCCTTCTTTGGGTCCCTGGGCCTCTCATCATACAACCTAGGTCCTCAGCAGATGCCCACGGAATTCTCATGTCTCTGTTCAGAGTAGGGCTGGACCGTATCTATAATAAAGCCTGAGCTTTCGTAACGAGCATGCTTGGTCAAGGAGGCACCCCCAGACAACATATTTTGCAACAGTGACCTTCAAGAGAGTGGCATCGTTAGGAGAAGGGTTAGCAGCTCCTGTCCTGCAGCTAACTGCGCTGTGAGATCTCCTGCAGCTGCTCCCGTCCTCTCAATACGGCCCCACCTCTCCTGCCCTTTTCCTGCCCAACATCAGCAGGCCCAGTGTTCTCCTTCCCCCTCCAGTAAAGCTGTAGAGAATTGCATTTTCCCTGTTAAGGGGAGTCCCTGCAAACAGAACAGAGCTCTCTATTCAAAGGCCATGGGCTCTACAGGGTCCTTCTTTAACTCTCCCAGAGGAAAATTGAAACCTTAGAGAAGACGTCTCAAAGCACAGCTCTAACCACCTTGCCAACCTGCGGGAACCCATCAGGCACTGTCGCTGTCTCCCACAGATATTCCCCTGGGCGAAGGCAAACCTTCGTCTGGGAGAAGAGCATGCATGGTGGACAAGACACAGGCTTGGGCTCCAGACAGACTGAGCTCAAACCCCAGCTGTGCTACTTCCTAGCTGATCATGCTGGAGCTGAGGAATCCCTCTGGAGTCCCGGTTCCTTTATTTTTAAAAGAGGTCATTGGGAGGCGATAGTAGGTGAGTATAATTACCGTTACCATCGCCGCGTTTCACAGATAGGTCTGTACCATCTCCACCTAAGCCCTTCTAACTGGCTCATGTACGTTGTTGGCCTTTGCTAAAAACAGGCCACTCCAGCACTAAACAATTCACTTTTCCCCCCAAAAAACCCACCCTGGGCCCTGAACCATACTCTGGTGGGCCATGTACATTTGAGGCCACATTATCTGTTCCTTAGCCTCTGGGAGTCCCCTGAAAGCACGGATGACCTCGCTGTGTCCCCCAACACGGCCAAAGCTTTTGGATGGCCATGTGTTTTGGGGTCTGCATTCAGTCTAATCTGTTTAAATCCTACAGCTCTGTATTCTTCTCCCTGTCTTAGTGAGGACCAGAAAGAAAACTGAGTGAGGAGAGACGTGGCCCAGTCACTGAGGAGTCGGAGGCTGTAGCAGACCCCTCCATCCAGATTCCTGTCCCTCTCTCTCCAGCTGCCAGCACTGGGGTTTGTTTACCTGAAGCCTTTTTCTAGTGACAAAACTGCTCTGGCCCCCGTGAATAGCAAGGCAGAAGTACCAGGATATTCATGCCCCCAGGAGTGGCCCTCGACCATGGACTGTTGGGAGGGAGTGTGTGGGTGAAGACTCAGCCCCTCACCAATCAGGCAGAACTCTGAGGAGCTTGTTCTGTGGACCCAGATCGCCCAGTGGGGGCAAACCCAGGTGCACACAGTGGTACCAGGCTTGAAAACCTGTCCTTTTCAGCTGCTTTCTTTTCTCCCTCTCACTTCCGAATATATCCCCCTACCTTCCTCTCCCAAATAAACTACAGGTACTTGTACTTCAATGCTTGCCTCAGGCTTTACTTCCACAGAAACCTAACCAAGACGTGGGTATTACTTGGGGTTCTTTTAAAGAACCCACAGCACAGACAATTCTCAAGCCCACAGGACTGTAGTTTCCATTCCAGCCCTACCAAGGGCCTGCAAACCTGGGCCACTGCAGAAACCCATGTGGACAAAGGGCTGCTCTGGCAGGAAAAAGATGCTGGCTTCAAATGGGGGAGGGGAGAGTGGTGCAGGAAAATCTGCAGGAATGGCCCTGGTCCACTGCCTGCGCCCTGCACAGACACAGGCCACTCCTCAGCGATGAGTTTCATCACCAAAGGACTTAACTTATTCTTCAAGCCTGATCCTGTACAGCAAGACACTATCACCAGGTGGGGGAAGCATTTCTCCATATCTCTCATTCCTGGCAGTCTCCCTTTCCAGAGAAATAAGGAATTAGCACAGTTTTTCAAAGCACTACTTTGTTTAAACAGAACAATTGGCCTTAAAAACTACTAGTGCAGTACAAACTTAATGATAACTGAGAAAGTAATCATACAGTACAGAGAAACAAACATCTGTCAACTATCCATGTATCTACCCACCATCCATTTGTTTATACAACAAATACTGAGATCTTACTGCTGCAGGTGCTGCTGTAGCTACTAGGTAAGAATCAGTGAATAACAAGGCCTTCTGTGTTATACAGAGCTTCTATTCCAATAGGAGGACTAAGCTGATCAGCAACAAACAAATAGTATGCCAGATGGTAACAGGTTCTATGGAGGAAAGCAGGATAAAGGGGATGGGGGTATTTATAATCAGGTGACATCTGAGCAGAGATAACAAGGAAGTGAAAGAGTGGGCCATGTGCATATCTGGGGGAAGAACCAGTGCAAAGGCCCTGAGGCAGGGACAAGCTTGGTGTGTTACAAGGAACAGCAAGGAGGCCACTGTGTCTACAGTAGAGAGGGCAAAGGGAAGAGTGACGGGAGATGGGTTCAGAGAGGCAGCAATGGGGTCAGATACTGTAGGGCCTTATAGATATTACAAAGAACTAAGCTTTACAAAGAGATGAGAAGCCCCTTGAAAGTTCTGAGCAAAGGAGCAAAAGAGGCAAAGTTGGAAGCCAGGAGACCAACTATGAAGGCAGCAACTGCAAATCAATAATGAGGCGAAAGAAGATGGAGACTTGGACCAGGAAGGAAGCAATGGTGATTGTGAGAAATGGATGGATTATGGGTATACTCTGTAGGTTCAGCCAATGGGCTGTCTGTGAAATAGATGTGGGGTGTGAGAGAAAGAGAGGAGCCAGGAAGGATGGAGTTGCGGTTTCCTACAAATGGAACAGGGTTAGGGAGTATTAGGATCCCATTTTGTGTGAGAGTATGTTAAGCGTGAGAAACCTATTGGACATTAAGTGGAGATGCTGAACAGGCAATCTGACACCCAAGGCTGGAGTTCGGGGGTGAATTCTGGGCTGGAGAAGGAAATTTGGGAGTTGTCAGCATATGCATGATATAAAGCCATTAGACTTGATGAGTTCACCATGGAACGTAGACGACAAGGATTCCAAGGATTGCACTCTCGGGCTGTCCAATGTTAAAAGGTTGGAAAGGTAAGGAGGACCCAACAAAGCAAGCAGAGAAGGAATGGCCGGTGAGGTAGGAGAAACAAAATTGGGGTGGGGAGTATCCCAGAGTGCAGAAGAGAGTGCCCCCAGAAGAAGGAAATACAAAAGACTTGAAAGGGGATTTTATAAAATAAGTGTCCAAATGGCTAAAAAGCACATGAAAAGGTTTTTATTGACCAAATCTGGGAGATGTAAATCTAAACCACAAAGAAATACAACTACACATTTGCCAAAATAGCTAAAATAGAGAAGACTGACAATACCAAGAGTAGGCAAGGAGCAACTAGAACTCTCATACTTTGCTGGTGAGAGTGTAAGATGACAGTACTACTTTGGAAAACTAATTGCCAGTTTCTAATAAAGCTAAACATGCACGCACCGACCCTTTGACCTAGCAACTACACTTGCTGGTATTTACCCAAGAAACATGAAACAAATACATGCACAAAGACTGGCACAAGAATATTCACAGTATCTTTATTCATAATAGACAACTAGAAACAACTCTGATGCCCACCATCAGGAGATGGGATAAACACATTGTGGCATATACTCTTACGATGGAATTCCACACAGCAATAAAAGCAAACACTGACATGTATATAATATGGATTAATCTCAAAATTGGTATGCTGAGTGAGAGAAGCCAGACAAAAAATAGTACATAATGTAAAAAGCTATTTTATATGAAATTTAAAAACAGGAAAACTAATCTATGTTGATAAAAGCTGGAATTCCATCCCCCCCCCAACCCCAGGGGAGCAGGTACTGCCTGAGAGATGGCATAGGGAATCTTTGGTACTGTTGGAAATATTCTGTTTCTTTATGTGGGTGGTGGCTACGTGGGTATAGACATATGTAAAAATTATTGATCTGGACACTTAAAATGTGTACATTTTATTATGTGTAAATTATACCTCAATTTAAAAAATGCTATTAAAGAGGAGGAGGAGGAGAAGGGGGAGGAGGTCATCACTAACTGTGCTAACAGCTGCTGATGGGTCCAGAAATGACTAAGAAACAACCACTGGATATGGCCAGGTGGCGGTCATGCTTGTCCCACACGTCACCTGTCAGTGGCATAGACTGTCTCAAGTGAAATCTTCTCTGGCCACTCTCTGGCCCAGGGAATCTTTTCTCCTTTTCTTTAGCTGTGTACAAACACATTCTCTTTAGCTCAAACTTAGGCCATGGCAGGCTCTGAGTGACTTTCTCATCTCTAGGAAGGGACTTCCCTGTGCGCTCTAAGCTAGTCCTGAAACTTTCCTTTGGAGTCCTGGAGATTTTTCCTCAAATTTCTCATTTTCATACAAATACCCAAGGATCTTGTTAAAACGCATATCCTGATTCAGCAGGTCTGGGGTGGGCTCGAAGCCTGTGCATTTCTAATAAGCTCCCAGGTGATGGCAGTGCTGAAGGTTCATGGACCATATTTGAGGAGCAAGGCTATAAATGACATGATTAAATTTCCAAATAACATAACAAGACCAGAAAAATGAAACAGAGGAAATGCATCAAGAATAAATATGACCGTACTGCGGCGACTGCATGAACACAACTATCATGTTCAGACTTGGGGCAATAACAACTCTTTGCTGGGCTCGCTGGACCACAGTTCAGGCCTGGGCTCTACATTTCACGAAGATGCCAAACTAGAGTCAGCAAAGAGCAGCAAAGAGACTGCTAGACTGGAAACGATACCAGTCAGAAGGACAGGGCGCTGGACATTGGCCTTTCTTGTAGGGATTGGCCTAGGTATGGGGCTGTGGCACTTCTGTTGGAGACCAAAAATCCAAACACTTTGACATCATCATCGGGATAGCTTCATCGTGTGAAAACAAAAACATGACAGCGAAGATAGATATGGGATACAGATAAAGATCATCTTATCGTTTATCAGGGTCTGACATCTACTAAAGGGAGTGGACTTACCAGGCAGTGCTTGATAAGACAGACCTGGGTCACATCACATGCTACACCTGAATGTGGTCAAGCCAGACCTCCTCAATAGGTATTCACGAAGACGAATTTTTTAAAAATCCCAAATGCAGTAATGTAGAGCCTGAAAGCACTAGAAGGCAGCAGTTGTGCCGGCCATTTGCCTGTCTGCCCATGATTCCTTCTCTGCTACGGATCTCAGAGATACAGACTTGCAAACTACCTCCCCCAGGTCCCTGCTGTGGCTGACTCTGCTGGTGCTTCCTGACGGCCACTCTTCCTTTCCTCCCAGTAAACAGAACCCTGCGTCTGCCAGCCTCTCTTGTGGCCAGAGGTGGCTGTGTACATGGTTCTGGACAATGAGATGTATGTAGAAAGTTCCAAGTGGAGCCTTAAGAAAGCTCTTTAAAAGGGGACAGACCTTCTGCCCTGCCCTTCCCCTTCTTTCTGCCTGGAATGCAGCTGTGGTGTTGAAGTGGAAATCGAGAAGCAACATGTAAGATGATGAAAACCCCACAAAGTCAGGCTGAGCAGGAAGACAGAAGGAACGGGGTCCCCATTGGCACCACACAGTTGCTCATCAGCCCTGAAGTGCCCACTTCTTGATTTATTATTACAAAAGAAAAGTCAAAATTTCATTAGAACCAGATGAAAAGTTGTTTTTTCTGTTACATGCAGCCAAACACATTCCTAAGTGACTTTAAAAACTGACTTGCTTGGGAGAGCAAGACAGGCTCACTAGTTAGATGCCTGAGTAAGAACAATGCCAGTGGCCATCACAGAGCATGGGGACAATGGAACCCTCGGATGATCTGTGGCCTCAAAAAGATTAGATGACAGCTTAGGAAAGCTGGATCGTAATGGAGTGTAGCTGTACGTTCGTAGTTTCTGTTTAATTCCACGGGCATCTACATATGCCAATTCCCTAAATAAGATGCTGGCAGAAATATCCTGTGTGCAACTGACACTAAGAATATCACACAAACACTTCTGGAACTGAAAGACCTTTGTCAATATGCTTGTAAGACACCTTTCACAACACGAAGGAAGCCAGTGGATGGTAGACCTACCGTAGTAAACAATTTGAGGCCCCACCCAGAGCTCCTCAGACCTCCTTTATGTGCCTACCCTCTGGCTTCAGGTTGCATTTGCTAACAAGAGCCAAGACAGGGTCTTCTCTCAGGCCACTCCGTCCATATCTCACCCTCAGAGGGTGGAAAGTGCATGGGACTTTTATTCCTCCCTAAGTGGCCCTTAACCAATGACTGGTGTTTGCAGAACAAAAGCCCAACTTCCTGACCTGGAGATGGGACAGGACCTAGGTCTAACTCCCACTTCAGAGCTCCCTTGCAGGAGAAGGCTGAGGCCAAGCTCCCAGGGACTTTGCCTGAGATTGCATCCTGCCTTGTCCTGCATCCCTTTCTCCCCACTCCCACGTCTCCTCTGGAAACGCATTCTTCATGAACATGTAGATGCACATGAATCCTCATCTCAGGATCTGCTCAGGGAAACCCAGGCTAAGCTACTCAAATTCAGCCTTTTTTTTTTTTTTTTTTAGTTTTCTTTATTTGCCTTAGTTTAGTTGTCTACTTTTCATAGCTTTCTTTTTAAGAGGTGCTGTGCTGCTTTATGAAAAGATTTAAAATCCAAGACTCCCCCTTTCTCCTTAAAAGAGGAAATTATTAAATTGCTGTTTTGCAGTTAGAAAAAAAAAAATCCAGAGGTCTAACACATGTTTTCTAAACTCCCCCGCAGATTTGTCCAAGTCCTGTAGCTCTGGGAAACGTCCTTCTTAACTGATCCTTAGCTATAGCTCTGTTGACATTTCTAAAGCAAAACGTGGCCTTCCTTCCAAACGCAGTGAATACACAAATGAAGCTTTTCATATATGTGAAAACCGAGCCACGCCGCGGAACACTGAGGCCGCGTTGTGATTCGAAATGGACATCTGGGTCTCTCCACCACTTCCTCACTGCCCACTGCCGCCGGAAGCCCAGCCTTGCTCTCAGGGACAGTTTCACTCTGGGCTGGGCCAGAAAACGCTAACACGAGGGCCACAGGTAATCCAGGTGAGGAATCACAAACCCCACTTCAGAGTACCTGCTCCTACCACCTCCTCTTATCTTCTCAAGGAGGAAGGTCAGGGCCCCAGGAAGCAACTCAACTGCCCAGGGGTCTCTAGGGAACACAGAGCTTACCTTTGACAGGCGCACCAACATGTGAGATAAAGAGCTTGCTGCTGTGTTAGCGCCTCAGCTGGGCTTAGAGCCAGGTGAGGTTTTTCTACCTGGCATCATGTAGGAAGTTCAGGGTAAAGTCACCAGGGTGGCTTGGGGCAGTGGCTTAAAGACAGGAAAGGGGCAGCTGAAAAGACTTATTATTTTCTGAATATTGATATCTACCCTCAGGGCTCTCTTACCAGGGCGGTAAAGCGGCAAGTTCATTCATCATCTTAATGGCCGGGCCAAGATGACTATAAACATCTAAGGGTTGCATTTGACTCGGGGCTACTATTAACTTGACAAGAGACACCAGAGAAAGGAGAACACAATGAAAACCAGTTCCTGCGGAGGGAAGGAAGGCTGTTTGTCCTCCGTTTACCCTGGAGCACGAGGCTTAGTGCTTGATTTCCCAGCTCTGCCAATACATGTTGCTTTGTTCACAAGCACAGATGTAGTTTCTGTGTGGAACCTTCTGTCTGAGACCTGGCCAGGGCACTCCCTCAAACATAAAGGTATACAAACACGGAGTCCTTAAGTCCTTCCTGCTCTATCCAGATGAGAAAGCGGATCGGTCTTTATCGCCTGGCGCCATCTTGAGTGATTTGCCTTGAAAGAAGAAAGACTTCTGAGAGAAAGGACAGCCCTTTCTGTGGTGAAGTCAGATATAAACTGGAAGAATCGTTTTACAAGAAAAACAGGCTTAGGAGCCCTTGATGCCTCTTGTCATAAAAAATAAGCCATTGAAAGCCTGGAAAGCTGACCTGGTGCTTCCCTGCCTCCAAAGTCCAACTTGGAGGCCCAGTTTACCTTGGAACTCAAACCATACCCCTCAGAAACAGCAAAAATGAGCTTCCCTTCTGACTTCATCGCCCCTCCCACATTAGGCCCCACCACGGGAGGAAATGAAAGGACATAGGCCCATCTGCCTATCTTAATCTCTCAAGGAGATCAAAATATGATGCAACAACTTGTTTGGCCAAGGTTGCTGAGAGGAACTACATTTCTAATGAGCTTGAAAGTGCTCAGAGTGGTATAAAATGCATTGTAAGTGGCAGTTCTGGGTTCTCCCTGCTGAATTCATGATCACTCTGCTTCCTAACTGCTCCCAACACTGAATCTCACCCTGACCTGAGCTGTTCGTGCTGTTTCTTGGCTCTTCCTCCAAGATGTCACTAGCTTCTGTCTCTGCTGCTTCAGTCCAGACCCTCAGTCAAAACCCACAAATGGCCCATCACTACCCACCTGATAAAAGAGTCTGCAGCCCCACCAGGCTTTGCAGGGTGCTCCTGCAGCCCTCTGGGCCAGCTGCCTCCCTGCCCAGTCCGTAAGACTTGGGACCCGGCTCTGCCATTGCTTTTGGAGTATATTATTCTCCTTATTCTCTAAACTCTGATATCATTTATTGCATGCACTACATATTTGAACAATTTATATCTTGGATTTTGAAAAGTTGATATCCCTAAACCAAAAACTCCAATATTTAAGCAAATGTTAAATAAGTGAAAAAAAAAATCAACATGCATATTTTAAAAATAAACAAGAGCCACCAAAGCCAATACAGACATCTATTTAACTGACATATATTCACAAACTTTACATTATTTTTTGCGTAATTTTATTTTTTTAAATAAAGGTAATTCATTAAATATAGAAAGAAGTTTCGTTTAACACTGTCTCTATTTTTTTTTTTTATAGTAAAGAACACAGACAGACAGACACACACGAACACACACTCAATCCTTTAAGATCATCACTTGTGATTTTTGGTTTAAAAGGAAGACTTACAGTCTATGTTCTACATTCTTGCTTTATTTTCCTCTTCCCCCTCAGCATTTAATCTTGGTCTGAAGCAGGTGATCAATATACACCTTCTGGGTAAATGAATGATCTACAAAGCATAAACTTGTATGTGGTGGGGAGTCAGGGGCTATCATGGTAGCTACCCAGCATGTACAAGTAGCTTGGTGTAGGCCTTGTCTAATCCTCGGTACAATCCCACTTTACAGAGAAAGAAACTGAGGTGCAGAGAGAAGACCTGCGGGCCAAGGTCGCGCTGATTGCAAGAAACAGAGCTGGAATTTCAACTCTGCAGTTGCAGGTTGTTCTATTCCACACTGGCTGCGTATTATTCACTTCTAGCAAAATTCTAAAACCCAAACTCGAGTTAGTTCCTTCTTGAAATCACTGCAAAGTACAAATATTCCAGCCAGCAAATAGTTTTCAAAACATTATTAGCTTTGAAAATTCCACGGATACCATATCTGGGCTGACCCATTCTCCTCTTTCCCCAAACACACACGCACACTTGAAGCCCCCAACTCCAGTCTCCTTGACTAGCTTATCTGCTGCCAAGGGAAGGACAAGCAGCACAATAGGGTTGCAGACAGACTAAGTTCTCCTGGAAATGCAGATCCAAGCAGCAAACAGGCAGGCGGGAGAATGGGACTAGCACCTGGAAAACAACCAGGCTGAAGGTCACAGTCTGGTGGCCTATAGGCTGGATATGGTCAGTGGACATGTTTTGTTTGGCTCATACCATGTTCAGAAAACATTTTAATTAGCTGCCAAAGTCATGAGATTTCTGGTTTTTACTGAAAAATAGGGAGTCTGGCAGCACTGGCCCTCACTCTCGCCTGGCAACCACTGAGGGCTGCTGGGAGCCGGCTGCCCTGTGGGTGAGGCCGGAACCCTCCATCTTCCCATAGTCTCCACTGCTTCCTCCTGTCCCACACCCGGCTCTCTTCACCCCCTTATAACACCTACCTTGTCCCCACCCTTGCGGCCTGTGAGGTGTGTGCCACTGGTTATCATATGAGAACCCCAGTGAGGTTCTATCAGTCCAACTTACAACTTCTGGCAGCCCGGAAAGTGAGATGCTCAGGTTGGAGATGCTGGTGAGCCCCACCCATGTGACTCACACTCGTGGGGTGCTCCGGCCCACTTCCGGCTGCCTGGGTCTGCATCCCAGCGCCTGAGGGCATGCTTTCCAGAACTGTGTAGACCACTCTGGCCATGCACACATCATGGCAGAGAGGTTCTGGGGAATGAGCACCCCCAGGAGGCCTCAACCCTTGACTCTTGGTGGGCGTATAAATCCCCAGCTCCCTCACCTCTGAGCTATGTTTTTCACACTGTTTCCCAGAACTTCCCTGCAGTATTAAGCCCATCACCCACTGTGGTAGCTGGTTTAACAGCTCACTTTTCATTCACTGCCTCCGTCTGTCTGCATCACTTCTCCACTTCTCTACCATTGTTTCCTGAATTGCCCAAACAAACTAATTGCCCTCAATTCCTCACCTCAAGGTCACAGTCTGGGAGACTCAAACCAAGGCAGCATCTCACACTGTGTAGAAGAGTCAGGGTCAGGTTGTCTTTGGTCTCCTTTCTCTTCTAGCATGGCCTCCTCTATCACTCTGTAGGAAACTACTGTGTCCCCTTGGTACCCAAGTCAGCTCTTGCCCCTGGCTTGAAGCTTATACTTTTATGCCCATGTCTGTTTCCATGCACGGCATAATGGCCAACACCATTAAGATATACACGTGAACCCAGCCCCTTCTTTGAGTTCTGCTCCCCCCACCTCCCACCACCATGGTCATATAAGGTGTTCATGTGCATACAAGTCCTAACTAACAAGCTTATAACAGGCAGCAGCATTCCTAAAATCTCCTGGTGTCACTTGGCCACCAGGAATGTCATTGGCCCTTTGGTCCACATGGATAGCCTCTTCCCATCCTGCTGGGTCCTCTCTCATGCCCCTCTTTCTTTGCTCTCCTCTGCCCTGTCACCCCTGCCCCAGGCCAGCTCCCTCCTTCACCAGCCAAATAAATTGACCCACCCCCCAGCTCTGAAATGCAGGACCCAGCTGACACCAGCTTCTTTAGAGGCTCATCCATCCAACCTAAGCGTTTGTCCAAGGAGTCTGTCCATCATGGGACTAGCTATTACAGCAATGACTTTGTTCATCTTGTCGTATCTGTGCTTCAAAGCAACTTTTCAGCACCTCTGGAGAGCAGCTGGAACCTCGTACTTTAATGGCTTGCTGACATGCCTTTGGCCCCTTTAGGCTCTGAGTTTTCTGGAATCGGGGACTAGATCTTACTCATCTTTGTGTCTCCTAGTGGCCGGCACTGTCTCTGGCATTTAGCAGGTGCTCCGTAATTGCTGTCCAAACAAATCCATTGCTGTTTGACAAAGGTGAAAAGAACCAAAGCCCTTTGTGCCAAGTAGCACCACAGCACGAAATTAAAACTAGGCTTTATCTTGATGCCAGGGCCATATAGCCGTACAGTTCCAGGGACACCACTCACGTTATACTCTGTGGAGTTGGGCTGTGGGGTGTCATTCGCAAGAAACCCATGTGAACGGTGATGCTGGAGCTATGTGATGCAGAGGTTATCTGTTCTTCCTTATTCTCCCTTTTAACCACACCCCCCACCCTGGGAGCTCCCTGTCACTGCTCCCATAGGGGACCCCAGGAATAGTCACACTCGGTAGTGAGGCTTTGCCAAGGGACCTCCTGGTTCCTCGCCTTCCACGGTGCTCTGGGCCTGTCCCCCGTGGAAACTCAGCTGCTGGCCCTTGCACGCTGAGCTCAGTCGGACAGCAGGTGCCAGTCGGCCAGCAGGGCATCGCCGACAAATTCAGCTCCCCTTTATGTTTCCAAGTTAGCTTTATTTAGGCAAGAGGAAAGTCAGCAAATGGCCATTCATGTGCACCTCACATTTTTATAAGCAGCCTTTCCTCAAAGGAAAAATAATAACCTAGAATAAATCTGTGAAAGCAGCCTTGCATTAGAAAAATCCTTTTCAGGGAGTGTTTTGTGTTCAGCCTTAGAAGCTAATATATAACTAATTGACTATGTGATGACAGAAAAGACTAAAAACCATAGAGGCCTGGGCCCTGAGTTTCTCTGTGACTTTGGACAAGAGAGATATCCATCCATCCATCCATCCCTGCCATCCATCCATCCACCCCCACACACACCCATCCAACCATCCCTCTCCCACCCACCTACCCACCATCTACTCCTTTGGGGGCAGGTCCTGTGCAGCAGGTGAGGAGCCTGCACATGTGACACCTGAGCTGACATGTGAGGACAGATAGTTCATTAAACAAAAATGGGGGTAGAGGAGATTCCTGGGTTCAGACAGCTTCAGTAGTAAAAGAGCACTGATTAAAGTGTGGATATGGGCACAGTGAACAATGAGCCTGGGGTGGGGGACAGGGAGGGAGGGATGGGGGCGGGAAGGACCAGGTCAGAATGGCCCTTCATGAACAGCTGAGGAGTCTGAACTCCATCCTGAAGAATGTGGAGCAGGAAGAGGGACAGAGTCAAATTTCTTCTCAAAATTTTATTGGTATAACTGAGATTATAGGATTACTTTTATTAACCTTTTAAATTATGCATTTACTGTGGCAACAATTTTTTTTACATTTGCTTACTATTTAAAATATTTGTAAAAATTGTTTTGTTTCATTCTATGTTTATTTGGCTTTAGCAAACTTTTTTAATTCAATGATTTTTGTATTCTTGAGTGGTTCACTGTGAGTAACAATTTTTCAGGAAGTTTTCATGGTTGTTGCAGCAGAAGCTGCCAGCACCTTGGTCACATTCCCAAGAACCAACCAGAGGACTGGACACCTGCAGCCAGTCCCCTCCAGGCCAAAGGCTGTCCACATCCTTCTGGCTGAGCTGTTTCCTGGCCCCAGGGAGCCTGGGCCACAGCCAGAGGAGGCTGGAAGCCAGAGAACTGAAGGCCTTGGAGCAGTTCCCCACAACAAATGACACTAGTAGGTGGAAGAATCCTCCAGCAGCTTCCTCACCCCTCAGGGGGATGATTCTGAGGTGTGTTTCACACAGTCTCTCAGAGGATCTGCAGAATACTAAGCCCAAGCTGCCCACGGCATGACCTGCTCATCCATGCACAGTTTTCTGTCTTTCTTTCCTTCCCTGCCTAAACTCACCACTCCCACAAGGTTCCTCCTGAGATCATCCCCCAAATAAACTACCTACACCTATGTCACTGTGTCAAGGTCTGCTTTAGGGGGAATCCAATCTAGAAGACTTAATAGATTATGAATTCTCATATATCTGAGAATATCTTTATTGTAACTTCCCAATGGAGGGCAAGTTGGCTGGGTATAGAATTGTAAATTCACTATGGAATATGCTGTTCTAATTTTTGATAATGTTACAGAAAAGTCTGTAGAAAACTGATGTCCATTTTCTGTACACTGTTTCTGCTCTTTCCTGATTAGAACACACATTTTAACTCTGCCATTGCTTTCTTGGTTTCATTGTAACATTTCCTGATTCCTCTCACAACCTTTTTTTCTGCTTGTCTCTCAGTCCATTCCATTTTCATCCAGTGTATTGTTCCACTATCTGATCCTTCACTATGTTCATGTTTTCTTGAATTTCATCAAGAACAAAAGCGGATGCTCTTGAAAATCTGCTTTTGTTTTCTATCAATACTTTTTTTTTACAACGTATGCTTTCCCTCTATCTTGAGTTATGCTTTTCTTAGTTTATGTGTTAGAATCTCTCTGTAGGGCCCGTGTTGGTTCTGTTAGGTCTATGCACTGTTAAACAGGTTGGGTGGGCTCTCTTGGTGGCCCCTCACTAGCTACCCAGGTGCTATCAGGATCCTGCTCTGGGCCAGGCAATGCCGTCTATATCCCGAGTTCATCAGCCCTGCAGCATGCTTGTAGTCATGGGAGGGAAGTTTTTTTTCTTTTCCATTCCTTTTCCTGCCACGCTGAAGGTCATCTTGCCCCTCTTCTTTTCTGGCTGGCCCTGCCACAAGAACAGCTACATGACACCTCTGTGCTCTGTCACCATTCTCACACTAACGCTGATACCCTTCCAACTGTCTGCCAAATTGAAACCTAGGCTTCCCTGCACCAAAGGTCTTAAAGGTTTCCGGGATTCAACAGCAAAGAGATCAAAGAGGTGTGCTCCCATCTTCCCCGAGGCTAACGGCTTACACCTGTGGCCTTTTCAGACACACTTTCCTTGACTGACTAGAGCCTCCTTGTTCAGAGTGCCCCGGGAGGCTACTCACCACCCTCTTGTCCCCCAGTGGCCAATGATGACACAGGAGAGGAAAATGATGCTGTTCCCCACAGCTCCAAGAGGGAACAATTGCTCTAAGGCATCCCTTACTTCTTCCCACCCCCTAAATCAGACCAAGGCTAGCTCTGACCTGACAGCACACCCCTCCCCACCTTCCCCTGTCCTACTCTGCTCCCTCATGGCTCTTCTCCTGAGAGCTCTCCTCCTCCAGTAAATCACACACACCCGGCCTCATGCAGTGAGGAAGGGATGGGGACACATGTGCAAAGTCCCTGGTGTGCGGTAGGTGGTCGGAAATGCTACCCTCATCCCCTGAATAGTTGTAGAGCTAAGGATATGACCAATCTCAGTAAAAGATATTCATCACAATATTACTGAAAAGAGAATAAAAAACTGGGAATAACCTAAATAACAAGAGGAATTTGTAGGAAATCCATAGTATCTGCATATGGTAGCACATGATGCAGTCTCCAACCTAAAGAGGAAAACATGGCGAAGGAAAGCAAAGCAAGACACGAGGCTGCTTAGTTTATAAAACGATACTGCCAAGGCCTATATACCAACAGTGGGGCCAGCTCTGAGCTTTCCAGCAGCCGATAAAGAGAACACAACCTCACCTCGTCAGTCACAAGGTAAGAACAAGCCAAAGTGCTGGGGCAAAGTGCAGCTATTTCTAAGTCTGAAGCTGGAGAGAAACTTCTCCCATGGGTGCTGAATGAGAGGAATCTGTGTCATGTAATGACCCAGTCACCAACCACGTCCTTTCGTCCCACAGAGAGGAGTTCCACGGGTCTGATGCCCAAGTAAACCCCTCCCCTCCGACCCTCCTTCTCACTCTGCACAGGTAGATGGCCCCCGGCACATGCAGTTCTCTAAGAGAGATCCTGTGAGTGGCCAGAGACACTAGAACCCTATAG
>VBSM01002035.1:386771-402351 GCA_008086735.1 Cheirogaleus medius | reverse complement strand
CCTCCTGCCTCGGCCTCCCAGAGTGCTAGGATTACAGGCGTGAGCCACCTCGACCGGCCTCTTCATTGTCCCTTGAGTGGGCTTAACTCAGAGATAATTCTTAGTGACTAGAAGGCAGGTGGAACGCCTGCCCTTCCTGCAGTGCTTGCTGCTTCTGTGGCCTCGCCCAATGCCAGAGCTTTAGAAAGCTATCAAGCAGCAGAGACTTTGAGATGACTTCTCAGAAAGTTACTGGAGCGCTGCTATTCTGGGTGGCTCTGTATGTTTCAGTTGCCCCCTGAGCTGGGCAGGCTTGGCACAATCCTGCCAAAACTGTTGAGCCTGGAAGGATGGGTGCCTGAACAGAGGCCGTCCACCGGCTCAAATGTGTGCCCAGTGCTCACGGGTGGGCAGGGCGAAGGTTCTGGTTCCATCTTAACACAGAGACCAAGGCATCACAGTTCAACGCAGGAAACACTGTGAACAGCTGTCTGCGGTTAGAGGAACCACTGGGTAGAGTGGCATCTCCTTGGGTCCACCCTTTACTACCTGCGGCCTGCTGAGGAGCCTGTCCCTCCTTCCCAAAGGCAGTGTCTGGAGGGAGGTTATGGGAAAGGAGAAAATTCCAGCTCTTTCTCTTCGCATCGTGCTAAGCTTCAATATATAAATTAATTAATAAATTAATTCACTCTAAAAGTACTCAATTCATGGAAATACTTACCCCAATTCACTCGGATATGTCAGGAATAAATAAATATGCCAAAGTACAGGCTGACCCTCTAACACAGTGGTCCTCAACCTTTTTAGCACCAGGGACTGGTTTCATGGAAGATAAATTTTTCACAGATTGAGGGTGGGGAGTCATGGGGAGTCCTGGGTGCAGGTAAGGTGGTGTGGAGTTCAGGCGGTGATACTGATACTGATAATGTTAGGTGATTCCTAACAGGCCACAGAGCAGTACTGGGCCACAGCCCAGAGGTTGGGGACCGCAGCTCTAATAGAAAACATCAAGTGCGTCACCGGTGATAACAAGCCTGATAAGCAGAGATCTGTTCTTGTTTCTTATCTTGTTTTTCATAACAACTACTGACCTAAAACAGGAATTCTCTAGAACATGAGTGTGCTGGAGGCAGCGACTGTGCCATCTCAGAGAAGGGGCCAGACATAAAAGCACAGGGAGAGGTTCCGCAAGAGAGCCAGGGTGGGAGACAGTGCACGATACAGACACTCCAGCGCTCTGTGGGTATTCGTGGCTGATGCTTTGGCTGTAACAATGTACTTCTGTGTTCAGGAAGAAAATAATTCTACGTGATACTCCATGCAAAGGCATAGTCTTTGTAGAATCATTGCATTTTCTAAGCCATGAAGAAATTGGAAGCACACCAGATGGAACAGGGGCTCTCTTTCGGGGGTGCTCCCCTTACCTTCTGCCACATGTTGATGAAGAAGAGCTCCCGGGACACATTGAAGGACACGTTGGTGTCATAGGCATCATCCCCAAGGTTGGAGATGGAGATGTTTAGGGAGATATTCTTCACAGCTCCCAAAGCTAGATATGGGGTTTTCTCATCAATACTGCAATGAAAAGCAAACAGCAATTAATGCCCTGAGGCCTACGTTAATACAGCATGAGGCATGGGGGTAGTTGAGGGTGGGGGGTAGAAATTGAGATCTGAACTATAAGTTCCAGGAGCCCCGTTAACCAGCCATGTTCCCTGGGCAATCGCTCAGCTCCCATGGGCCTCAGTTTCCTCATCTAAAACACACGTTCTATCTCGCCTAACTCATTAGACTGTCGTGTGGCTCATATGCAATCTTTTACATCAAAACTTGGAAGGCTATATGGCATTTAATAACCTACACCTGGAAATGATTCACACATTAATTCATTTGTTCAGTTATTTCTGAGCACCTACTACATGCCAGTCACTGCATGCTGGGGAAGGAGCAGCAAATAGCACAGAATCCTTGTAGCTTCAGGGAGACAGAAAACGCAGACACAAAACAAGCAGACCATGGCCAGGCATGGTGGCTCATGCCTGTAATCTTAGCAATTTGGGAGGATCATTTGAGCCTAGGAGTTGGAGGCTGCAGTGAGCTATGATGATGCCACTGAACTCTAGCCTGAGAAACAGAGCAAGACCCTGTCTAAAAAAAAAAAAAAAAAAAAAAAAAAGCAGAGTGTGATAAGAGCTATAGAGAAACCTTACAAAGGGTAAGAAGGATAGAAAGTGCCATATTTGGAGTGGAAGTGGGTTGCAGTTTTAAATAAGATGATTAAGAAAGCTTCACTGACAAGGTGACCTCTTAGTAGAAACCTGAAGAAGGGAGCAAAAAATGCAGATATCTGGGGACTAGCGAAGGAAAAGTCCCTGAGGTGGGCACATGCCTGGCATGTTCAAGGAATGACACGCTCCAGCGTGGCTAGAGAGGAGTGAGTGAGGAGGTGAGTGGGAGGAAATGAACTCACAGAGGCAAAGGGAGTGGGGGCGGGCAGATCCCACAGGGCTTTGCAGGCCACCGTAAGGACCTTAGTCTGACTCCGGGTGAGATGGGAGCACCTGTGGGGCTCTGAGCAGAGGAGTAGCCTGACTTGACAGCCATGTTTAAAGGAGGCTCAACTAGCTGTGACGTGTACAGGCTGTGGAGTGGCCAGGGGAGAAGCAGGGAGCCTGGGCAGGAGGCTCTTGTAACGGTTCAAGTGTAAGAAGATGAAAGCTCAGACCAGAGTGGTAGCAGCTGAGGTAGGATATCATGCTCTGTACATGCTTCAGAGGTCATGCCAAGAGATTTTTCTCATGGATTGGAGGAAGGGTGCTAGGAAGAGAGGAGTCAGAGATGGCTCCAGGGTTTTTGGATTCAACAACTGGAAGAGAAGAGTTGCCATTTATTGAGATGGGAACCACTGGGTAGGGAAGGTTCAGCAGAGAAAATCCAAGTGCCTGCTAGATTTTAAAGGAGATATTGAAACAGCTGGAGTTGAAGGAGGGGTCTGGGCTAGAGATACATACTCGGGATGGACCAGACCCAATTTCTAGGGCATGAGGGTAGAGAGAGAAGAGGTCTCACATTTAGGAGTTGAAGATGAGGAGGAGCCAGAAACAAGACTGAAAAGAGAGGCTAGGGAGGTAGGAGGAAAGCTAAGAGGATTGGTACCCAATGGTTACAGAGGACATGTTTCGAGGAAGGCAAGATCAATTTTTTTCAGCGTGGCAGATAGGTCAAAACAACATGAGGAATTAGAACTGGCCACTGGAGTCACCCATCCCATCCGGAGGTCACTGGTGACCTTGATATGAACTGGTGAAGCGGAATGATGGGGCAAAAGCCTGACTGGAGTGGTTTTAAGAGATGTAGGAGGAGGATAAATGGAAATAGGGAGTACAGACAAGTATTTGGAAATTCCTCTGTGATTACTTCCATCTTGCAGTGAAACAGAAGCAGGACAAAGACTGGGAGGGGAGGACAAGGGGGATGAATGTTTGCGGGATGAGGAGATGGAGGGAAATGGTAGCCCAGGAGAGTGCGTGAGTGAATGGGCCAAGGATGGGGATGGCGATGAGGCTGAGGATGACAATGATGAAGACGCACGTGAGATCTGACAACAATTATTACATGATGGGAGCTTTGGACAAAATAAATCCACATCAGTGGCCAATGTTTAATTAGCCAACCAGTTAACAGAAGATGTGATTAAGCATATGAGGGTTTTGTAATAAACAGTTGGTATTTTTGGCACTCAGCATCCTGACATCTTCCTGTCTGGGGGGAATCTCAAGATAGGTGAGGGGGCACATCAGCAAAAAGGGGGAGACCCTCCATCTCTCCTCCTCTTGGTCACGAGGGAGTGGGCATCTAAGTGCAGTCAAGTGATCTAAGGGTTGTCAGGTGGCCTTAATGTGGTGACAGATACTCCCACCCAGGGTACCCATTTTGAGGGTTGTACCAGGACACTAGGGATCATCTGAGATGGAGGAATCGAGAGCCCAGAGGTGGCATCCTGAGCTGAGCCTTGCCTCCTCTGTCTCCTAACTATACTCTGAACTAGCCCATACCCTTCCAATAAATTCCTGTTCTGCTTAAACTAACCAGCATATGTTTCTGTTGTTTGCAACAAGTACAGCTAATATAGCATGCAAGAGAACTATTAACAAACATTAATACAGCTAATCCAGCATGCAAGACATGAGAATTATTCAAAATCTCAATAGGCTGCAATACTTTGAAATACTAATTTCTAGGGGGAGGAATCACCATTACCCACCCATGAAAAGAGGACCTCACTCTCCTGCATGTCTGGCACGTCAACAAGAATAACATGTGCGATGAGAAATCTGATGGCCTTGCTTTAGAAGCAAGAGCTCTAAGAATCCAAACAAGATGTGAAAAATTAACTTAGAGAAGAGTTGCAAATTCTTGAACAGACTCCAATAAATTAAGACCCTGACCTCAAGCTATTGTGGCAATTATTTATTAGTGTTGGTCATTTTAATTTTAAACAATTGATGGGTTATTTCTGTCTTCCTGTTTGCTTTTGTAAGATTAAAGGAATAAACGTCAGGCCTTGAGTTATGAGAGAGAGCTAACATAGCTTTATCTCAAGGAGGTATTACGTAAGCATTCATAAGTAGTCCCGCCACCTCAGAGAGCATCCATAGTTTCTGAGGAATATTAAGCAAAGAAACAACATAGAAGAGCACAGGACTGTGAGGTAGAGGCTGCCACCTCGGTCCAGTTTTGTTGGTCCTGTGATCAGCCTCCTTTCTTTGTATGTAAACGGAAGAGATAAGGCTGGGGACGTCTAAACTTCTGCTAGTCCCCCAAACTCAGGCCTCTGTCACTTAATCATGCAGCAAGGTCGTTCCTGGGATTTCAAAGTTGAGTGATTCAAACATGACTCTGTGATCAAGGGAAGCCAGGCACCTTCCAGGGCAGAATAGAAACGCAGACTTTTTGTAAGAAGCCTCAATGCTGTTTTCATTCCTTTCTCCAAAGCTAAAAAATCTATGACCAAAATGGCACACCTCTGCTTCCAAAGTTTATTCTTAGAAACGAAATGAAAATGTGATTTGCCAGCCACGGCACTGGGTACTGCCAAACATGTCACCCTTCTGAAACCTCACAACATGAGACAGGTCCTGACATTAGGTCCACTTTAAGAGAAGAGGGAATAAAGACACAGACAGATAAGGTGCCGTGCTGGGATTAGAACCCAGCACCTCTTGTTTCTTCAATGCCCATTCCTCTCTGCTGTAGCCCACATTCACTAGCCTTGTGCCTGTCACGTCCCCAGGAGGCCCTTTCTGATTTCCCTGCCCAGTGGAATAAATCCTCCTCCTATCATGAGCTCCCCGGCCCCATGTGCTCCATCAACCCCCACCAGAATCTAAACACCAGAGGGCAGGGACCTTGTCTGGTTCTGTTGCTCATCACTGAAATCCCAGTGACAGAATTGTGCCTGGGAATGAAATTACTTGAAAATCAAAAAGATTGCTCTTCAATAAATAAGTAACCACATGTGGAATGTCTGGCACAAAAATGCTGTGCCTGATTGTTTAAATCTTTCAGCAGGACCGTCAGAAAAGTTGGTGTTCAAAGAACCCTTGTTAAAAGAATGAACGTCCACGAAATCCCCACAACAGGTCATTGGCTCCACCTTCACATTTTACAGATGAGAAAGCTGAGCCCCGGGCAGGGGAACCCACTCAGCTGAGGTCACCTAGCCATGCAGGAGCTGAGCTGGAACCAGCAGCGAACCTCCTTTGGTATGAAGCCGTCCAAACCGTGACTCTTACATAAACCCCATTGCAGTCAGGAAGGGCTTCGGCAAGAAAGGTCTTTTAAAGACATCTGAAAAGAACAGGACTCCACGAAGACCAACCTCTCTGGCAGTATTGCTGAGAGACTGAAACAACCAGGAACAGGGTTTTTGTGCCAAACATTCCATGCGTGGGTGCTCATTTATTTACTGCTTTAAATAATTTACTGCATTTATTTACTGAAGAATAATCTTTCTGATTTTATCCCCCGAGAAATTTTCCCATTAATTCTAATTTGCTTGTGCAGTCCTTTAAGTGGGCCATGTTACTTTGTACATGTATCACTTTGGTGTACTTTTATATGAAAAGCATCATTAGCATTGAAGAAACAAACTGTACTGGTTCTACCAATCTTATTTTACAGCACATACATGGCCTGCAGGAAACATATTGCTCATTTCTTATTAAAACTCCTATCCTAGCAAATCTTATAGCAGCTATTTTTTTGAACATTTATACATAAGTTGGGCACCAATTCATTCATTACTCCAAATGTCAGATGCTATTGATGGCATCTTGGTAGCTGTGTGAAGCCTGAGAATCTCTGTAGAACTTGTTCTTTGACATTACTCATCACCACACATTATGATTGACCTTCAAAGTTCCTTATTGGGTAAATTCAATACACTTCCATATCAATTACATATGCTGAATCATTGAGTTCATTAAAGTAAAATTTCCTCCTTCTGTCTAGATAATTTTTTGTGAATATTCTAATGGAAGAAACTAAAGTAGCTGAATGATGCTTAATAATTAATTTTCCACTTGGTCATTTTAGATTTTCCTTAAGTCTTAAACATATAAACCATGACCTTATTTAAATAATTTGTGGTTATAATCTACCTTCCATGAAATATAATACTTTTATTTTCTTTTGCTGCTAGCATAAATCTAGCCTGAGTAAAGGATGCCAACATAATTGTCAATCAAGTGCATCCTAGTCAACTGCATTTGTATAAGAAAACTTCTCATTATACCATCATACAACTGTATTTGATAATGACAATTAGAATAATGGCATAGGGCAGCAAAGTCCTTCCTTTTTCCTCACTGTCTCCTTCACTCCTTCCTTCCCTCTTCCCTTAATCCTTCTAGTCATATATCTATCCATCCATTACTTTTTAAAAACCACCTTTTCCCACTTCATAGGATATCAACTATCAAAAAAAACCAAACATAAAAAAATAGAAAATAACACCAGTTGTCAAGGATGTGGAGAAATTGGAACCCTTGTGCATTCCTGGTGGGAATGTAAAATGGAGTAGCCAGTTGGAAATCAGTAAGGAAGTTCCTCAAAATAATTAAACACAGAATTACCATATGATCCAACAATTCCACTTTTGGGTATACACCCCAAAGAATTGAAAGCAGAGACTCAAAGAGATATTTGTACACCCATGTTCATAGCAGCACTATTCACAGCAACCAAAGGCAGAAGCAACCCAAGTTGTCCACAGACAGATGAATGGATAAACTAAATGTGCTACACACACTATCCCTAGTTTTCTCATTCATGGAAATCATATCAAAAAGGACACTGTGGAGCAGATGCTACTCTTCCCTAGGAGCAATGTCACATTTGGAGGTAGCATACCCTCAGCAAGGATCCAGCGTCCAGCAAATCACAGAGATCATCAACGATGTGTTATCAAACCAATGATGCAAATTATGTATGGAAACTGCACCTACAATTTAAAATCATAAACACTGCTGCTCATTCTTAAAAAGGGTAGACATTGTGAAATCAGACATGGACTCTGACAGCCAGAAGAGGGCTTACCTAGGTCATTATTTTGCAGATAAAGGCAGGGAGTTACATGACTTCCCTAAGGCCACTCAGTAGATAGAGGCAGAGCCAGGCAGCCCTAACTCCTGGTCCAGTCCTCCCTCACCTACTCCCATCACCCATAAAGCACATAAAAATGCAACCAGAGAGTGTATGATTTACATAAAACTTACTTAGTTATAAGATTAGAAATGAAATTGTGTTTGCCTTCTTAGCATTTAGAATATTTAAGAATTTGAGGAGGTGTCATCTCTTCACTAAAGCTCACTGAGGTGCTTATTTTTCCTCTTGACAATTTTCCTGGGAATTTGTGGAGAAATTCAGGATGATTTCATATGCTTTTCACAGCTTTCATGGACCATCTCCTTTCTTGGTACTTTGCTGGCAACTATCAAAGCTTTTCAATTTTTAGAGCTTAAAATTACAAACACGAGTAAACCATAAAACCACAATTGCTCATCTGATGTCTTCCTGTGAGGCATATGAACACAAAGTACCAAATAAACTGATTATAACATGCAGAGTGAAGGGATGGTGTTAATCAAGCCACAGGGAATGACTGGGGACTGTCAGGCTTCTCCTGAGCACATGCTGGTAAAGGAATTACCCGAGAAATACACCGTGCAGTTGATACAACTTGCCAAGGGACCAGGTACAGAACAAGGTACAAGGGAAACTCAGGGGAGGCCATCACTGCAAACTGACGTTATCATGAGAAGCTCCCTGAGAGGGGTGGGGATTGAGCCACATCTTAAAGAATGGGCATATGGATGGGCAGGAAAACAGGAAGTACATTCCAGGCAGAGAAAATAAACATGATCAGAGGATGGAGGTGGTCAGAAATAATATGAAAAAAGACATTCTTAGCGGAAAGATTAGTGGGAGGCAAGTAGCATACGTATGTGCACCCAGAGTCTCTTGCATTTTGAATGCCAGGATTTTGGGTTGATCCTCCAGGCCAGTGAACTTCACCAAGTTTTCTGGAGTCACCAACACAAGGTAAATCTTGAGTAATTTGTTAATAATAAGGCGCCAAAGTGAAGGCAGTACAAAATGTAGTTGGATATAGGTGGTTCCACCCCTGTGCCCAGGGTCTTGTCACAGCAACCTGCATGGGCTGCCATTCCATCTGCCAGCATCTTCCTCTCTTTGCCAGAGGGCTTTTCTCCACAGGCCACCAAACTGCCCAAGAATTAGGCCCTCAATCAAGGACTGATGGAAACTGGTATCCCAGCTCCTTTGCCTATAGGGTGGGGCAACTCTGAAGTCCATATTCTAGATCTCTGCTGACAGTTGTTTTAATATTGATTATATGACCAGCCTGAGCAAGAGTGAGACCCTGTCTCTACTAAAAATAGAAAGAAATTAATTGGCCAACTAAAAATATATAGAAAAAAAATTAGCCAGGCATGGTGGCGCATGCCTGTAGTTCCAGCTACTCGGGAGGCTGAAGCAGGAGGATCGCTTGAGCCCTAGGAGCAATGTCTGTGAGCTAGGCTGACACCATGGCACTCTAGCCCGGGCAACAGAGTGAGACTCTGACTAAAAAAAAAAAATTGATTATATGCTTCACTAATTACTTTTTGGATATATTGAGTTAAATTAAATTTGTTTTTCCAGTTTCACTTATTCAATGTGGCCATGAGAAAATTTAAAATTGCGTATGTGGCTTGCAATACATTTTTATTGGGCAGAATTGTCCTATACTCTCAGCAAATTCTACATATTTTACTTTTAACAATATAATATGGTTGATTTGTGATAAATCTTCAATGCTACATATTTGCTTATGTTACTAATATTACTTGTGAAGTAGAGGTCCAGGGAAAATAAAGTAACTTTGGGTCAAAATAAAATTAGGTGGTTTAAAAAAATCTAATTGATAATATTTATCTCCTAAAAACTCTCTTGCTTGTAAAATGTTCTAGTGAATATTATGAAATGCCACAAAAGAAGAGGCATACTACATCTGCTTTTCTTCCCCACTAAGTAGTTTTGAATTTCATCAAAATCTGATGTCCCAAGTCGTACGTTGTGCAAATAAACCTCGTTGATTACACGTGATACGACAGGAAAAAGAAGGCAAGCCATACAGATCCAGGGAATCCTGAAGCCTTGGTGTGGGCTGCCCCAGAAGCAGACCCTGAGACAGGTCTGAGAGCGAGTCGTTTATTCAGGAGGCAGTCCCACAAAACACCAGCAGGCAAGGGGTAGAGTGAGACACCAAAGAACAGGGAACCAATGAAGGCTGTGACATCAAGCCAGTTACCTCTCTGGACACCTGGAACTTAATCTCGCTGAGGACCTCTGGGAAACCGTGCAGAACATGAGCAGGATAGAGTTACCCCCTCGGTGAGGTGAGAAAATACATCTGTGCTGACTCTAGTTGGTCATTGGTTGAGGGCTATTGCAGTGCGGGGCCGGCGGGGGGCATCTATTCTCAGCACCTCTGGCAAGCTACCTGGTGAGCAGAGTAGGCAACGAGATGCAATTACTAGTATCGGGGCACCAGGTCAGCACCTAAAATAAATATAAAAGGGATGTAGACAGCACTGATCGCTCCTGCCACTGGGTCCTATGCCAGCTTTCTAAATGGGAAAATGGTCCAGCAAGTGAAGTCTGCCATGGGCAGGAGACCAGATCAGTTAATACTGTTACCCCTGAATAACAGGGGTCCAGGCTCCTTCTGGAAGGGGCCCAAGGCTCTGGACAAACCCCAACCTACCCTTGCGATCCACATCCTGTTCACTCTTCTTTTTGAGCAGCTGTTACAAGGATACATCCCAGGTGCCATAGTCTCAAGCTCTACTGATGGTTCTAATCCACTCAGGCCTCACAGTCCCACCAGATACAGGTGTAGGTGACTAACCACACCCCTGATCAGTGGGTTGTAGCAGCAGAGCTGTTCCAGTTGTCTATGGCAAGCAATTGTTCTTTTCTTTTCTTTTTGAGACAGAGTCTCACTTTGTTGCCCGGGCTAGAGTGCCGTGGCGTCAGCCTAGCTCACAGCAACCTCAAACTCCTGGGCTCAAGCGATCCTTCTGCCTGAACCGCCTGAGTAGCTGGGACTACAGGCATGCGCCACCATGCCCAGCTAATTTTTTCTATATATTTTTAGCTGGCCAATTAATTTCTTTCTATTTTTAGTAGAGACAGGGTCTCGCTCTTGCTCAGGCTTGTCTTGAACTCCTGAGCTCAAACGATCCACCTGCCTTGGCCTCCTAGAGTGCTAGGATTACAGGCATGAGCCACTGTGTCCAGCCCAGGCAACTGTTCTTAAAGGTAGGTATGCCCATGTTGTGCAGATTAACTATCTTGAATACTCCCTGCCATAAACTGGTATGCCTTAAGACAAGACACAAGATCCTACCCTTGCTGAATCTGAGTGGTATGTATTTCTGTGATTCTCCAGTGCAATTCACTTTGGATAGACTGACTTGGGACCGATTTGAGAAGATGTAGACGGCAGCAAGCACATATTTCTGAGTCTATCTCTGCAGGGCATGTACTCATGTAAGAGACTGTTTTCAACCTCTCAACCCAGGAAGGCAGCTGCAGACACCTCCAAGGCACGATAGTTTCCATGTTATTTTGTCCCAGAATGCGTGTATTCCTCAGCCTCCATTCACCTCTATGGGTTGAGAGCTTTTACAGTCAAGTCTACGGATGCATCTGAGAGTTGTTCCAAAGCCACCTGGATACAAAAGCATTTCCATTCAAAGAGCCAGACTAGGGGCCTCTCTTCCCTCTCCTCTGTGACACAGGCAACTCTGCTTTATAGAAAACTAGTGCTCTATGCCAAACAATGTAAAAGCTCATTCTCAAAACCACAACACTTCTATGTCTCCGAACAGTGAAGCTGACAATACCAGCCTTTAGTGGTGAGGTGCCAGGGTAAATGCGCTCAACAAATTCCGTACACGCAGAGTATTATAGAAAGCTAAGATCATGTCCTGGGAAATAATAATAAAAGCTGTCTCTGAAATGGAGACAGAAGAATATACCCATGTTTATGAATATGTATTATGAGATCAAAGTTTAGAGATTCATGCACTTTCAAAGCTAAAAGGATCCTCAGAATTGATTACAGACCAACTTCCTCCCCATTTTGCAGACAAAGACATCGAGGACTAAACAAGTTAAGCAGCCGTCAACTTATTTGGTAACTAGCTCTAGTACCAGTGTAACTAGCGGCAGCACCAGGGTAACTAGTGGCGGTACCAGGATTCAAACTCACTGTGCATCAGTCAGGGTCCAGATAGGAAAGCAAATCCATGCCAGGTGATTCACTAGAATGGATTAAAAGCGGAATTAGATACAATGGGTATAAGAAGAGCCAAAGAGCAAACAAGGGGAGACGAGGAAAACCAGAGATTAGAAGCAACTGTCACCGCAGAGTCGGAGGGGCAGAGCGGGGACATGGCATGACCGGGGCTGGGGCTGCCAATGGGGAGCTGAGGCCATGGAGAAGCAGCTATTGCCAAGATGTTGCCAGAAGGGAGTGTGGTGAGGGAGAAATACCCTGATTTTTCTCCTCCCCCCTCCCGCCAGCCCCCTGTGAGCCCAGCAGGGGGAAGATGGGGAAGGGACTGATGCACCATGATTTCAGCTTCTCAGTCCACTGCTCTCAGCTTGTAATAAGTTGGAAAAGCGTGTTCTTCTCCATCTTACTATAGTCATTCTCGTGTGAGAGAATGGAAAAGGAAAGCCTGACGTACAGCAAGAGACTACAGTCAGCAGTTCTCATGAACGGTCGAGTGTAAACTCTGAAATTTCTCTTTCCTACAGGGTCGGGAAACTGTTTTTGTTATGTCTGTACCATTCCGGTTAGTGACTGCCTACTACTTTGGACTTCTACAGGTGTCATTCAAATGTCAAATTATTTAGAATCCAAATATCAGTTTTCATTGTTGTTTAAAAGACATTAAAGTTTCCTGATTTAGAGGGTTCAAGCTATTGTGACAAACACTTAGGGATTTATTTTACTAACCAAGAACACCAAAAAAGGCATCACTTCTATTTTGTGTTGTTAAAAAAAATTACCAAGAAATACCAAAAAAATTCTACCAAAAATGTACAATTCTAAATATATTAGAGAAATCAAATCTAGTCTTATTTTATATTTTAATATACTCCAGAATGATAGAAACTGTTATTTCTGCCCAACTACTAGTCTTGTCCTGTGGTTACCCTGCAGCTGGCCTTGGATAAACGCATGCAACCTCCTGAGGTTTATAGCCTCAGCCCTGAACCACCTGTTCTGACCCATTTGATGCTCCTCATCCAACTAACTCAAGATCCCCTTGTTTCATATCCTATGACATGCTTCCCTTTGGGTCCACAGCTTCATACCACGTCTGACACCTGCCTGCTTCTCAGGTGTGCCCATCCCGCCCCACCTCAGCACCACTGGGCTTCTCCCGCAGCTGTCCTGCCTCTGGTTTCCCTGGACACGCAGCCCCGTTGTCTGGCCAGTTCGGCTGAATTCCCAGGTCAACAGCCTTCCACGGCTTATCTCGGATCCCCACCACTAGCTATCTGCTTTCAAATGGACTTGAAAAAAGTATAAACAGCAACAGACAACATTAATTAATTTCTGCTTTTATTTTAAATCTATAATTTTAAATGGCTTCAAAATTCATATTGTTTATATCCTCAAATACTGCATAAACCCGTAATACTGTTGCTAAAGAGAATATAATATATGTACGTATGCATGTTTTAACTTTCTCCAGCAGTGGGTTATTATGCTATGTAGTTTGAGATGTGTTTCACATCTCACTATGCTTTATAAATCCCTTCTAATCGCACAAAACAGACCCACATGGTTATTAACTCCAGATAGAGATCATGCAGCACCTCTGTTAGGCACCTCAATTAAAATTTACAGTGGGTCAGGGAAATGATTCCTGGGACTGAATTTCTGGTTTGAAAATCCACTCATATGAAAGCCAGAAATACCTCTACTTCCCTCATATGTACCCACCTGGGCCAGTTTTGTGCTCATAAAGTGAAAGAGAAAAGCATTTACTAAGTTGATCTGAGCCAAAATAGTGGTTTCCCTAGCAACAATATTCAGATAATTAAGGTAAATATGTGTTACTTAAGAAAAAAAAAAAGTATGCCTATGTCTCTGCCCTGCTGACTCTGGCCCAGCTCTGGCTGATTTAATAACTCACATGGTGGTGGAATCAGTGTTTGCTTCAAAGGCCATCCTCTTTGTAACAAGGCAAGTGGAGCAAGCCAGGGGGCCCCTCCCTGTCCCTCCAGGCAGCTCAGGCTCCCTCTTCCTGCTCCATCTGTGTAACTGTGAAAAGAACTGCTGGTTCCCAGCTAACAGAGGAATTCAAATCCTCATCAGCCTTTACGTTAGGAGGCGTTTCCGGAATCACTAAATCTTAGGACATCTGGAACAAATCAGGTTCACTCACCGTAACAACTGGATTAAGGACAAAGACTACTTTGGGGAACAGAGGAAATCCCAAGATCTGCGGGCTGCTCAGAGGTCTGATGTCCTAAGACAGGGCTGGCGTGCAGGGACATACAACTTGACCAGCGAGCGAGGGCACACTGCCACCCTCTGCCACACATACGCTGCTCATTAAGCTCCTCCACCGCACACCCAAAGATATAGGAAGCTGATCTGTATTTCTTTTAAGTTGATAGGCCAGACGATACAAGAAAACCGACGTCAGCAGGGCCATTGTGGTCCCTAGGCAAAGACCTATGTCACAGCCACAACTTCTCTCTGCTTCTAGCTCAAGAACCAAACAGGGGACATAAGTGGTCACAGGCAATGAAATATATTGCAATTACAAGCATGCCTGGATTTTGGATCTTCTTTCCCGGGAGGTGGGGCAGCCACAGGGGAGAGGGGAGAGCAGCTCTTCCCACCTGGGTTCTCTGGATCTCTGGGAGTCCTTGAAGGTGAAACAAGAACAGGCCAACCTGATGCAGCACTGCAACCTCACAGACGTGCCCATCAATCCCCAGCTGGGCTGCCCACGTTCACCACCAGCGCAGCGTTCTCTGCACTGAGCCTGAAGCACTGCTTTTCTTAAACTCATCAAAGCTCTGATGGGCATTTGCCTGTGTCTTCAATGTGCCAAGAACAAGGAGTGGATGTTTACTCCACAATCTGTGTTATCACAGACCCTGGGAGCCACACGGTCAGGGAAATACTTCCTCCAGTGGCCTCTAAGTTTGGTCCTACTACATTAAAAAAAAATGACAGTGGCCTAATAATGAAATCCCAGTTCTGATATTATAATAAAAAGATTATGTCTACTCCCTTCCCTTGAGTCTGGAAAGTCCTCTTTAAAAACAAAGTCCCCTGGACCAGTCTGCAGGAGCTTCCCACACACCACTCCACAGGCCTGGTTTTTAAAAATAAAAATTACAAAACTCCTGCAATTCCAAGAGAGCAAATAAAAAGCCCCTCAAGCAACTGTTTCTTTTTTTCCCCCACTAATATCTGATAAATACACATTGCATTTGATTTCCTTAAGAAACTCAGAGTCCTAGCCTTCCCAGGAGATCTAAGAACACACAAATGAAACGTGAGTTCCACAGCATCTTAGGACAGGCTCCCTGCCCTGGAAGCCAAAGTCTGTGACAGGGATGAGGTGGTTTATTCGGGAGCCAGGGAAATGGGCTGGGGCCAGTGCAGGAGCTGAGCGAGGCTGTGGTGGTCGCAGGTGGGGCCCAGCCTCATCCAGACACCATGCGGAGCTCTGGAGAGTAAACTGGCCCATGGAGTTAATGCACACTTGAGACAAAGGGCTGGCCTTTTACACCCCAAATCAGTCATTCACTGGCTGAGAGCTGCCCCCAGAGTGGGTGCAGCCTCCCAGGCAGGGTGAGGGTGACTCTCCAGACCAGAGGAGGGGCAGCTGTGAGCAGTTAGCAGCCAGCACAGTAGCCGGGAGTGCTGCACCTACACAGTAAGGGACCTGGGTGTGGCACCGGCAGCATCCACCCAGCCTCGTCATTTTTG